>CM056051.1:66441298-66755007 GCA_029574335.1 Rana kukunoris | reverse complement strand
ACTGTCAGGGTATCAGTGGCTCCAGCGGCCGATCCTCGCCACGACGCATGCCCGTGCGCGGACGCGCGCATGCACGCCTCTGCGTTCCAGCATGGTTCTGTCGTCACAGCGGCCGTGCGTGGGCGCGCACCTGCGCGCACACGCGTGCGTACGTCTGCGCGCGCATCCACGCGCACGTCCACCAATCAAGTCCCAGCCCGGCCTATTTTAAACCAGCTCCAGACGCATGGCGGATTGCTGGTTTGTTGTCAGCTATCCGCTTTGTGCCTTGTTTACCTGAAAGCTTGTGACCTATTGACCCGGATCGGACCTGACTACTCTACGCCTTCTCCTGCACTTGACCCTCGGCTTGTCTCATCGTTTCTGCTGCTGTCTGTACCCCTTGACCTCCGGCTTGCACCTGGACCTTCTGCCTTCTCCAATCCTGAACCATTGGCTTGCATCTCGGATCTGCTTTACCGTCCTGACCTGAACGGACTCTCCTGCCTGATAAACTTTATTGCTCCTGGATCACTATCCACGCCTGCTGCGATCCTATCCTGTGATCAGAAGCCAAGTCTTCAGAGATCTCCTATCAGCACAACACCTTCCGCTGGTAGCCGGTGGCCCTTTGTGCCCTTCCCCGCTGTCTCCACCTCCAGGGGGTGAAGTGCACAGAGCCGCAAAGGCAGCCGCCCTCGGCATCTCGGCCTCGGTGAGTACTTATCTTGACAGTCCTGACACATCTGTCCCTGATATGTCCAAAACCTACATGCTTTTGATGTGAAAATCTCAAGATTTTAGCTGCCCCGCCTCTGTACTGCCACCTGGCTTGGCGGCCATCTGTAAGCCCGGGGGCCCCATAATCTTCTATTTCCCGGAGGCCCCATGAGTTGTCAGTCCGCCCTGCATACATTACTGGTTTATTTACCAGAAAGAATTTCTATATTTGTCCAATGCATTTTGGAGGGCAGACCCCCTTCCTCAGAGCTAGCCAATGTTAGCTCTGAGGAAGGGCGTCTGTCTGTCCCGCAAAACGCGTAAGTTTCCATTGTGTGGTGTCTGTGGAAATGCTATTGTCTAGATGAATTTTATTCTGCTTTTGTGAGTATATTACCATTTTATGATTTTACAATAAACAATTTTGGAGCTAATGCACTAGGCATGTGTGCCATCTTGTACATGTTTTCACAGAAGTAAACAATAGTCTAGTATGGAAAGCCAATAAAAGCAGAACTAAAACGATTCAAGCTCAGGCTGACTACAGTCTAGCGGGAACACTAAATGAAAACCAGGGAAACTCCTGTTTAGGATAAGATCCCTACACCAGATTCAGGTAGAAGAGGATCGCCATTTCTGCTGCAGTCCTTCCAATATCAGCTATAGACTAGCATGTTGTCTTAACAAGATTACATTTTATAATAGCTCTTTTAACCACTTGAGCACTGGGCACTTAAACCCCCTTCCTGACCAGACCAATTTTCAGCTTTCGGTGCTCTCACAATTTGAATGACAATTACTCAGTCATACAACATTGTACCCATTTGAAATTTTTGTCCTTTTTTTCACACAAATAGAGCTTTCTTTGGTGGTATTTGATCACCTCTGGGTTTTTTATTTTTTGCGCTATAAAAAAAAACGACTGAAAATTCTGTAAAAAAAAAAAAAAAAAACTTGTTTCTGTCATATTAGCAGGTTATTTTCTCACACACAGCATATGCATACCACAAATTACACCCCAAAACACATTCTGCTATTTTCCCGAGTATGGCGATACCCCATGTGTGAGAACTTTTACACAGCGTGGCCACATACAGAGGCCCAACATGCAGGGAACGCCATCAGGCATTCTGGAACACCCAGGCCAATTCTGACATTTCTCTCCTACATGGAAAAATCATCATTTATTTGCTAGAAAATTACATAGAACCCCAAAACATTATATATGTTTTTTTAGCAAAGACCCTAGAGAATACAATGGCGGCCATTACAACTTTTTATCTTGCACGGTATTTTCGCAGAAATTTATTGAACGCATGTTTTTTTTTTTTAAAACTGTTTTGTGCTTAAAACAAAACAAAACAGTAAAGTTAGCCCAATTTTTTTCCACAATGTGAAAGATGAAGTTACGCCGAGTAAATAGATACCCAACATGTCACACTTCAAAATTGCGCACACTCGTGGAATGGCGCCAAACTTCGCTACTTAAAAATCCCCATAGGCGGTATTGCAGAGTATTGGGGTATTGCAAAGTATCCTAGAGGGTATTGGGGTATTGCCGAGTATTGGGGTATTGCCGAGTATTGGGGTATTGCCGAGTACTGGGGTATTGCCGAGTATTGGGGTATTGCCGAGTACTGAGGTATTGCCGAGTATTGGGGTATTGCCGAGTACTGGGGTATTGTTGAGTATTGGGGTATTGCCGAGTACTGGGGTATTGCCGGGTACTGGGGTATTGCCGGGTACTGGGGTATTGCTGGGTACTGGGGTATTGTTGGGTACTGGGTATTGTTGGGTACTGGGGTATTGTTGGGTACTGGGGGATTAGGGGGTACTTGGATTGCAGAGCTGGGATGGATTGAGGGATGGCTGGATCTGTGACTGCATTTGTCACAGATCCAGCCACAGCTCAGCTGCTGACACCCCGCTCCCCCCCCCCTCTCCTCGCACACTGTACCGAACGGTACAGAGAGGAGACACAGGAGAGGGAGGAACCGGCGTCATCAAATGACGCCGGTTTGTTTACAAGTGATCGCGCCGTCATTCGACGGCGCGATCACGTGGTAAACGGCCACTACCAGCGGCAATTTACCGTGATCCGTGATGCGCCGGGTCGAGCACGGACACTATCACGGGAACACTTACCAAGGCCAAGATGCTGAGGGCGGCTCACCTTTGCGACCTGGCGCGATCCTCCCCCTGGGATTGGGACAGGGGGAAGGACGCACCGGGAGGCACCGGTACCAGCGGGAAGGTGCAGATCCGGCAGGTCAAGCAGGGACAGGCGGAAGATCCACTGGGATGGTTCGGAGCTGCGGCAGACGGGAAGACTGAAGCGAGGTTCCGGTAGACAAGGACAAGGCAGGAGAAAAGTCTATGAGACAAGCCGTGGTCAGGGGTTTTTAAAGAAGCAGACAGTCCAGTGTTCAAGCCAAGGTACAAAAGGGCAGGAGAAAGCCAGGAGTCCAGGTTCAAGCCAAGGTCAAGGATTGGAGAAAGCAGAGGTCCGGGAACGAAAGCCAAAGGTCAAGCAGGTGAAGAATCCGATAACAGGTAACAAGTCAGGTACTCAAACGCTGTTTACAAACCAGCAACCAGAGGACTGTGGGAAGCTGATTTAAATAAGCCGCTCAGGCTTCTGATTGGCCAGGGGGCGAAACGAGATCGTGCGCTCCCGCGCACCGTCACGCGCGCGCCCCCGCGCGCCGCCACGCGCGCGTGCCCGCGCACACGGCGCGCCGCAATGCCGCGCATGCGCGCGCGCGCAGCCCAGGCGAGCGCATCCGAGCTGGCCCGTCCCGGAGCTGGGGCTGGATGGAGCTGGTCCCCTGACAGTGCCCCCCCCCAAGGGGCGGACTCCGGACGCCCAAACTGTCCATCAACTCCGGATGTTCACGGTGGAAGGTTCGTATCAGGCGGGGAGCGTGCAGATTTCTGGAAGGCTCCCAGGAGTTATCTTCAGGGGGGTATCCTTCCATTTGATTAGATATTGGAGCTGCCTTCCCCTTTTTCTGCAGCCCAGAATGGTCTCCACCTCGAACTCCCTCTCTCCCTCAATTTCCACTGGCGGAGGCGGAAGCTCTTCCCTCCCAGGGAACGGGTTCACCGTGACTGGTTTGAGCAAAGAGGCATGAAAGACCGGATGGATCCGGTAAGTTTCAGGTAGTGCTAGTTCAAAAGCCACAGGATTGATTTTCCGTTTGATCCGGAATGGGCCGATGAACCTAGGGCCCAGTTTCTGTGAAGGGATTGGTAGTTTGAGGTTAGTAGAGGAGAGCCAGACCTCGTCCCCTACTTCAAAAGCAGGGCACTCCTTCTTCCCCTTGTCATAGAATTTCTTGAAGTTTTCTTGTGCCTGCTGCATGACCTCCCGGAGCTTTTGGAAGTTTTGTTGGATGTGAGTTAGGTGTTCCTGGACCGCTGGAACGGGTGTTTCAGGGATGAGAGGTAGCGGATATCTATTTTTGATGGTAATTTTGTTTAGCTCCCTGTAGTCAATACAGGGTCTGAGGGACCCATCCTTCTTCTCGACGAAGAAGATCCCCGCCCCAGCAGGAGAAGAGGAAGGGCGGATGAACTTCTTCTTTAAGTTTTCATCAATATACGCCTTGAGGGCGACTAGTTCCGTCTCGGACAAGGGGAAGATACGGCCAAAAGGGATCTTGGATCCGGGTAAGAGGTCAATAGGGCAATCATATGGCCTATGCGGAGGAAGGTGATCAGCTTGTTGTTTGTCGAATACGTCCTGGAACTCAGCATAAGCAGAAGGGATGTGAAGGGAATTGTCCGACATAGTAGCTAGGGTGGAACAGGAGGTCTGGGCGGGTAGGAGGCAGTTTTGTGAACAGTAGGCGGATGAAAATTTGATCTCCTTCTTGTGCCAATCTATGCAGGGTTGGTGGACCTGCAACCATGGGAGTCCCAGGATGATGGGGAACAGTGGAGAAGGTATCAAATCCAGGCAAAGAAATTCTTGATGACCTGTGTCAGAAATGGCAAGGGATTGGCTGGGTTTCCTGAGTGACAAGTCCAGACCGGGGAAGAGAGCCGTCCGCTAAGTGGATTTGCAGATGAAAGTCCTTAGGGCGGCAGGGAACATGCAGCTTCAGGGCCAGGGCAGAGTCCAAGAAGCAGCTGCATGCTCCGGAATCAATTATGGCTGGCAGCCGGGTTGCCCCCTCCGGGAGCTGTAAGGAAAGAAAAAGGACAACATAAGTCTGTGGTAGGTTATTAATGTGGCAATTGAAGGCGGGTGGTGGTTTACACTTACTGGGTCTCACCGGGCAGGAACGAAGGAAGTGGCCAGCCCCACCGCAGTACAGACACAGGTTGGGACTGGCGTCTTCGCTGCCTTTCTTCGGGGGTGAGAGGAGGGGATAACCCCTAGCTGCATGGGTTCGGGATCTGGAAGGGAGGACACCGGTGGGACCGGGAGAGACGGCGGAGCGGGAGAGAATCTTGGTGGAATCCAACTGGGACGGTTTGTTTGGAAACGCTCCGCCCGCCGTTCCGAAGGCGTCGGTCCAGCTGGGTAGCCGACTGAATCAACCCCTCTAGTGAGACGGGGGGATCGACTCGAGCCAACTCGTCCTTGAGGGACTCAGATAGTCCTTGGCGGAATTGATATTTCAGAGCCGCCTCATTCCATCCAGTGTCGGCGGACCATTTCCTGAACTCCGCAATATAGTCTTCGACTGGCCTCCTGCCCTGATTCAAGTTGTGGAGGGTAGCCTCAGCCGTGGCAGAACGCAGAGGGTCGTCATATAATTTGGACATGTGTTCAAAGAAGGAGTCCAACGTGTCCAATATCGGATTTCTTTGCTCCATCAGACTGTGGGCCCAGGCTTGAGGTTCATCAGAAAGGAGCGAGATTACAAAGCCCACTTTTACGGCCTCAGAGCAGAAAGTCCTGGGTTGCAAGGCCAGATACAGAGAGCAAGCATTTTTAAAGGCCCTGAACTTTTTGCGGTCGCCTGCAAAGCGCTCTGGTGTAGGCACCGGGGTTCCGGATGAGACACGACTACTGCTGGAGTTGAAGCAGGCTGAGAGGTGGACGCCCCCTGATCCTGGAGTCACCGAAGGGGCTGCGGGTCCAGGTGTAGGGTTTTAGTTGTTGAAGACGGCCATCCATCTGTAGGTACCCTTCTTGTAATTTTTGCACCGCCTCAGTTAGTGCCGAGACTTGTTGTTGGCATAAAGTCTCAAAGGGTGAGCGCGCCCTGTCGGCCTCAGACATCTGGCTGGTTTGTACTATCACGGGAACACTTACCAAGGCCAAGATGCTGAGGGCGGCTCACCTTTGCGACCTGGCGCGATCCTCCCCCTGGGATTGGGACAGGGGGAAGGACGCACCGGGAGGCACCGGTACCAGCGGGAAGGTGCAGATCCGGCAGGTCAAGCAGGGACAGGCGGAAGATCCACTGGGATGGTTCGGAGCTGCGGCAGACGGGAAGACTGAAGCGAGGTTCCGGTAGACAAGGACAAGGCAGGAGAAAAGTCTATGAGACAAGCCGTGGTCAGGGGTTTTTAAAGAAGCAGACAGTCCAGTGTTCAAGCCAAGGTACAAAAGGGCAGGAGAAAGCCAGGAGTCCAGGTTCAAGCCAAGGTCAAGGGATTGGAGAAAGCAGAGGTCCGGGAACGAAAGCCAAAGGTCAAGCAGGTGAAGAATCCGATAACAGGTAACAAGTCAGGTACTCAAACGCTGTTTACAAACCAGCAACCAGAGGACTGTGGGAAGCTGATTTAAATAAGCCGCTCAGGCTTCTGATTGGCCAGGGGCGAAACGAGATCGTGCGCTCCCGCGCACCGTCACGCGCGCGCCCCCGCGCGCCGCCACGCGCGCGTGCCCGCGCACACGGCGCGCCGCAATGCCGCGCATGCGCGCGCGCAGCCCAGGCGAGCGCATCCGAGCTGGCCCGTCCCGGAGCTGGGGCTGGATGGAGCTGGTCCCCTGACAGACACATTCGCGAGCGCGTCCCAGGGGACGCGCAATCGCGGAAGTGAAGGACGATGTCCCAGGGACGTCGTCCCAAGATAACTCTACCGTGCCGTAGCAGTAAAATGCCTATGGCGCGGTGGGAAAGTGGTTAAGATTACATTAAGGCCCAGTGGCAAAAAAATATCAATTGCAGCCTCACTGTGCCCATCAAACGCAGCCACTGTGCCTATTAATTGTCGCCACTGTGCCATCAAACGCAGCCACTGTGCCCATCAATTGTCACCACTGTGCCATGCCATCAATTGTCGTCACTGTGCCATCAATTGTCGCCAAATTGCCCCCTCAAATACCACCAGATTGACACTTCCAAAACCAACCAACTGCTGTTATTCAGATGGCCGGCGCTCACCAGGGGGGCCGGCCGGCCGGCCATCTGAATAATGGGCGGCAGCGGCGACAATACATAGATTCATGCAATGCATAAATCTATTTATTGTTGACTTGAGTGATGGGTGCAGTGGACGGTGCTCCTGCGCCCACTATGGATGCGACGCCACTGTTAAGGCCCCTTTCACACAAGCAGACCAATGAGATCCACAAGTTAGACCTGCTCTCTTTTTGGCTCGTCGAGTTTCTCGACAGTTTTCCTCGTCGAAATATGTACACACGACCGGTTTCCTCGGCAGAATCCAGCAACAAACTTGTTGGGAGACGTGTTTTGCCGAGGAAAGCGGTCGTGTGTACATTTTCCCATGAGGAAACTGTCGGCCCCCAACTGGTTACCAAATCAATTATGTGGCCTTCACTCTTCAAAATGTTGAGCACCCCTGCATTACAGTGACAAAAAACGACCCATTCCACCTAATACAACATTTGGGTAAAGATCATACTGTTCAGGTCTGTGATAGCATGCACTTCTGATCAATGTAGTTACTAGTTTAAAAATCTCTGTGCATCTTGCACCTCATAAAGTGGCCGGTAAGTTTATGTGTTGCATTGAAAAACATTAACCACTTCAATACCGGGCACTTTACCTCCCTTCCTCCCCAGGCCAATTTTCAGTGCTGTCACACTTTGAATGATAATTGCACGGTCATACAACGCTGTACCCATATGACATTTTATAATCCCCCCCCCCCCCACACAAATAGAGCTTTCTTTTGGTGGTATTAAAGCGGTTGTATACCCGCTGACACTTTTTTTTGTACACCTGTAAGGCAAAAGACATAATGAGCTGGTATGCACAGCATACTAGCTCGTTATGAAATACTTACCTTAGAACGAGGCGTCGGTATCTCAGCCGGTCCACGCCAAGGGAGATGAAATTTTCCCTTGGCGTGTCCTCCAGGTATCGCGGCTCCGGCGCTATGAGTGGCTGGAGCCGCAACGTCCTCACTCCCGCGCGGGAGACTTTTTCCCGGCAAGGTCTGGCGTCTGCCGAGAATCCCAGATGTGTATGCGCCGCTGAAGTCAAGGGGAATATCTCCTAAACCGTACAGGTCCTTATTATAGGCTTACCTGTAGATAAAAGTTCAAAAAATGACTATACAACCGCTTTAAATCACCTCTGCGGTTTTTATTTTTTGCTAAAAAAAAAGAAACATTATGAAAAAATAAAAGGTTTTTCTTAGTTTTTGTCAGAGAATTTTGTAATAGAGGAAGAACTTGGTGGCTGCACACCGGAGTAGCAAAAAGTCCCTTTATTTCTCTTCAATAAAACATGATATGACACCACAGGATGGTGGCAGGTGCGTCTGGTGGACGCGTTTCACACAGGTACATTGTGCTTATTCACATATTGCATGGCAGACGAGAGGAGAGGAGTCCTCTCCCCAGCTCACCTGCAACGGCATTTTTCTTTCAGAGAGTTTTTTTAATAAATACATTTTCTCCTTCACTGATGGGCACTGATAGGTGGCACTGATGAGGAGGCAGTCATATTCAACACTGAGAAGCAGCACGTGTAGACAGCACTGAGGGGCACTGATGAGACAGCACTGAATGGCACTGATTTGGAGGCACTAGTATGCAGCACTGATAGGCAGCATGGATAGATGGCACTGATGAGGCGACGGCACTAATATGCAGCACTGATGGGCACTGATAGGCAGCACTGATGGGCACTGATAGGCGGCATGGATAGGCAACACTGATGGGTGGCACTCATGAGCAGGCACTGATGAGATGGCACTGAAGGGCACTGATGAGGAGGCTCTAATACTGATAGGCGTCACTGATGGGCACTGATAGGCAGCACTGATAGGTAGCACTGATGAGCACTACAGTTGAGGTGGCACTCATGAGGCGGTACTGAAAGGCACTGATGAGGAGGCACTGATGGGCAGCACGGATAGAGGGCACTGATGAGGCGGCACTAATATGCAGCACTGATAGGTGAAATTTATGAGTAGGCACTAATGAGACGGCAGTGAAGGGCACTGATGAAGAGGCACTAATATGCAGCACTGATGGGCACTGATGGCAGAACGGATAGGCAGCAATGATGAGGAGGCACTGATGGGCACTACTGATGAGGTGGCACTAATATGCAGCACTGATGGACACTGGGAATCGGCATGGCTAAGAAGCACTGATGGACACTGACTTGCATTACTACTGGGCAATATTGGGGCGTAAGGAGAGATGATAAATGGCATTTCCTTGTTTACATGTGATCACCTGTGATTGGACGTAGCTGATCACATGGGCAAAGAGCTGCATCATCTGCTCTTTACTGAGATGGGGGTCGGGTCATGTTGCGGTGAAACTGGAGCGATATTATCTGTCTATAGGGCAGGTGTATGCATAAAAAATACACATCGTGTTTTACAACAATGCACAGGCTGTAATAGAGGGAGAATGTTCCAATGGGGACACAAGTTCCTGTGACACCCTGGAATTCCCTCACTTCCTGTACAGGTTATAGGACAGGAAGTGAAGAGAAATCTCCCCAATGGGGCCCAACCTGGCAAAGGTTATTATAACCCTCCTTCACTCTATCTAAAATTAAAAATAAAGTTTTGTCTTTATTCCTGCTGTGAGACTATGACCAGAACAATGTGTGTTATGAAGGAAGGAATCCTCTAGGCTCCCTGTCCGAGCACAATGTTTACCAACACAGCCCCCCCCCCCCCCCCTTTAGCTTTCTGCGCATGCGCGCTCTTTAACACTGCACGCTCCCGAACCAAAACTCCAGCCGCAAGGAATGTAGTGAGGGGAGCCCCAGGGGTGGGTGTGGGGTCCGCCGGTCTCCGGGGGAAGGGGCTGTGTCTGTCCAGTGACAAACTCCGGTCCCGGAGAAGCCCAGCCGTCCCCGCCGCGTCTGACGGTCCCGGTTACCAAGACAACCAAGCGCTCAGCCGAGCCTCCCGGTTGGTGGAGGAGGTTCTGGCGGCTGATTGGCTGTTGTCGGGACACGTGACGGTCCAGAGCGCAGCCTAGACAGTGTTGTGACAGGAGGAGGGTGAAGAGTCACCGGGGTGACAGCCGAGTCTGGGCCGCCCTAATCACCGAGCTGCTCCCCCTCCGGTACAGGTTGATGAGTGCGGCCTCCCGGCTTGTCCCCGGTCCTCCTAGCGGGGCTCTGCTGATGGTCGTGGCGGCGGCGGTGCGCAGGGAGGCCAGGGGGAGAGGAGGACTGCAGGGGGCCCCAGAGGACAGAGCGGGGGAGGAGATGGTGGAGCGGGGGGAGCCCGGGGAAGGAGTGAGGGAGCCCGGACACCGGGATATGTAGCGGGAGGAGAAGTAGGGGGGACCATGTCCGGGGGAGAGGCCGGGGCTCCGCCGACCAGCTGATCGCCTATTGTGTGCGGGGAGCCGATCACATCCATCCGACATTACTAATCGATTATTGATTGAGAGTCAGCTGTGACCGGAGAGGGGGAGGGACCGGCATCAGCTGTGTGTGTCTATGGCAGACGTGGCGGTGACCCGATCCGGGTGACTCACCTTCACCATGGACACAGCGGCCCTCCTCTATAAATAGACCCGAGTCAGCGGAGGACAGGAGGAGGAGGAGGGTGAATGTGGAGGGGAGGACACCGTGTGGGGGGCTCATCCTGACTGATCGGCCGACCGGACACCGGAGCCAATGAGATCCGCCACCACCAACGTGTCTTCTACCGGACACACCGGGAAGATGAAGCCCGACAGAGGTAACCGCACCGACCACTCTGGGGGCTGTTTATATACTGTATACAGATCTGTGTGTGTATATATAGGATACATTGTATACAGATCAGTGTGTGTATATAGGATACATTGTATACAGATCAGTGTGTGTATATAGGATACATGTGTGTGTGTGTGTGTGTTTTTTTTTTTTTTAATTATTATATAGAATTTATAAAGAGCCAACATTTCGCACAGAGCTTTCCATATACAGATGTACAGTACAGGTACAATAGCTCCTGTGAGCTGACAATCTACAGTAATATGATACATTGTATACAGATCTGTGTATAGAATACAATGTGTACTGTGACTGCTGTGTAGTGAGAATACATTGTATACATAATTGTGTCTGCTGTGTACCTTTAACACACTGTGTGTGTATGTGTTGCACTGTATACAGATCTGTGTTTATAGGATGCACTGGATGTGTGTATGTAGTATACCAATCTGTGTATATAGGGTGCACATTATACAGATGTGTGTATATATGGGATACACTGTTTACAGATGTGTGTGTGTGTGTGTGTGTGTATAGGATACATTGTTTACAGATCTGTGTGTGTGTGTGTATATATATATATATATATATATATATATATATATAATAATGGGATGCACTCTATACAGATCTGTGTGTATGTATGTGTATATGTATATGTATGTATATATATATGTGTGTGTGTGTGTGTATATGTATATATATATATATATATAATGCACTGTATACAGATCTGTGTCTGCAGTGTAGTGAGGACACCATATACACATCTATGAAGAAACCTTTTGTGTCTGGCTTGCCATCATATTGGATCCAGCGGGCAGCATAGCATCGATCTGCCAACCTTTCCTATCCTGATAAGTGGCTCATTGACATTAGTGATGAGGTGCTGAACAGACCTCCTCATCCCCCTCGGCCCGTCTCCCTGATCGGCATTGTCTGGGATCGGTCCTGGCAGTTTCTGCTGGTGAGTCCCTTGCTGGATTTTTTCTCTTCCCGTTGGATCAATGCAAAATCTTTCTTTACACGGGAGGTTGGCAGCACCATCCATCCCTCCATACTCCTTTTTTCTCACATATTGTTAGCTGTGTGTTAGAAATAAGGAGCTCTATTGTGAGGAGTGATTATCTTCCTGGACATGGACAGGATTAACCATTTCCCATGTGAGGACAAATGTCTTTTCCATAATCTGCAACTTTGAATAGGAATGTATAGGAATGTCCGGCTATAGATGTCCGTAATATTCCATTGCTCTGGTGGCAGTACTTGTCTGTCATTAGATTTACATTGCGATTGGGCTGGTGCCAGTCTTTATTTATTGTAGGCATTTCTAGATCGCCAACCATTGAAAACGGCAATATAGATGCCCAGTCTGGTATTTTACCAGCTTGTCTGATTGGCAGGCTTTGTTTGATAACACAATCCAGGGTTTTTATGATGTGTGAAGTCTTTGTTTCTCTGTCACAATGTAGTGTGGTACAGCGACAAGACATACATTCAATCTTTTTATTGTATTTGTCCTCTCCATTGTTTGCTGTACGGCTGTGTTGTTAACTGTTGCTTGTCTGCAATACTTAAAGAAGACGTGTTTACCTACTTCTCCAATCAAACATCAGGACTTCAAATTGGCCTTTTTTTTTTTTTGCACATCATTTGAGTCAATTAAGCATTTTATATGGTTTATTTTAAATCGGTAAGCAGTGTGCGTGTGGTAAGCAGTGTTTGTGTGTGTGTGTGTGTGTGGTAAGCAGTGTTTGTGTGTGTGGTAAGCAGTGTTTGTGTGTGTGTGGTAAGCAGTGTTTGTGTGTGTGGTAAGCAGTGTTTGTGTGTGTGTGGTAAGCAGTGTTTGTGTGTGTGTGTGGTAAGCAGTGTTTGGGTGTGTGTGGTAAGCAGTGTGTGTGTGTGTGTGTGTGTGTGTGGTAAGCAGTTTGTGTGTGTGTGGTAAGCAGTGTTTGTGTGTGTGGTAAGCAGTGTGTGTGTGGTAAGCAGTGTTTGTGTTAAGCAGTGTTTGTGTGTGTGTGTGTGGTAAGCAGTGTTTGTGTGTGTGTGTGTGTGTGTGTGTGTGTGTGGTAAGCAGTGTTTGTGTGTGTGGTAAGCAGTGTTTGTGTGTGTGGTAAGCAGTGTTTGTGTGTGTGGTAAGCAGTGTTTGTGTGTGTGGTAAGCAGTGTTTGTGTGTGTGTGGTAAGCAGTGTTTGTGTGTGTGTGGTAGGCAGTGTTTGTGTGGTAGGCAGTGTTTGTGTGGTAAGCAGTGTGTGTGTGGTAAGCAGTGTTTGTGTGTGCGTGCGTGTGTGTTAAGCAGTGTTTGTGTGTGTGTGGTAAGCAGTGTTTGTTTGTGTGTGTGGTAAGCTGTGTGTGTGTGGGTGTGGTAAGCAGTGTGTGTGCGTGTGTGGTAAGCAGTGTTTGTGTGTGTGTGTGGTAAGCAGTGTTTGTGTGTGGTAAGCTGTGTGTGTGTTTGTGTGTGTTAAGCAGTGTTTATGTGTGTGTGTGTGTGGTAAGCAGCGTTTGTGTGTGTGTGTTAAGCAGTGTTTATGTGTGTGTGTGTCTGTGTGGTAAGCAGTGTTTGTGGGTGTGGTAAGCAGTGTGTGTGTGTGTGTGTGTGTGTGTGGTAAGCAGTGTTTGTGTGTGTGTGGTAAGCAGCGTTTGTGTGTGTGTTAAGCAGTGTTTATGTGGGTGTGGTAAGCAGTGTGTGTGTGTGTGTGGTAAGCAGTGTTTGTGTGTGTGTGTGTGTGTGTGTTTAGCAGTGTTTGTGCGTGTGTGGTAAGCAGTGTTTGTGTGTGTGTGTGTGTGTGTGTGTGTGTGGTAAGCAGTGTTTGTGTGTGTGTGTGTGTGTGGTAAGCAGTGTTTGTGTGTGTGTGGTAAGCAGTGTTTGTGTGTGTGGTAAGCAGTGTTTGTGTGTGTGGTAAGCAGTGTTTGTGTGTGTGGTAAGCAGTGTTTGTGTGTGTGTGTGTGTGGTAAGCAGTGTTTGTGTGTGTGTGTGTGTGTGTGGTAAGCAGTGTTTGTGGGTGTGTGTGTTTGTGTGTGTGGTAAGCAGTGTTTGTGGTAAGCAGTGTTTGTGTTTGTGTGTGTGGTAAGCAGTGTTTGTGTGTGTGTGTGTGGTAAGCAAGCAGTGTTTGTGTTAAGCAGTGTTTGTGTGTGTGTTAAGCAGTGTTTGTGTGTGTGGTAAGCAGTGTTTGTGTGTGTGGTAAGCAGTGTTTGTGTGTGTGGTAAGCAGTGTTTGTGTGTGTGGTAAGCAGTGTTTGTGTGTGTGTGGTAGGCAGTTTGTGTGTGTGGTAAGCAGTGTTTGTGTGTGTGGTAAGCAGTGTTTGTGTGTGTGTGGTAAGCAGTGTTTGTGTGTGTGTGGTAAGCAGTGTTTGTGTGTGTGTGGTAGGCAGTGTTTGTGTGGTAGGCAGTGTTTGTGTGGTAGGCAGTGTTTGTGTGGTAAGCAGTGTGTGTGTGGTAAGCAGTGTTTGTGTGTGCGTGCGTGTGTGTTAAGCAGTGTTTGTGTGTGTGTGGTAAGCAGTGTTTGTTTGTGTGTGTGGTAAGCTGTGTGTGTGTGGGTGTGGTAAGCAGTGTGTGTGCGTGTGTGGTAAGCAGTGTTTGTGTGTGTGGTAAGCAGTGTTTGTGTGTGGTAAGCTGTGTGTGTGTTTGTGTGTGGTAAGCTGTGTGTGTGTTTGTGTGTGTTAAGCAGTGTTTATGTGTGTGTGTGTGTGGTAAGCAGTGTGTGTGTGTGTGTGTGTGTGTGTGTGTGTGTGTGTGTGTGTGTGTGGTAAGCTGTGTATGTGTGTGTGTGTGTGTGTTAAGCAGTGTATGTGTGTGTGTGTGTGTGGTAAGCAGCGTTTGTGTGTGTGTGTTAAGCAGTGTTTATGTGTGTGTGTGTCTGTGTGGTAAGCAGTGTTTGTGGGTGTGGTAAGCAGTGTGTGTGTGTGTGTGGTAAGCAGTGTTTGTGTGTGTGTGGTAAGCAGCGTTTGTGTGTGTGTGTGTTAAGCAGTGTTTATGTGGGTGTGGTAAGCAGTGTTTGTGTGTGTGTGTGTGTTTGTGTGGTAAGCAGTGTTTGTGCGTGTGTGGTAAGCAGTGTTTGTGTGTGGTAAGCAGTGTTTGTGTGTGTGGTAAGCAGTGTTTGTGTGTGTGTGTGGTAAGCAGTGTTTGTGTGTGTGGTAAGCAGTGTTTGTGTGTGTGGTAAGCAGTGTTTGTGTGTGTGTGTGTGTGGTAAGCAGTGTTTGTGGGTGTGTGTGTTTGTGTGTGTGGTAAGCAGTGTTTGTGGTAAGCAGTGTTTGTGTTTGTGTGTGTGGTAAGCAGTGTTTGTGTGTGTGTGTGTGGTAAGCAAGCAGTGTTTGTGTTAAGCAGTGTTTGTGTGTGTGGTAAGCAGTGTTTGTGTGTGTGGTAAGCAGTGTTTGTGTGTGTGGTAAGCAGTGTTTGTGTGTTTGGTAAGCAGTGTTTGTGTGTGTGTGGTAGGCAGTTTGTGTGTGTGGTAAGCAGTGTTTGTGTGTGTGGTAAGCAGTGTTTGTGTGTGTGCGTGCGTGTGTGTGTTAAGCAGTGTGTGTGTGTGTGTGTGGTAAGCAGTGTTTGTGTGTGTGTGTGTGTGTGTGTGTGGTAAGCAGTGTTTGTGTGTGTGGTAAGCAGTGTTTGTGTGTGTGTGTGGTAAGCAGTGTTTGTGTGTGTGCATGCGTGTGTGTGTTAAGCAGTGTTTGTGTGTGTGTGTGTGGTAAGCAGTGTTTGTGTGTGTGTGTGTGTGTGTGTGTGTGGTAAGCAGTGTTTGTGTGTGTGTGGTAAGCAGTGTTTGTGTGTGTGTGTGTGGTAAGCAGTGTTTGTGTGTGTGTGTGTGTGGTAAGCTGTGTGTGTGTGTGTGTGTTTGTGTGTGTGGTAAGCAGTGTTTGTGTGTGTGGTAAGCAGCGTTTGTGTGTGTGTTAAGCAGTGTTTATGTGTGGTAAGCAGTGTTTGTGTGTGTGTGTGGTAAGCAGTGTTTATGTGTGTGTGTGTGTGTGTGTGTGTGTGTGTGGTAAGCAGTGTTTGTGTGTGTGTGTGGTAAGCAGTGTTTGTGTGTGGTAAGCAGTGTTTGTGTGTGTGTGTGGTAAGCAGTGTTTGTGTGTGTGGTAAGCAGTGTTTGTGTGTGTGTGTGTGTGTGTGTGTGTGTGGTAAGCAGTGTTTGTGTGTGTGTGTGGTAAGCAGTGTGTGTGGTAAGCAGTGTTTGTGTGTGTGTGTGGTAAGCAGTGTTTGTGTGTGTGTGTGTGTGGTAAGCAGTGTTTGTGTGTGTGTGTGTGTGGTAAGCAGTGTTTGTGTGTGTGTGTGTGTGGTAAGCAGTGTGTGTGGTAAGCAGTGTTTGTGTGTGTGTGTGTGGTAAGCAGTGTTTGTGTGTGTGTGTGTGTGTGTGTGTGTGTGTGGGGTAAGCAGTGTTTGTGTGTGTGTTTGTGTGTGGTAAGCAGTGTTTGTGTGTGGTAAGCAGTGTTTGTGTGTGTGTGGTAAGCAGTGTTTGTGTGTGTGTGTGGTAAGCTGTGTGTGTGTTAAGCAGTGGTTATGTGTGTGTGTGTGTGTGTGTGTGTGTGTGTGTGGTAAGCAGTGTTTGTGTGTGTGTGTGTGTGTTAAGCAGTGTTTGTGTGTGTGTGTGTGGTAAGCAGTGTTTGTGTGTGTGTGTGTGTGTGGTAAGCAGTGTTTGTGTGTGTGTGTGTGTGTGTGTGTGGTAAGCAGTGTTTGTGTGGTATGCAGTGTTTGTGTGTGTGTGTGTGTGTGGTAAGCAGTGTTTGTGTGTGGTAAGCAGCGTTTGTGTGTGTGTGTGTGTGTTAAGCAGTGTTTATGTGTGTGTGTGTGTGTGGTAAGCAGTGTTTATGTGTGTGTGGTAAGCAGTGTTTATGTGTGTGTGGTAAGCAGTGTTGCAGTGTGTGTGTAAAATATATATTATTATTATATCTTTTTTTTGCATGGCTGCGCTGTGTATTGCCAGCTGGAGGGCCCTACAGTAACACGGCTGCCAAGTCCCCTTTACATTGCTTGGCAGACATTTGTATGTAATTATTACTCTGCGCGGATGAGAACAAAGCCGCCAAAGTCTGGGTGTAGCGAGGTGCTTCTTCATCAGATGGTATTTTGGCCAATGGTTGTTGGGTCCAGTTCAGTTCCTCGTCCTATTGTGTTGGCAGTCAGCTGAGTTCCCGTTTTAGTAAGCAGTCAGTGTTTTTTCCCTCAGTGTCAGGTTACTCCTAGGTGCATCTGCAGCAAGTGAATCGCTTAGCTGGCAGCTTGTGTAGTATTCCGAGGAGCAGCTGATCTGTACAAAGCAAGTCTGTCTACAGTGGCACTCGATCCCAGACTGGATCTCATTACAAACATGAAACGTTACGTATGGACCAAATCGCTCAAATAATAACTTGCCCAGCTGCTTGTGTTTACATTGGCGTGTCGTGTGTCACAATAGCAAATTATATGTGTTTTATAGAGCAATAAAAAAAAGCAAAGTGACCTCTGGGGTGGTTGAAGTGATCTGTCAGCAGATGTGCTTGAGCTATGGTAGGACTCGTGTCATGGGGTTTATATATTGTGTGCTGAAGATCTGCTTCCAGAAGTGCTGTACGGCAGGTGAATATGGGGCATTTCATCAGATAACAGAATCTGTTTTAAAAACAAAAAACCTGATAAAAGTTCAGGTGCCACTGCTTCCCCTACCAACTCTACATCAAGAAGTGAGCGATCAAAGAGCACAGGTCACTCAGTTTTCGGGTCCCCCTGAGCAGAGAGAGGTGACTGTCTGTCACTGCTCTGTGTTCTGCCTCTCCAGTGCTCACTGTAGTGCTGGGCTGTGGAGGGGCAGGAGCAGCTGGCTCAGGCTCTCAGCAGCACACTGAGGCCCCTTTCACACTGGGTGGGGGCAGCGTCGGCGGTAAAGCGCCGCTATTTTTAGCACCGCTTTACCGCCGCTATTGGCCGCTAGCTTTACCCCTGCTAGCAGCCGTGCCGGTGGTATCGCTGCGATGCCCATTGATTTCAATGGACAGGAGCGGTATACACACCGCTCCAAAGATACTGCTACCGTGTTTCCCCGAAAATAAGACGTACTCTGAAAATAAGCCGTAGCGGGATTTCGACACAAGATCGAAATATAAGACAAAAGAAGTGAGAAGGACGCTCTGTAAAGCTTCTCCCCAGCACTGACCAGTCTCTCACCCCACACAAACACCAGGGGATAGGGGGAAAAGCTGCTACCGTACTGAGCCCAAACAGATCACCCCAGCTCCACTGTGCTCCACATCAGCTTTGCTGGCCTATCTTTCTGTACAGCCAGACAAGATGAGTGCAAAGAGAAGAAGTTGGATATCCGAATGGTCCAAAAATGGTGTGCAGAATACGATAATCTCAGTCTACAGGTGGACAGTGGAAATGCTAAGAAGCGCAAGTGTGGTTCAGGTAGGCAACCTTTATTTTCTGTAATAAAAATAAGACACCCCCCGAAAATAAGCCATAGTGTGATTTCTTGAGGGAAAAAAAATATAAGACGGTGTCTTATTTTCGGGGAAACACGGTAGCAGGACTTTGTTTACCGTTCTGCTAGCGCACCACTCCAGCAGCAGCTGTTTCAGGTTCCTTTGCAAGCGCTATTTTTAGCGTTCTAGCGCCTGCAAAGCGACCTAGTGTGAAAGGGGTCTAAGGCAGATCCCAACATTATTGTCGGGCTCTTTCAAGAGTCGGAACCAGCTCTGTGATGTCAGCTGACAGTGTTTTTTTTTTTTTTTTTTTTTTTTACTGTCTGTCGGTGGAATCTGTGTTACTGGAGTGCACTTGGTTCTGCATTCCTGTGACCTATAGAAGTCTGACCAAAATAACTTTTTAGACATACTTTTCAGTTCAGTTTATATCAGTGTATAGTAAAACCTTGGTTTAAGAGTGACTTGGTTTGAGAGCGTTTTGCAAGATGAGCAAAATTTCTTTATCAATTTTTACTTGATATACAAGCGATGTCTTGATATAAGAGTAGCGTCATGTCACAACTGAGTATAAAGGAGGAGAGGGGGAGCCTCCAAGTGTAACAATATGGTTACATTTAATGAAGGGACAACATTTAGAAACATATTGCTACACTTGGAGGCGCCTCTCTTCTCTTTTATACTCTGGAGCTCCTGCTGGATTTTGCTTCAAATCCCCTTGTGGAGGCTTCCATTTGTGGATGGATATTTTATGGTTACACAACTTATTACATTGCTATAATCTTTTTATATGGACTGCAAACTGAAGGACTTATGAATAAATGGTTGTGGAACAAATCATTTGAGTTTCCATTATTTCTTATGGAAACATTTGCTTTGATATACAAGTGCTTCGGATTACAAGCATGTTCCTGGAATGAACTATGCTCGCAATCCAAGGTTTTACTGTACATCCATTTATCACGTCTGTTTTGGTTGCTGAAGAAAATAGTCTTAACCACTTAAGACCCGGACACATACGCTGCTAAATGACCCAAGGTGTTTTTTACAATTCGGCGCTGCGTCGCTTTAACAGACAATTGCGCGGTCGTGCGACATGGCTCCCAAACAAAATTTGCGTCCTTTTTCTTCCCACAAATAGAGCTTTCTTTCGGTGGTATTTGATCGCCTCTGCGATTTTTATTTTTTGCGCTATAAACTAAAATAGAGCGACAATTTTGAAAAAAATCACTATTTTTTTACTTTTTGTTATAAAAAAAATCAAATAAACTAAATTTTAGTAAAACATTTAGGCCAAAATTGTCTTTAGTAAAAAAAAAAAATTGCAATAAAAAAAATGGCTACCTACCGGGAACAGCGACACTAATACAGCGATCAGAAAAATGATCGCTTAGTGATGCTGGCAATAGGGAGTGAAAGGGTTAACTAGGGCAGTGATCAGGGGGTTAAAACTTTATTAGGGGGGGGGGGGGGCTATCCTGGACCTAACACTAACTGATTTTACACTGACTGTCACACTGACACTAAATGCAGTGATTAGATCACTGCATTCAGTGACACTGTGACAGGGGGGTGGGGGGGGGCGATCACAAGGGGTTAAGTATGCCTATGTGAGTGTGTGTCAGTGTTGTGTTGGTGCACACTTACTGTGGATGTCTTCTCTCATCAGCAGCGGTGGGAAACGCAGGAGGAGGAACTGAAACGAAGGGGGAGCGCTCCCATTGGCTGGGAGCGATCGCGGGGGGGGCGGGTATTCGCCGACATCCGCCCCCAGATCCCGGATCGCTCCCGGAGCCAGGGGGACCCCCGCACGCCGCGGAGGGGGTCCCGATGGGACCCCCGAACCGCACGAACGAAGGGGGACGTAAATTTACGCCCTTGTGCCTGTACGAGCCATGTTGTGGCCGTAAATGTGCGTGCGGGGGTCCTTAAGTAGTTAAAGTGGACAAAAGAAGAAACAACTCCCCCCCCCCCCCCCCCCCCATATTATTTATTTTTTATTTATTTTTTAAATGAACATGATGTAGGTCTATTTAAATCCATCTGCCCCCTAGACCTACATTGTAGTTCAGTCTGGATCTGTCTGGAAAACTGACACAGATGAAGACTAAACGCTTGTGTGAAAGAAACCCGTAATCTGCGTCCCCAGCATGAGGTTTCCTGCAGTTTAGATCAGATTTTGTTTTATGTCCCAGTTAGTGGTGGGAGCATTTCCTTCTGTTTATGAACATTGTTCTGGTGGTTTACTTCGCCTGTCTGGCCATTGTATCTGCAGCTTTTTCCTGATCTGATCACTGGCTGGACCAGCATTTCACAACTTTAACACAGAAGAATCTTTTGAAGTAATTTTCAGGTCTCGGGGAGCCCTGATGGACTCTTATGCCACGTACACACGATCAGTTCGTCTGATGAAAACCAACCAATGAATTTTTTTCATCAGATATCCGATGAAGCTGACTTTCATCAGTCTTGCCTACACGACATCAGTTAAAAATCTGATCGTGTCCAATGCTGTGACGTAAAACACGACGACGTGCTGAGAAAAATGAAGTTTAATGCTTCCGAGCATGCGTCGACTTGATTCTGAGCATGCGTGTATTTTTGACCGATGGATTTCCCCACAGACGATCGTTGTTTTTTTTTAACCACACAAAAAATTTAAAACAGGTTATATTTTTTATGATGGGGCCCACACACGATCGGTTCGTCCGATGAAAATGGTCCATTGATCCGTTTTCATCAGATGAACCGATCGTCTGTACAGGGCATTACACCTTCAATTCATGGTATGTTAGTCTAATGCGTACCTTTTTGTACATGCAGTATAATGGTAGATAAAAGAATGTAGCCTTCCTAGCTTATTTGACACCCAACAGAAGATCATTCTTTACACATTTCTGCTTTTATTTTTAGCAATAATCGTGAAATGAAACCAATATTAATGACCAGAAAATAAGCACAGCCAATGCAAATTGTAGTGATCTTTTACATTGCTGTTTAGTGAAGAAATGTCCTCTTACATTTGGTAGTCATTGAAAAAGTGCCTTCTTGCATTCGTGGCCAGTGGGAGAAGGACCCCCTTTAGGCCGGTGGGCAGCTGGAGAAACCCTGGATTGAAGAGTGATCTAGACCTATTTAGTGGAATACTGGAAAGTGGTCTTAAAGTATACAGTGGATATAAAAAGTCTACACACCCTGTTAAAATGTTTCTATGATGTAAAAAAATTAGACAAAGATAAATAATTTTAGAACTTTTTCCACCATTAATGTGACCTATATAGTGTACAACTCAATTGAAAAAAAAACTGAAATCTTTTAGGTGGGGGGGCGTAAAAAATAAAATAATGTTGTTGCATAAGTATGCACACCCTCTTATAACTGGGGATGTTCAGAATTAAGCAATCACATTTAAAGTCATGTTAGATAGGAGTCAGTACACACCTGCCATCATTTAAAGTGCCTCTAAATAACCCCAAATGAAGTTTAGCTGTTCTAGTAGGTCTTTCCTGACATTTTCTTAGTCTCATCCTACAGCAAAAGCCATGGTCTGCAGAGAGAAGTATCAGTCAGGAGAAGGGTACAAAATAATAATATTATAATAATAATAAGGCATTAGATATACCATGGAACACAGTGAAGATGGTCCTTGAGTGGAGAAAATATGGCACAACAGTGACATTACCAAGAACTTAAAGTCCCTCCAAAATTGATGAAAAGACGAGAAGAAAAATGGTCTGGGAGGCTGCCAGAAGGCCTACTGCAACATTATATGAGCTGCAGGAATATCTGGCAAGTACTGGCTGTGTAGTACATGTGACAACCATCTCCCATATTCTTTATATGTCTGGACAAAAACACATCTGGAGTCTCCCAAAAGCATATGGAAAATGTGTTCTGGTCTGATGAAACCAAGGTTGAACTTTTTGGTCATAATTCCAAAAGATATGTTTGGTGCAAAAACACCACTGCACATCACCAAAAGAACACCATACCCACTGTGAAGCATGGTGGCGGCAGAATCATGCTCTGGGGGCGTTTTTCTTCAGCTTTACCAGGGACCTTAGTCAAGGTAGAGGGAAATATGAACAGTTCCCAATACAAGTGAATATTGGCATAAAACCTTCAGGCTTCTGCTAGAAAGCTGAACATGAAGAGTAACGACCCAAAGCATACGTGCAAATCAACAAGGAATGGCTTCACCAGAAGAAGATTAAAATTTTGGAATGGCCCAGCCAAAGCCCAGACCTGGATCCCATTGAAAATCTGTGGGGTGATCTGAAGAGGGCCGTGCACAGGAGATGTCCTCGCAGTCTGACAGGATTGGAACATTTTTGCAAAGAGTGGGCAAATATTGGCAAGTCAAGATGTGCCATGCTGATAGACTCTTATATCCACTGTATGTACAATTAGTAAACTCTCTCATATAAGCTTTAACACGTTGTACCCCTTTCACACTGAGGTGCTTTGCAGGCGCTATAATGCTAAAAATTGCGCCTGCAAAGCGCCCTGAAAGAGCGGCTCTATTCACTTCAGTGTGAATGCCCAAGGGCTTTCACACTGGAGCGGTGCGCTAGCAGGACAGTAAAAAAGTCCTGCTAGCAGCATCTTTGAGGCGCTGTAAGAGCAGTGAATACATCCCTCCTAAAGCACCCCTGCCCATTGAAATCAATGGGCAGCGCCGGCAAAGGAGTGCTTTGCGGGGGGTTTCTTGGCCACTAACGGGGGTTTAAAGCGCCCTGCTAGCGTCCGAATAGTGCTGTGAAAATGACAGTAAAGAGTTGCTGAAAATAGTGGTGCTTTACCGCCGATGCCCCCACCGCCCCAGTGTGAAAGGGGCCTTTAATATAACTTTATAAGTTGTTTTTCAATCTTTTAAATTTGCAGCTTGGATTAAAATGACACCAGGTGACCTTGCTATGGAGGGTCTTATTTAAGCACTTCTATCTTTGTCAGTGGGACATTGTTATCCTATTGTCCTTCTTTATTGTCACCCTGTAACAGGGGCTTCTGATGGTGACAAGCGGCCTTTTAATACACATTATGCAGACATTGTTCACTGTTGTCATTTTTATGAATTCCCTTGTTGTCCCCATCATAAAATCAAGAATTGAGAGTAGGCCGAAGGAAGTTGGCAGCACTGACATGCAATACAAGATAAAAACAAGTAGTTTATTACACACATGGCGATGGTTTGATACACAATGCTTAAAGCAGTATTAAACCCAAAACCAAAAAATGTAATGTATTGCAGCTCAACAAATATTAGATTGGGTTGCTGCATGGGTTTTCTATATTTGTTTTTTGGCTTTTTATTTTAACCTTTAGGTCTTCATGGCCATTTTTTTTCCCTTTCATCTGTAGGAGGGGCAACTTACAATTGCAACATGGGTCCCAAACAAAATTCCTATTTTTTTCCCCCCACAAATAGAGCTTTCTTTTGGTGGTATTTGATCACCTCTGTGTGTTTTTTTTTTTTTTTTTTTTTTTTTTTAATTTTTTTATTCTTTGCACTATAAACAAAAATAGAGCGACAATTTTGTAAAAAATGCAATATTTTTTACTTTTTTGCTATAATAAATGCCCATACTGAAAAAGATTACTGGGACTCTGTACTCTGGTGTGATGAGACCAAGATAAATGTTATTGGAACTGATGACTGTATGGCGTCGCAAAGGTGAGGAGTACAAAGAAAAATATGGTGGTGGCCGTGTCCTTCTTTGGGGCTGTGTGAGAGCTGCTGGTGTCGGAGAGCTGCATTTCATTGATTGTATCATGAATTTACAGATGTACTGCTCCTATATTGGAAGAGAAGATGCATCATCATCACTCCGTGTCTGTGGTTGTTGTGTGTTTTGGATCATTGTCATGTTGGAAAAGTGCCCATCTAAGGCCACTGTTCCTTTTCTGATAAGGAACAGGGTGAAAGTGATTCAGTGGCCAAGTATGTCTCCTGATCTGAACCCAATCAATCACCTATGGGAAAATCTAGAGAGACAAGTTAAAGAGGTGGTTCACCCTAAATATAATCTCTCCCATGTGATCCAGCATACTGGCGTCAGCGCCAGTATGCTGTTTTTTTTTTAAATCCCCCACTTACTGTATTATCTTCAATTTTAATTCCTTTCCCCCGTGGTGGATGGCGCCAGTATAGCGCGTCACATCTTACGAAAATATCCGATTTAGGACTCGGGTAATCTCGGCGAAATGCGGCGCCTGCGCACAGACCTAGGAGCTGACTGCGCAGGCGCCGTATTTCTCCGAGTCCTACGGCTATGGCGCGTCACGCCCTCCGAAAAAAAGCTGGAATAGGACTCGGAGAAATACGGCGCCTGCGCAGTCAGCTCCTAGGTCTGTGCGCAGGCGCCGCATTGCGCCGAGATTACCCGAGTCCTAAATCGGGTATTTTCGTAAGATGTGACGGGCTGTATAGGCGCCATCCACCGCGGGGGAAAGAAATTAAAATGGAAGATAATACAGTAAGTGGGGGATTTAAAAAAAATAAAAAAAAAACGGTATACTGGCGCTGACGCCAGTATGCTGGATCACATGAGAAAGACTATATTTAGGGTGAACCTCCGCTTTAAGCTTTACTCTCCATCCAGAATCCAGGCTCTAAAAGGTCCTTCTTGAAGAATAGAAAAAGAAAGATGTTGCCATATGCAACATGTTTAATCCATGCCTAGAAGACTTGGTCCTGTCCTTACAAATAATGGAGGTCATACAAAATACTAGATGGAGTCGTTTTTTAGTTTGGTGTATTCATTTTTGCATTAGCCAATTTGAGTAGAACTGAAGATTTTGTAATCTCAAGCCTCGTACACACGACCAGGAAAACTGCCAGGAGAGTATTTGGCCGGGAATCCCGGCTGTGTGTATGCTCCCTAGCATTTTCCCGTAAGGAAAACAGCCGAGAACCCTGCTCTCTATTTTCTTGTCGGGTTTCCCGGCAGAGTGTTTCCTGCTGAGAAAAAGGTTGTCTGTATGTTTACCTGTCCCATGTAAACCTGCGCATGCTCAATAAGAGTTTGACGCATGAGCAGTAGCATGCAAGTTTAGTGTGGGGTGTTGCAAGATGGCAGCGACGGCATCTGAAGTGACGAGCGCCGGCTTGTTGTAGTCGATGATTTCACCGCGTTCTTGCCATTTAAAAGAACGGTGGTTGTTTTGAATGGCCGTCTGTATGCACTACTTTGCAAGACAAGCTTGCCAGGAATCCCGTCAGGGAAAGCAAAAAAAAGTTGGATTTCCTAGCAGGATTCCCAGCCGTGTGTACAGGGCCTAAGTTAAATTAACCTTCGTCAAAATATTGGAAATTATTCTTGTGTTCATTGAAATGTATTTAAATCTTTCTTTTCAAGAGGTGTACTCGTTTATGCTGAGCACTGTACATGAATGGAGGATTTGTCCCTGCTGCGCCATTGTATCCTGATAGTGGGACTCCACTGATCAGTGACTACAGCTGGCGATCAGCAAGTTTTTTAACAGTCCTGTTCAGCAGAAGTTGATAAAACGAAGTTGGATCGAAATTCAGCTGGTGCCTGCTGAATTGGTGGAATTTTGATTCATCTGTGGGAAGCCTAAAGGATAAGTTCACTGTTGGAACCGGTTCTACTCGTATTTAGGGTGGAACATGCAACTTATTCCAGCTTCTGCTCCCCCACCCCCAAGGCATCCTCTGGCAAAATTGAAATATTAAATGGCCGTGCGGGGTTCCCCCCACATAATTGCACCGTTCATTCAGAGTTTACCACTTTCCAAAGAGCAGTCAGGAGTGCAGCGGCTCTGATGCTCCCTAGCACATCATAAGTTAAATTCAAACCTCACTGGAACATTAATCGTAGCGTGCAGATCACCTTTTTAGCACCTTCATGCGAAATAATGATATGCTTACGGAGGATGTGCGCTCAGCAGGGGACGATCAGCCAAAGCTTGCAGCAACCGTTTGAGGTTGACGTACTGTCTCCCAGTTACCTGGAAGTCTTGTCATCGTGTCTGTCGTGATTCACTTCCTAATTACATTCTTTTGTGCGGTAAAGAATCGTAATAATACAAAGGGTTGGAAAAGTGTAAAGGATATAAACATGCCTTGGGTTGTGCAGAATTATTTATTATTGGGTATCTCTGGGACCCCAGTTATTCTGATATCCGTGTATCACACTTAGGAGGTGGAATTGCTTGAAAATTTTGGACCTGTTGGTAAAAATTTAAAAACAAAATGACAAAAGCATCGTTTCCATGACTGACAATTTAAGGTCCTACTTTATATATATATATATATATATATATATATATATATATATATATATATATATATATATATATATATATATATATATATATATATATATTCCGTCTGTACAATGAAATGCATTTTGCAATCGGCTGCGTACCTCAACATATAGTATAGTGCACTTTTCCTTAACCACTTGCTTACTGGGCACTTACACCCCCCTCCTGCCCAGGTGAAATTTCAGCTTCCGGCACTGCGTCGCTTTAACTGACAATTGCGCGGTCGTGCGACGTGGCTCCCAAACAAAATTTACGTCCTTTTTTCCCCACAAGTAGAGCTTTCTTTTGGTGGTATTTGATCGCCTGTGCGATATTTATTTTTTGCGCTATAAACAAAAAAGAGCGACAATTTTGAAGAAAAATACAATATTTTTTACTTGTTGCTATAATAAATATCCCAATTAAAAAAAAAAAACACATTTTTTTTCTCAGTTTAGGGCGATACGTATTCTTCTACATATTTTTGGTAAAAAAAAAAAAAAAAAATCGCAATAAGCGACTGGTTTGCGCAAAAGTTATAGCGCTTACAAAATAGGGGAGAGAATTATTATTTTTTATTATTTTTTTTTTTACTAGAAATGGCGGCGATCTGCGATTTTTATTGTTACTGCGACGTTATGGCGGACACATCGGACACTTTTGACACATTTTTGGCGCCATTCACATTTATACTGCGATCAGTGCTATAAATATGCACTAATTACAGTATAAATGTGACTGGCATTGAAGGGGTTAACACTAGGGGGTGAGGAAGGGGTTAAATGTGTATGCTAGGTGTGTTCTAACTGTAGGGGGAGGGGGGGTGACTGGGGGGGTGACCGATCTGTGTCCCTAAGTAGGAAGGAACACAGATCGGGCTCCTCCCTTCCAGAGACAGGACATTGTCTCTGTGTGAGCCGGCAATGAGAGATGATCTATGAGAGATCATCTCTCATTCGCCCACAGATCGCATTGCAAACGGCCGCTCTGATTGGCCGTTTGCCGCGATCTGTGATTGGCCGTGTCCAAGGGACACGGACAACACAGGGCTTCCCCGCAGCGCGCTGTACAGCGCGCGCTGGGAACGCCAGAAAGACATGCCGTCAAATGACGGCATGTTGGATTTTGAGGCCCGCGCTGTTGCCGTCATCCGACGGTAGCGCGGGCCTCAAGTGGTTAATTTGGGGCATTCTTAATCTCTTATGGATATCATACGGCCACCTTTTTTCTCTAGATCCTGTACTGGGATAATTAATGGCTCCAAAGCAATAAAAGGCCATCATGATTTACCATTTAACATCATTCTTTTCTATAAAAAAAAAGTCAAAGACCGTGCACGCATAGCCAGTGCACCATGGTATTATCACTTTAAAGTGAATAGCATCGGCCCCTTAGGAACCAAACACCGTAATCGCCTCAGTAGAAAAAAGCATCCACTTCCAAGCCTGACGTCACAAGCTCTGCCCTCGTTTGTTTCGTCATGAACCATGTGACTTCCTCAAAGGGGGAGGGATTTTTCTCCCCCTTGAAGTTGTGTGGTTTATGCCGAAAAGCGAGGAAGGGGATGTAAAAAAAATTGGGGCTAGAATTGGGTAAAAAAATTATATTTGAGTGAAGGCAAACCCCCCCCTCCCCCTTCTCTCTTCTCCACACTTCTCTTCTCCACGATTCTCTCTTCTCTTCTCCACGATTCTCTCTTCTCTTCTCCGCGATTCTCTCTTCTCTTCTCCGCGATTCTCTCTTCTCTTCTCCGCGATTCTCTCTTCTCTTCTCCGCGATTCTCTCTTCTCTTCTCCGCGATTCTCTCTTCTCTTCTCCGCGATTCTCTCTTCTCTTCTCCGCGATTCTCTCTTCTCTTCTCCGCGATTCTCTCTTCTCTTCTCCGCGATTCTCTCTTCTCTTCTCCGCGATTCTCTCTTCTCTTCTCCGCGATTCTCTCTTCTCTTCTCCGCGATTCTCTCTTCTCTTCTCCGCGATTCTCTCTTCTCTTCTCCGCGATTCTCTCTTCTCTTCTCCGCGCTTCGCTCTTCTCTTCTCCGCGCTTCGCTCTTCTCTTCTCCGCGCTTCGCTCTTCTCTTCTCCGCGCTTCGCTCTTCTCTTCTCCGCGCTTCGCTCTTCTCTTCTCCGCGCTTCGCTCTTCTCTTCTCCGCGCTTCGCTCTTCTCTTCTCCGCGCTTCGCTCTTCTCTTCTCCGCGCTTCGCTCTTCTCTTCTCCGCGCTTCGCTCTTTGCTTCTAATCGCTTCTCTTCTCCACGCTTCTCTTTTCTCTTCTCCTCCTCGCTTCTCTTTTCTCTTCTCCTCCTCGCTTCTCTTTTCTCTTCTTCTTCTTTTCCTCCTCCGCTTCTCTTTTCTCTTCTTCTTCTTTTCCTCCTCCGCTTCTCTTTTTCTCTTCTTCTTCTTTTCCTCCTCCGCTTCTCTTTTCTCTTCTTCTTCTTTTCTCCTCCGCTTCTCTTTTCTCTTCTTCTTCTTCTTTTCCTCCTCCGCTTCTCTTTTCTCTTCTTCTTCTTCTTTTCCTCCTCCGCTTCTCTTTTCTCTTCTTCTTCTTCTTTTCCTCCTCCGCTTCTCTCTTCCTTCCTTCCTTCCTTTTTTGACTGACAACCAAATCTTTTAAATGATTGGGCAATAAGTAGTCAGTCCTAGCAGATAACCATCACATGTATATCTTTCTGAAAGAGTGGGTTCTCTGGTAAAGTAATGTCCTCGACTCGATTTTTATTCAGCTTCATGTGTGGCTTTGTCTTGGAATATTATTATAGGCAGCAGTGCCTTAGAATAACAGGCTTGACTTTGAACACAGCCTTTTGAGGCACGGTGGAGAACCAGCTTGTTGTTTCCTGAGGACTTATTTAGAGGAGCTTATAAATAGTGTCTGCCTATAAATATTCACTGTAATATGACCAGAACGTGAAAACTTCTTGACCTAATAATTATGGCCTATATCAGGCAGTTGCGGAGAGTGGTTTATTATGTTAGCGTGGCCTACATTTTCAGAGTTCAACACAAACTGAGTTTTCCCTCTATTGATTTGACCAGATGTTCTATAGCTTAATCGTTTTTTGTTGTTTAATATCAAATCTCATCCAGTTTGAGCAGCCGTTCCATATGTTTGTAAGCCCTCGGTGGTTGTCTAGCAAAGTACCATAATATGCTTGCAAAGTGCAATAAATTGAAATCCCTGTATTATTATAATAATATTATTAATGACTTAAAGCGGGGGTTCCGTGGGTTATCTTTTTTTTTTTTTTTTTTTTTTTTTTTTTTTTTCATTCTTCTAACGCTCTTACCTTTTTTACTCCACTACCAGTGTGTCCCACTCCTTTAACCGGCGTAATCAGTGTTCTCGAGGAAACGATATTTTATAAAAAGAAGCGATGGAAGTTTCCATTTTAACTTTGGGCACTGTGAAGCCCACAGGGTATTCTTCCGGGATACGGCAAATGTGTTCCCATACCTAAAATGGAGAATTCGTTGCCGCCCACGTCACATGACCCGCTTGCCGAGTCACGTGAACGGAATATCGTGGGATTACAGCACAGCACGTCTCCTGGGATTCTCATGCCTCACTCCCAGGAGACCTAGCGCTGGTGGGGGAAAAGGAACATTCACGCCCACTCCCGCGGGGAATATTGAGTGACAGCACACAAACGGCAGCATTAGAAAGGTAAGGATCGAGATTAAAAAAAAAAACGCATTATTTATTGTCTATGGCTACCAGTTTGATTCAGCACAAGTCAAAATCTAGGGTGAACCTCCGCTTTAAGGGGGATATACACAGTTAGAAAATCGTCCGATAGCTCGACGGCCAACCAACGAAACGGCGTTCGTTGGTCGAAATCGTTGCCAACATTAACCTATCAAAAAAATCGTTAAGAGCAATCATTTTTAATACATAGTGTTGACGTGTCACGTACAAGTGGAAGTGATGTAGTGTGCGTGTGACCTTGTAGCCCCACCTTTCCGCCCAGCACGAACCTTCCAAAATATCTGGCATTGAACAGAAATATCAACAAATTTAGTAGTGGAAGCATCAACGGGCGTTCATAGCGTATGTGTGTTCACAAACATACGGTTTAGATTCAAAATGGATGAGGGCCAGAGGTCCAAAATTTGCATTATTGGACTTTGTGTTTTGTCGTAGACTATTTCTGGTCATGCATACTAATGTTTGAGAGAATTTTTTATTGACGACCGTCACACCAACCAATAGAAAATCGTTCCTGGTCAAACGATACAACAGTTTTTCCTTTTTTTTTTTTTCATAATATCGATATAGGGTATTACTTGCTGGGCATCAACGAGTAGAATATCGGCCGATTATAGATTAGAAGAAGGTTAGATCTCTGCAATCTGGTGGGTTAGTCAAAAAAACTCAAAGGTAGGAGACCCTTCCCATTCTTGCTAGATGGCAGGATGCTCCGGACACTGGGCAGTTGCTTCAGCTTCACAGGAACAAATACTCATTAAAGGGGTAGTTCCCCCAAAAACCTTTTTTTTTAACATTTATTCAGGCTCGTTATGTCAAGGGGAATCAGTTTTTTTTTTTTTTTTAGAAATGAAGCCGTACTTACCGTTTTACAGATGCATCGTCTCCGACGCTTCCGGGTATGGGCTCCGACTATAGGCGTGCCTATTTGATTGACAGGCTTCCGACGGTCGCATACATCGTGTCACGATTTTCCGAAAGTAGCCGAACGACGGTGCGCAGGCGCAGTATAGAGCCGCACCGTCGCTCGGCTTCTTTCGGCTACTCGTGACGCGATGTATGCGACCGTCGGAAGCCTGTCAATCAAATAGGCACGCCCAGACCAGACGATCATACCCGGAAGCGACGGAGACGATGCATCTGTAAAACGGTAAGTACGGCTTCATTTCTAAAAAAAAAAAAAAATTATTCCCCTTGACATAACGAGCCTGAATAAATGTTAAAAAAAGTTTTTTGGGGGAATTACCCCTTTAAAGTGCAACACAACGTTTAATAATTTTTTAATATTCAAAGCAAACTCCATCCATGTCTCCATGCTTTATTTTGCTGAGGAATCACTTTGAAATCAATCCCCCTAGCATTTCTGCCCCTGGCCATCTTGCGTAAGGGCAGATGGTAAATGAAGCATTTACTTCCTGGAATCCATCCTCCTTTAGCTCGGGCATTAAGACAGGAGGTGCGCTTACCCAAGAAAACCCCTTTTAAAGACTCCTGGGATGTATGACATCATTTGCCTAGGCATGGAAACCAGGATATCACTAAGGAAATGTTAAAAAAAATATTTAAAACAAATAAATTATGATATAATTCCTTATCTATTTACTAATGCTAGCAGCAGGAGGATTAAAAATATATGTAGCATATGCTAATAAAAACATGAGATAATAGTAATATATATGTGTGTGTATGTGTATATATATGTACGGTATGTGTGTGTGTGTGTGTGTGTGTGTGTGTGTGTGTGTATATAATATATATATATATATATATATATATATATATATATATATATATGTGTATGCTCTCGCTCTATTTTTATTTATTTTTTGTTTATAGCGCAAAAATTAAAAACTGCAGAGCTGATCAAAAAAGGACGCCAACTGTGTTTGGGAGCCACGTCGCATGACCGCGCAATTGTCATTTAAAGTGACGCAGTGCCGAATCGCAAAAAGGGGCAAGGTCCTTAACCTGCATAATGGTCCGGGTCTAAAGTGGCTAAGAACCCTGCATGTGTATTGTGCTCTCTCCCAATTTACAGCGCAATGCTGAGCCATTCTCACGGCAAAGGGAGAGGACATACTGCATATATGAACAGGTTTTGAATGAGCTGGAGCACACGTTCCTAGAAAGCATTGGTCACGTGCCCAACGTCCAATGCCTTTTGCTATCTAGGCAGAACATGGATGGTCCTCCTACCTGGAAGTTTTTTGAGGGGTGGTCCTCCTACCTGGAAGTTTTTAAGGATGGACTTAAAAGACAGCCTTCAGGTATGACATTAAAAAGCAGTGTTTGCACTGGGGACTGTAAGCTGCATGCATGGGCAGTTTTCTTGTAAGGGTGAACTCAAGCTGGGAAAAGACAGTTAGAAATTCGGCCAATTCAGCAGATCAATGTGTTGCCCAGTTTGACAAAAGTCAATTGTTTGCTATCCTTCTCCTCTGGATCACTTGAGTGCACGTTGTTCTGCACGCCTCTGACCCTTATCAGTCAACAGGTTAAAGTTGTCTGACATCACTAAGCCAGTCTAGGCTCTTGAAAGATCCCTTCTTTAATGTCGGGATCCACCCAAAGGCTCGAATGAACTGGCAGCTGGCTAGCCTCTTGGTGCGCTGCTGAGAGCCTGAGCCAGCCACTCCGGCCCGCTCCACAGCCCATCGCTCCAGTGAGCGCGGGAAGAGCAGAGAGCTGGTGACTGCCAGTCACTGAAGACTGAGAACTGAGCAATCAGCCGTCTTTGATCACACCAGTCTTAGAATTGGCCGATGGGACCGATGCACCATCCACTTAGGTGAGTATACATGTTTGTGGTGTGCCGTTTTTTTTTTCTAGAATTCTGAACTTCCCTTTAACTCAGGGATCTTCAAACTATGGCCCTCCAGCTGTTGCAAAACTACACATTCCATGAGCCATTGTAAAACTCTGACTTTCACTGACATGACTAGGCATGATGGGAATTGTAGTTCCTGAACATCTGGAGGGCCGTAGTTTGAAGACCCCTGCTTTAACTCTATGATTTTGGCTGCAGGGTAATGCAGAACACACATTGGGAATATAACGAAGATCCTGGTATTATGGGTTTTGCTGGGGAGTTCCATGTCAAGTTGTATTAAAGCGGAGTTCCACCCAAAAATGGAAATTCCGCTTTTCCGAATTCCCCCGCCCCCCCTCCGGTGTCACATTTGGCACCTTTCAGGGGGAGGGGGAAGCAGATACCTGTCTAATACTGGTATTTTGCTCCCACTTCCAGGCATAGATGGCCGAGCCATCCGCGGCTTTCTACGCCACGTCCAGCGCCTCCTCTGCCCCCCATCGCCCCCTCTGTCCCAGAAAACACACAAGTCCCAGAAGACAGCAGAACCCAGTGGGATCGCACAGCCCGAGTCGCGCATGTGCGGTAGGGAACCAGGAAGTGAAAATGCTTCACTTCCTGATTCCCTTACCGAAGATGGCGGCGCCTCCACCTGAGAGCCGAGGGACAGATCGGCTTTGGTGCCGACATCGCGGGCACCCTGGACAGGTAAGTGTTCTTATTTTAAAAGTCAGCAGCTGCAGTATTTGTATCCGCTTTAAGTGGATTAGCTGATGGAACTGCCTTTGAAATCAGTGTATAGGGATGGTTGTGTGGGGGTTTTTAATTTTTTTTTTTTTTTCAACCTGTTTATTTAGTTTTCTGAAAAGGCTCTTTATTTTGCTAACTACTGTGTTTTATTAATGCCGCCCCACACCCAGACGCACTCCAATGAGCTCACCCACCTCCTCCCACCACTTGGAGATAATTCTGAACTGTGTTTTTTTTTTTTTTTTCATCACCCCGCATATTTAACATAGATCTGCTGAGAATAGCACAGGCCTTGTGTTTTGATCTTTTCAGTGCTGAGTGTTTGCAGGTTTCTGGGTTTCTTGTGTTAGTAGATAGTGTTCTAACTAAAGGCAAACAGACTGTCATGTTTACTCTCAGACAGCTGACTTTGCTTGCATAATCAAGTCGGGAAGGTTTCATGACACCGTCATGCAACTTTGTCCATTGTTCCACTTTGACTCCGTGTGTCTCTGACTGTGCTGACAGATCTTTGTTAGGTGTGACGTCGGTTGTGACATGTTCAGCAGAGGCCGGCAGGTCACTGATTTTCACCGATTGTTCCAGTTTGATTTTGTATCTAGTAGGATCTGTTCAGGAAGATAATGCGTTCAGTATAGGCCGTTCTGTTATAGTACAAATAAGACTGAGGCAGGGTAAGAATACATTGAGCTCTTAGTAGCTGAGCTGACTCCACTGAGCATGTCCTAGCTTTTCTTAAAGCAGAACTCTTAGGCCGCGTACACACGATGAGACATGTCCGACGGACCATTTGCAGCGGACATGTCTCATTGGATTTTGGTCCGATGGCGTGTACACACCATCGGACGAAAATCCCCTCGGGCTAAGGACGCGGTGACGTGGCGGTGACGTTGATGCCGCCACGTCACCACTCCAGGAAGTAAAATACTTCCACGCATGCGTCGAATCCATTAGACGCATGCGCGGAGATTTCTTTCCGCTGGTTAGTGTACTAACCAGCGGACATATCCGACGGACATGTCTCCGGCGGACAAATTTCAAAGGATGCTTTGAAATGTGTCCGCTGGGAAAACATGTCCGATAGCCCGTACACACGATCGGAGATGTCTGCTGAAACGGTCCGTCGGACCAGTTTCAGCAGATTAATTTGATCGTGTGTACGTGGCCTTAGGGCTCTTTCACACGGGCTGCCAGTTTTTTAGGCGGACCTGAACGGGCGCTCCGTGCTCCTATAGAACTGCGGATGTCGGCGCTGACATCCAACCCGCTCCGATCAGCCAAAGTGTGATGGAGGAAAAACCTACTTTTCCATCCGTCTGGCAGATCGGATCGGGTGAACGCGGACAGACAGTCCGTGTTCATCCGATCCACACCATAGGGGAGAGCGAAAAAAAGACAGGGCGGTCCCTGCACAGTGTGCGCGGACCGCCCTGTCATCCGCCGGCTCAGCGGGGATCAACTAAGCGATCCCCGCTGAGCAAGGGGCCTTACTAAACTTAAAGCCCAACTCTTAGTGTAATGATTTTACTAGTCTCCAATGTGGTGGTGTGTCTTTACCTTGCTAAAGTGTCAAGAGGTCAACCAGTACTACTGTGCCCCATCAAATGCTGCCAGTGTGCATCGCCCAGGAGTCTGGACTTGCCTGTCTCGCAGCAGGTCACTGTGGTGTCCTCCGCGTCCACGCTTCTCGATGTCTCTGGTCCTCTCTATTAGGCATCCAATCACAGCGCCTGTTTCAGCCAATCGGGTGACCAAAGCACCTGATTGGCTGAGAGGCGGGTCAGTGTTAATAAAGTGAATAAATCGCTTTCCTAACGCAACACTGAGTAAACGGCAAACGCACGGCATTGCGCCTGCTGTTAATTTTGAAAGCCTATTAGAGCCTATGGCCCCCGCTGCTGTAATTCAGGTGCCCGACAAGGGACCGGACACCTTAATAGGGGGCGGCAGTGGCGACCATAGATAGATAGATAGATTGATGCAATGCACGAATAATTATGGTGAGAAAGATTTGACAGGAGAGAGGGGGGTGGCGCTCCTGTGCCCTTTATGGACGCACTGCCTGCCGTTGGTTTGATTCTTTCTTCATTTAGACTGATGTAAAAATAGTTTTAGCTTTAACGGATAGTACAGTTCCCGCAGTGCTTCTCTCCTGGGACATGAACTTTGCATGTCTCTCAGACACAAGAGCTGGTGTGGTGTCTCTGCCCTCCAGTTGGTTAACCACAGTAAGCCAGTAAAACCATTGTGTCTGGAGTTGTGCATTAAGGCCTCGTGCTCACAGAGCGTCTTGCAAACTATCCTGGCAGTCAAGAGCTTGGGCATTAATTCATTTTATTGACCAAAATAATAATTTCTGGCCATTGAAGTGAATTGCCGCTGAAGCGCTTATCATGCCTAGCATTTAGCAGCGTCAAGTGTTTTTTTTTTTTTTCTGCCAAAACTGGACACACTGGCAAGTGTTTCTTCTTTTTTTTTTTTTTGCCTCTAAACTCTCCTGCCACTAAATGCTGCTAAAAGTCTATGTATGCATGGACACGCAGAAAAAAGTAAACCAGACCTCCCTAGAAGCAGCTGTAAAAAGTTTCCGTGTGCATGAGCCCCGAAAGTGGTTTTAAAGGCAGAAGTTTTTTTTATGTCCATATATATGCATGAAGATAAGAAAAAAACCTGTGTGCAGTTCCCTTCCCTAGCCCCCCTAATACTTACCTGAGCCCTATCTCGATCCAGCGATATTGTATGAGAATCTTGGCTGTCACGGACTTCCTGATTGTCTTAAACGCATTGGCTGCCACTGCTGTCAATCAAAGCCAGCGAGCCAATGAGGAGAGAGGGGGCTGAGCACAGGTAGTCCCAGTGTGAAAAGGGTCTTGGTGCCTAAAATAGGGCTCATAGGCCCCAAAACATCAGAGGGGTCTGTCTGCTGTGGTGTATTGATTTAATTTGTGTCCTCTACCTACCAAAAATCCTCGATCTGTCGAATGCTTTCCTTTGCTAGGAAAGTTTTTCTAAACTGGAAAAAGATTGATAGCCCTGAGTAATGGATCTAGGATTGACGATATAGATGACTATACGAAGCTCCAATTTCTTGTGGATTCCTGTGAATCGGCTGCAATTTGAGCTGCAGGTAGCCCTGATGACACCACCCAGCATGACCAACTTCAATTGAGAAATCGAAGGAACTAAACATAAAGTTGGCCAATCAGTGACTGCAGCCAATCAGCTGCCATCTCTATGCAGGTACTCTGACAGCCGTGGGTGCTGTGGCTGTCACAATACAATACCCAGCAGTGGGAGATTTCTCCAGTTGTGGCTGTGGGAGTTTGTGGATTTCTCTCGTTCAGCTGGCTGGGATGAAAGGGAAATCATTTCTTGTGTGGCCAGCTATAGGCTTTGTGCACAGCCAGGCTGGAACAGAAAAGGACTTCCCCCCCCCCCCCCCCCCCCCCCCCCAAATTGTTGCCACATGGATGGAAGTGGAGAATTGTATATTGTAGCAATAACAATACCCTTCACTGTTTCACGCCATCATTTGGAGGGGTGTCCACATACTTCTGACCATTTAATTTGCATCATTTCTGAGATACAAGGAAGGAAACCGCTTTGTCACAAGATTGTTACAAAGTTGAACAAATAAAAATGTCCTTGGCTAGAAACTTTGTATTGGAGGTCAAAGAATATTGCTACATTTTCCAGATTCGGCTAAGCAGAGTTTTTTCAAGGTTTTGAAAACAGGGATACGCAGGCAGATCAGCCCCAGATCATGCCGTCCTATCGGGGGCACAAGGGAGGGATCACATGACAAGACACTTGGGGGGTATTGCACTGCTTGTTTTCAGGTGTATGTGAACCCCAACAATGTTCGCCTTAAGCGTTGTTCCCAATTCTCACTGAACTATAGAACACCTCCCTGCTATTTTATGTATTAAGTATTCTGTAATTTTAAAGCACTTTCTAAGTACTGTATGACAGCGCAGCTTCTCCATATAGTGCAGTGAATGAGCCTTGGCACCTTAGGACAGGAAGTGTGTTATTGGCAGGATCAACATGTAAAAATGAAAAGCCCTGCGAGGTGGGGGGGGTTGGACTAATGAAGCCACCACATTTAAGATTTGGTAAGCTGAGATATATTGAATTGCGTGGGTTTAGGTTTGCTTTAACCACTTAAGGACCTGCTCATGTGTATATATACGTCCTTTTTTTTTTAAAGATGGATAGCTGCTGCCACAACCGAGGTATCCATCTTTAACATGAGCGGTCCTTTAAACGATAACGGCGGATTTGCCATGAGATCACTGTTGGTGGCAGGAGAGGCCCCCCTCCCTCCCGCCGCTCTCCCGCCCTCCGCAGCTTACCAGAGTCGTCGGTAGCGGCGGAAGCGATTGGTTCCTTTTGCTGGCTGTGTGGGGATGCGAGTGAGGGCAAGATGGCCCCCACCCGTCCCCATAGCACTGCAGGGCGGAAGTGACGTCAAAACGTCAGTCCCGCCCATGCGTCTTAAAGAAACATAATTTTTTTTTTTTTTTTAAATGGCAAAATTTCAATTTCTTTTTTGCATTTAAGCCTAAATATGAGATCTGAGGTCTTTTTGACCCCAGATCTCATATTTAAGAGGACCTGTCATGCTTTTTTCTATTACAAGGGATGTTTACATTCCTTGTAATAGGAATTAAGGTGATCACAATTTTTTTTTTTTTTTTTTTTTTTTCAGTGTAAAAAATATTATAATAAATAAAACCTTTTTTTTTTTTTAAAGCGCCCCGTCCTGACGAGCTCACGCGCAGAAGCGAACGCATATAAAATTGGTGTTCAAACCACACAAGTGAGGTATCGCCGCGATCGTTCGAGCGAGAGCAATAATTCTAGCCCTAGACCACCTCTGTAGCTCAAAAGATGCAACCTATAGAATTTTTTAAACGTCGCCTATCGAGATTTTGAAGGGTAAAAGTTTGACGCCATGCCACCATAAGCGTGACATGTTGGGTATCATTTTACTCGGCGTAACATTATCTTTCAAAATATATAAAAAAAATTGGGCCAAATTTATTGTTTTTTTTTTTTTTAATTCAAAAAAGTGCATTTTTTTCCAAAAAAAGTGCGCTTGTAAGACCGCTATGCAAATACAGTGTGACGAAAAGTATTGCAATGACCGCCATTTTATCCTTTAGGGTGTTGGAAAAAAATATATATATATATGTAATGTTTAGGGGTTTTAAGTAATTTTCTAGCCAAAAAAAAATGTTTTAGTCTTGCAAACACCAAATCTGAAAAACACCCAAGGTCCTTAAATGGTTAATGTAATGTTTTTTTTGTTCTGAATTTAGGGAGTCTTGGCTGACACCACAAATACCTGTTACTAAACCCAGGAGCCTGCATTCCCTATATCTGGTCCCCCACAGTACACAGAACATGGAAATTAAGTTATTTTAGTAAATATAAACTGCTAAATACCTTTTCTCATCAGTAGTATATATCAGTCTTGTGACTTGTATTGTTGTCCCGCCAAGCACTGGTTAAAGCTTGTAGGAGGACATTCGATGCTCCTTTGACTGTCCTATGAGGCTGCATGACTCCTGACCCTCTGTCTGGACAGTGCTGATTGGCTCCTGACCACATGCAAAAGCATTATACAACTGAGGATGTGCAGAGTGCCTCAAAGGCTCCGTACTATCAGGAGATGGATTGGGGTCTGTGGGAAAAAGGGAGGATAAAAGAAGACCGGATCAAACAGCCTTTTACAATGCGCAGGATTAACCCCTTAGGCTACACAGCGAGTATAACAAGCATGCTTTACTGCACATACACACTGCTTTTAATGCCGTGGGTTTAGTAACACGTTATGCTATTTAAATGCGCCTGTGCTAAGGGCCTTACATCACAAAGTGATGCAGATTGATGTTATAATAAACCCTACAGTGTTCCTTTGGTCAGTAAAGAATTACAATTCTTGCTTTTGGAAAACTAAGCAGTATTAGATCCTAAAGCAAACATTTATTATATTGCAGCTTACCAATTTTTTTCTAGATGTGGTGGCTGCATTAGTCTTCTTTTTTAGGCGTTCTTTGATTTTTAATTTCACCTGGTGATCATGCCAGTAGGTCTTTGTCAACAGAACAGGCTGTTCTGCAGATGTAGCAGTCAGAGGATTGAGGCAAACCATTTACTATTAACAGGGGTTCTCACAATGATTCTTTATCCCAGAAGGAACAAAACTGTTGCTGTAACAGGGCGGTTCAGGTGAGTAAACCATTTTTTTTTTCTCCCAAATGTTTTTTAATATATTTCAAGGAGACTGATGTAAAAAAATTTTTTAGCGTGGAACTCCGCTTTAAAGTGATTGTAAACCCTTTACAACCACTTTAACCTAGATTAAGACTTACCTGTAGGTGCTAAAAATATATCTCCTAAACCTACAAGGTTTAGGAGATATTTACAAAAATCACGGGCGCTGATGTCTATGGCACATGCGCCGTAGATAACGACGCAGGCGCACTTTAGCTATGGTGGTAGTGCCGTTCCTAATTTAGGCCGTGACATAATCGCGGCTCCGGCCAATCACAGCGCCGGAGCCGCGATAACTGGGAGAAATGTCGGCTGCCTGAACAGTGAACGAGACTGGTTGCGGGGGTTTCGATCTGAGGTGAGTATTACATAATGAGCTAGTATGCTATGCATACTAGCTCATTATGCCTTTGTGTTGCAGGCGGTGCTGTTAACAAAAAAAATATATATATATATATATATATATATATATATATATAATTATTTTTATTTATTTTTTTCTAGTGGTTTTACTCTTTAACCACTTCAATACCGTGCATTTTCACCCCCTTCCTGCCCAAACCAATTTTAGTTTTCACCGCTGTTGCACTTTGAATGACAATTGTGCGGTCGTGCCATGTGGCTCCCAAACAAACTTGACACCCTTTTTTTCCTCACAACTAGAGTTTTCTTTACACAGGATCGGTGTGTGAGGAGAAAGACACCGCAACAGCAGTTACAATCTGCTTTGTTTACACTTGTGACCGGCTGTGATTGGACACAGCTGGTCATGTGGTAAAGAGACAAATTTTATTGGCTCTTTACCCTGATCGGGGCTGGGCTATGTCCAAGGGACGAGCCTCATCCCGATCGCCGCGCTGCACGCCTCTGATCGGCGTGCGAGACAGATGGAGGCAATGTGACCGGCTGTGATGGAATACAGCCGGTCACATAAGGTAAAAAAACACAGGATCGGCTCCGGATCAGGGATGGGCTGTGCGGGGTTGGGCTGTGTCCGAGGGACACGCCTCGTCCCCGATCACCACGATAGGGGCCCCCAGGCAGCCGCAGGAGCAGTGAGAAGCAGTGGACATAGCAAGCAGCTTGCTATGGGGGCACCCTAACAAAGCTACAGCTCTGTCTATCCATTCAGACATAGCACTGTGGTTCAGCCCCACCCCTCTCTCTCCAGATTTGCTAACTGCGTTTAAATGACAGCAGCGGGAGCCAATGGATGACTCACTTGTGGATATCACTGGATAGAGAGGGGGCTCAGATGAGTATTGGAGGGGCTGAAGCACACAAGGCTTTTTATCTTCATGCATAGAATGCATGAAGATAAACAAGAAAACACTTTTGCCTTTACAATCACTTTTTTACAGCTGTAATATATTATATTTTTGGGTTTAACGACACTTTTAAAGCCCTTGCTCAGGTTCTTCAGTTACCCATACCAATTACTAAAGCTGGGCATTGATCGCTTGAATTTTGGCTGTTCAGCCCACAAGAGACAGAGAGGAAATCAATTAATTCTCCACCAGCCACACCATGGATGAAGGAATCTCTATTGTATTCCGACAGCCACTGCATCCAACACTGGAGCAGCGCAGTGCTGCCCGCTGCATCTAACACTGGAGCAGCGCAGTGCTGCCCGCTGCATCTAACACTGGAGCAGCGCAGTGCTGCCCGCTGCATCTAACACTGGAGCAGCGCAGTGCTGCCCGCTGCATCTAACACTGGAGCAGCGCAGTGCTGCCCGCTGCATCTAACACTGGAGCAGCGCAGTGCTGCCCGCTGCATCTAACACTGGAGCAGCGCAGTGCTGCCCGCTGCATCTAACACTGGAGCAGCGCAGTGCTGCCCGCTGCATCTAACACTGGAGCAGCGCAGTGCTGCCCGCTGCATCTAACACTGGAGCAGCGCAGTGCTGCCCGCTGCATCTAACACTGGAGCAGCGCAGTGCTGCCCGCTGCATCTAACACTGGAGCAGCGCAGTGCTGCCCGCTGCATCTAACACTGGAGCAGCGCAGTGCTGCCCGCTGCATCTAACACTGGAGCAGCGCAGTGCTGCCCGCTGCATCTAACACTGGAGCAGCGCAGTGCTGCCCGCTGCATCTATGGAGTGAAGATCCACTTTATATAAGCTTTAGTTTGTGGTCGGGTCAGTTTTTTAGAAAAAAATTCTAACAGGAACGAAAAAAATGCATCTTTCTGGCTTTCTACACCCTGCTCGTGTATGGTCTGTTTCTCTAGTAACATAACAGAGCTCTTCTTGTTTTTCATCTTTATTGCTTTTGTGGTTCCCTTTTCTTGATATCCTGAACTGAAGCAAAATACAGCTGAGTTCACAGGAGGAGAAATACAAACATCGCTCTGCTTGCCAAAGAAGCAGGAAATCGGAGAAAGCCCTTGCCTAGCCGAGGAGGGTTTAAGGACAAATTCCGTCCAATCAAACTGCAGATGCTGTTGCTATGTGCATTCTTTTTCTGCCTCCTTTGTGAAAGGCAAATGTCTTGTAGCAGCTCTTGGTGAGCATGCTCGGCGGGCAGGATCTGGGTCTAGCACATAACTGGCCACAGACTCGTTCTTCCACAATGTTTAGTGCTGTGGAAACAAGGGGGCTACATGACAAAGGTGTGGAACCAATTGAGCTCCTCCACACTGCACCGAGCTGCCAGCAAAAAGACACATCAGCTTTTGTCTGTCTGTAGAAATGAGTGGAACGCTCTGTATGCTGATGGAACTTTAGGAAGAATTCTGAAGCCGATAGATCATATTAAAGGCTTTTCTTTGCTCTGTTTTCACACCGGTTTTTATTTTTTTAACTTGTATATAAGGTTCTGTAATGAGTCATTTCCTCTTGCGCAGATCACTGAACAACTTGCAGCACTTCCAAAATTAAATAAGGTTGCAGCACTGAAGCTTCTAAAAAAAAAAAAAAACACTCTGGTCAGTGCTCTCAGCCATTGGCTGAGGGTGTCGAACAGGTGCCCGTTGGCAGACCTTAGGTCACACCCCTTTGAACGGCCAGCTTCTGTCGGACCGCTCTACACATGGGCCTGTCTCTGGAGAGGAGGAGACCGATCTGTGTTCCTTGTACATAGGGACACAGATCAGTCACCCCCCAGTCACCCCCCCCCCCCCCACAGTTAAAACACAATGCAGGATACACATTAACCCCTTCCTCACCCCCTAGTGTTAACCCCTTCCCTGCCAGTCACATTTATACAGTAATTAGTGCATATTTATAGCACTGATTGCAGTATAAATGTGAATGGTGTCAAAAGTGTCCGATGTGTCCGCCATGATGTCGCAGTCGCAATAAAATTCGCAGATCGCCGCCATTACTAGTAAAAAAATAAATAAAAAATAATAATTCTGTCCCTTATTTTGTAGGCGCTATAACTTTTGCGCAAACCAGTCGCGACGCTCCGGACGGCCGCATCGCTGGACCGTGGAGCAGGTAAGTGTCTGTTTATTAAAATATTTTAATGAACATTAAAAAGGCTGTAACTCCGCTTTAAGGCTGCTCCCACAAATAACTAGGGAAGGCTGGATGCTTAGCTAATCTCTGCTCTAGAGCTTGAACAAGATTGAGTTGTTCCATCACAATCTTCCCATAACTGAAATATCCATTTTGGGTGGATGGGGAAACCTGCCCATAGAGTAAGGTACAGATTTTAAAATGTCTCTGAAGTCAGGCTACAAATCGGTATCTGGTAAAATAACACACCTAACTACAGCTGCCAGTTTTATGATATCTCTTCACTGTACTTGCCATGAACAATACGATTGCAGCTCTTCTTTCCTGGGGAATGATTTTCTAGTTCTGGAAAATGAAATGACTGGCCTTGACTCATGACTCCTTACCAGCAGACAGGTAAACTGCTGGAAAAGTTTGTTTTTATGCCGGCTCTGGCTTATTGTGGTTTGCCTGGAGCGCTGTCATTTGACTAGAAAACAAGAGACCCAGAAGCTGAGTTTCGAAATGCAAAACGTATATCTTTTTACAGCAATCAGTCTGACAGTCTGCAAACATTCACTGCAGGTAAATCAGCCTGGTGCTTGTGTTTTTTAAATGACCCTGCTTGGTTCACTACTAGTGAATGTTTTGTATAAAAGTAACACTTAATACTTAATAAATATGCCCCAAAGTGTTTATTTAGACTCCTTTCACACTGAGGTGCCTTTCAGGTGCTTTCACGCTAAAAAAAAGTTCCTGAAAAGCTAACGAAAAGCTATATCCATTCAAATCAATGAAGGCTTTCACATTGGGGCAGTGCGCTGACAGAGGGGTGAAAAAATGTCTCTCTCCGTTGAAATTAATGGAAGGCGTTTCAAAAGCTCCCAGTGTTTTACTGGCAGTTTACAAGCCCCAAAAGCCTTGTACACTAATTAGTCTTAGGGCTCTTTCACACGGGCTGCCAGTTTTTTAGGTGGACCTGAACGGGCGCTCCGTGCTCCTCTATAGAGCTGCAGATGTCAGCAGTGACCAGCCCGCTGACATCGGACCCGCTCCGATCCGCAAAGTGCGACGGAGGAAAAAACCTACTTTTCCATTCGTCTGGCGGATCGGATTGGATGAACACGGATAGACGGTCCGTGTTCATCCGACCCCCCCCCCCCCATAGGGGAGAGCAGAGAAAAGACAGGGCGGTCCCGGCACAGTGTGCCGGGACCGCCCTGTGGATTGCCCTGCGGATTTCTGGCTCAGCGGGGATCAACGGAGCGATCCCCGCTGAGCAAGCGGAGGTTCACAGAGTTGATCATTACTGAGCCGCCCCGTGTGAAAAAGGCCTAAGGCTCTAATAGGCTTCCAAAAGGGTAAACAGCGGGCGCACTGCTGTGCGTTTGCTAATTACTCAGTCTTGTGTTTAGGAAAACGATGTAGTCGGTTACCTAACACTGACCCACCTCTCAGCCAATCGGGTGCGCAAGGTCTGTTTACCTGTCACCTGATTGGCTGAAACAGGCGCCGCTATTGGACACCTAACGAGACATGAGGACGATGTGCCCGGCCCCGCAGGAGACATGAAGGTCCCCGCTCGTCACCGTCACCTGCTGCCCCACCAAGACAGTGTAAGTGTCGGGCGGGCGGGGGGGGGGGTCACCCTGGCTGTGTTTGGGCACAGTGGCGGCAATTGATGGGCACAGTGGCTGCAATTGATGTGTGTGTGTGTGTGTTTTTTTTTTTTTCCCAGTTTGCGCTCCCACAAAAAATTTGATCACCAGCCGCCACTGGTACACAGGAGCAGAATGTTGGCCGGTTTCTTTTGAATCGCCCAATAATGCCTAATTTTCGGCCCATGTGTATGGCCCTTTAGGCTAGCCATAGAGGGAATGGATTCTTCCATCCAAACAACCAAGGTGGATCGAGGAATCCTCCCCACTGAGACATTGTACTCTCACAGTGGAGACACCGATCAGTGGCTGCAGTTGCTGATTGAAAATATTTTCCTACAAGACATGGATCAAAATTCGGCCAATCCCTGCTGACCTGGACACCTTTGGATTTATGTATGGCCAGCTTTATCCTTCTATCGTTCGTCGGTCATACTTGTGCAGCTATAGTCAAGCTATATGTGCCTTAATTATCCCATCCCTCTCATATCTGATCACTAAACACTTGTTGGCCTTTAAAAAAAAAAAGACAGGTTTTACCAGTTTACCCGTTAATTAATGTAAGTGGAAAAACAAGACGGTAAAGATATTCAGATTAGCAACGATCAAACTTCAACCTATGGATTGTTGACTTTTATTGCGGTAAATATGATTGATGTCAAATAACTGAGCAAATACATATGAGAAGAAAAGCGCAATACCTTGTTACGTGATTAAGCTAACTAGCTAGAACTGGAATATAAATACTGTTCTGTGCTGATTACTTAGCTGGATTAGAGATGATGCAGAAGGTGGATGGATAACCACATGCATTAGTGCCAGGCTCTGTTCTTTCTTCTAATGCTCTGCATCTTATATGTCTGGTTTGTAATCAAAGCCCAGCTCCAGCCAGACCTTCACACTGGAAATAAAAACTATATTCTCAGCTGGGAACACAACATAAAAATGTGACTGGTGTTTTACTCACTACACTGCTGGAAAACAAGCACTTTTATTGCTATTTAGCTGCCTCGTCAATATTCTCTTGTCCAGGAGATGCAGACAATAGAAATCCTGTCAGAACTACTGTAAAATAAACATTTTACAGGCAGACTTTTTTATAAATAGTTTGTTTTAATTTTTTTTTTTTTTTTTTTTTTTTTTTTAGCATTAAAGGAGAAGTATGGCCAGAGCTATTTTGGCTATACTTTGCCTGATGGATCACAGGAGTGTGCAGTTCGTTCTGCACACCTGTGACCTGTTTTCAGCTGACAGCGGGCTAAAGCCCTCTGTCAGCTGATGTTCCAGGCTCCTAAATGCAGAGGGGTATCTAGTGAAAATGGCGCCTACGGCAAGCGCTGAAACTGCAGCCCTGTCAAAAGAATGGAGGACAGTGTTCAAGGATCAGTAGAGCGAAGGACTTTGTGTCACTGGGGGTAGGAAGGGCCATACACCAGGGGGCAGTCACAATGCTTTAATGGGTTCACTTTCTCACTGGTCTACATGAAAAGGAGGTGCAATCTCATTTGTCAGCTAACAGCACCTCTATAAAAAGCTGCAGACTCAACATAGAGGTGCCTGTAAACTAATTCACAATGTACTGCCAGCACTGCAGAGCTCACCTCCAGGAGCATTCACTCTGCTCAGCTGCTCACACCTCCCTCTTCCATGCGAGCGTGATCTCGGGGGTCAGGGTCAGGCACATCCCCATCCCGCCCACTCAAGCAGCAGCCTACAGGAGAGGGGCTGAAAAACTGCTGGGGGGCGGTACAGGGGGCATTCCCAATATATCTAGGCAGTAATTCATGCTGAGAACGGCTGTGAGTTGTTTCCGACCGCGGCTCTGGTTACCCGGGGCGCGCTCGGAGCCTGTAATATTTTTCTCGGGGGGAGCAATTGCCCCGTTGCACCCCCTTTATATGGTGCTCATGGCACTTGCCATATCTCCCATACCTTGGATATGCCACTGCTTAAAAGTTGCCGACTATACGGTCAGGATCTGCCCAGAAACGTGGATCAGCAGCTGGTTCAGCCTCTGTGATCCACTGAGGGCCTGAACCATCCCTTCCACAGCCCAGCGCTCCAGTGAGTGCTGGAGGGGAAAGCGGAGATCCACTTACTGACAGCTCAGAATGAAGGGGGAGAACTGCGCAATCGGTGGTGTTTGATCACTCGGCTCTCAGTGCAGAGCTGGTGGGGGATGATAGCAGCATTGATCCAATGCGTTGTTTTGTTTTTAAACCTCGAAATCTTTTAAGTCAGTAACTTGAAAATATGCTCAGCTACCACCCTGTGTTTAAAACTCCTGAGGTTCCTGAACCACCATGTATATGCATTATAATAATGCCCTAAAGGTTCTCCATCTATATTGGCAGGTTTGGAAATGTGTATATGTCCAGACTTGTAATAGCGTTTTATCATTTATAATTATTTAAAGTGGATCTTAAGGCAGAAGGTTTTACCTTGATGCATTCTCGTCCTTAAGGCAAAAAACTTTCCACTGCCTGTGCCCCCACCCAACCCTTCTGACACCACTCTTGTCCCAGGGTGGTCCCCATTTCACTGAAATGCAAAAAGGCATCTGCTAGTTACACTGCTGTTAAAGGGGTTGTAAAGGTAAAAGTTTTCACCTTGATACATTCTATGCATTAAGGTGAAAAAACATCCGGAATAGGAATAGCGCCGAGGGACCGCAGAAGACCAGGTTTGGGGCCACTCTGTGCAAAACGACCTGCACAGTGGAGGTAAGTATAACATGTTTGCTTTTAAAAAAAATGCCCTTTTACATACCCTTTAAGTCCACCTTCATTGTCCCATTTTATTTTTTGACATGACAGAGATGTATATATTCTTGCCTTCTACACGGGCTGATGCTGAGTGGTAGCCCCTTGTATTTCTAGTGCTGTAGAATCTATGAATTGTCGATCACCCTCCTTTGTTTGCTATGGAGTGTTAATATGTAATGACTGGTTAATTTCCCGGGCCTGTTGGAAAGGCTTATGTTCTTTCTCATCCTTTCCGTAATGCACGCTTTTCATTCTCAGATCCTCTTTGGTGTTAATAGTGTGTTTTACTCAGTAAATACCTCTGGGAATAAAATGATTGGATGAGTGGATTAATTACTTTGCTACCAATCCATCTTTAGCATCTGCAATTATTAGACTTGAAGTCCTGACTGCACTCTAATCTGCTGGGGAATTAGTGCAGCCTTTGAGGTTAATACCCCTCTGCCCTGTATTTTTTTTTATTTTTTTTATAACCAATTTTCCTTCAGTGGTATTTGTATTGTCCTTATTTTCCCTTTCCTATTATCTATCAAGCTACTCCAGTGTAAAGTTGGCTTTGTGCATGGCATGGACATGATCCAACCTCCAGGTTTTTCTGCCCCCCGGTGATCATTCCATTAACATGGCACCTTTTGTAGGGGCCAACTAGGGTTGCCACCTCATCCCTTTAAAAAGGAACACATAGTAATTACACAGGTTCTCTGGCTGATTAAGGTGCTAATTAAACTCACTTGGTGCCTTATCGACATTAAATTAGCCCCAGAACCTGTGTAATTACTAGGGTTGTCCCGATACCACTTTTTTAGGACCGAGTACAAGTACCGATACTTTTTTTCATGTACTCGCCGATACCAAATACCGATACTTTTTTTAAATGTCATGTGACAGTTTTCAAACCACAATACAGACTAAGGATATTTTCTTTAGAATTATGAAGAACTCTAACTCAAGACATTATAAAAGAATAAAAATTAGTAAAAATGAATAAAACATTTTTATTTTCTTGTCACGCAGTAGTAAAAAACTCAAAGAATTTTCACAGAACATGTTGATAAATACAAAAAAAGTATTCTATTTAGGTATCGGAAGCATTTGCACGAGTACAAGTACTCCCGCAAATACTCGGTATCGGCCCCGATACCGATACTAGTATCGGTATCTGGACAACCCTAGTAATTACTGTGGGCCAGATTCATGAAGAGTTAGGCTGGCGGATCAAGTGATCCGCCAGCCTAACTGTCACTTTATCCGGCGTTTTTGTTTTCTGTAACCAGAAAACAAGAAACGCCGGGTTGAAGTTCCGATGCGAGCAGCGTAAATGAGTTTCGCCATTGCATCGTTACTTCAACTTAAAAATGGCGCCGGGGGCGTTCCCGCCGATTTACGCGCAAAAAATATGTTAATGAGCGTAAATCGGCAATTCACGAGCGAATTTGGGCGCGACGCAGTGACGTTACGACGTTTCCGGAAGCGATACGCGGCGCATAGATAAAGCAGCCCCCTAGTGGAGTATCCTATGTTGGGTATAGGCGTCGCCATCGCGTCGGAAAAAAAATTAATAGCGTCGCTTGCGTAAAAAGTTCATGAATGGGAATGTGACGTCATTGACGTTCATTCACAGAATTTGGAGCATGCGCACGGGGATGCTTTGACACTCGACGCATGCGCAGTACGTTCGCCGCGGGATCGCGCTTAGTTTAAATACTACACGCCCCGTACCCGCCCAATTTGAATTCCGCCGGCTCATTTGCGATACGCTGCCGCAACTTTAGGAGCAAGTGCTTCATGAATGACAGCACTTGCTCCTAAAATTTCAGCAGAGTAACGTAAATGAGAAGCGTTACTCTGGAGCAAAGATGCTCCCATCTACCTGAATCTGGCCCTATGTGTTCCTTTTTAAAGGGATGAGGTGGCAACCCTAGGGCCAACTGTGACCGCTGTCCTCCACATGGGAACAGACCGGCTTGGATCCAAAGCACATGGTAGCTTTTCTCAACCTGGCTCCAGTGGATTACATCAGATTAACACAAATTGCATGTACTTCTCGATTTAAGCACAGTTCCAGGATTTAGCTAGCATTAGCAGTTCACTAATTCTGTGTTTTCCCTGACTTCACTTCGTTTTGTACCATTGTTACAACCAATACATTGTCTATAGTGCCAGCAGCCGTGCAAGATTTTATCCTCTGCAGAATGTCCATTGGTACACATACAAGTCCATACAGACTGGCACTCCTGTATCTGGCACTAGAGAAAATCTAATCCTGCAAGGTCTCACCTGTGATATGTGGTCACTCCCTGGGCAAATGCATCACTCCGAGGGATTAGAACACCTGTCAGGTTTTTATTCCCGTCTCTGTCACAGTTAGGGAGATTTACAGTAAAACCTTGGTTTGAGAGCGTTTTGCAAGACAAGCAAAATGTTTTAATACATTTTGCCTTGATATACAAGCAATGTCTTGATATAAGAGTAGCGTCATGTCACAACTGAGTATAAAAAAGTGTAGCAATTTGGTTACATTTAATGAAGGTACAACATTTTCACATGGGGCAGTGGAGGTGCGCTGGCGGTATAGCATCGCAAAAAATAGTGGCGCTATACCGTCGAATTGCCACGAGTTGTGGCCGCTAGCGGTGCGGTATTAACCCCCGCTAGCGTCCGTGAAAGGTTTAATACCGCCCACAATTTGCCTCTATTGCCGCCGTCTTCCATTGTTTTCAATAGGAAGGAGTGGTATACATGCCGCTCCTCTCACCACTCCAAAGATGCTGCTGACAGGAGATTTTTTTTTTTATCTCCCTCCAGCGCATCGCCTCAGTGGCAAAGCCCTCGGGCTTTCACATTGAAGTTGCTGGGGCAGGAGTTTTTCAGGCGGTATAGCAGCGCTATTTTTAGCGCTGTACCGCCTGAAAAACTCCTCAATGTGAAAGGGGTCCAAGAGATGCTTCTCCTCTTTTTTATACCCTGTAAAAAAAAATGCTTTGATATACAAGTGCTTTGGATTACAAGCATGTTTTGCAAACCAAGGTTTTACTGTACTCTTCTATTTGTCCTATCCTATAGAATAAAAATGTTGTTCTGGCCATTGAAACAAATTTGCGCTCGAGCACTAAGCGCAGCTAGCATTAACCACTTGCTGATCGCCCCATAGCTGATTTACTGCTACAGGGTGGGCTCGCTGCACAGGATAGTGTGTGTGATTATATAAAAAAAAAAATATATATATATATATATATATATATATATAGTGTGATCCTGCACTTCTGGGTATCGGGCGCAAGTGCATGCCCCCGGTGGCTGATTTTTACGCAGCAGGCGCTGATCAGTGGGTCCTGATCAGTGGGTTCTTTCTTTCCTTTTCTTTCTTTCTTTCTTTCTTTCATTCTTTCTTGCTTTCTTTCTTGCTTTCTTTCTTTCTTGCTTTCTTTCTTGCTTTCTTTCTTGCTTTCTTTCTTGCTTTCTTTCTTGCTTTCTTTCTTGCTTTCTTTCTTGCTTTCTTTCTTTCTTTGTTTCTTTCTTTCTTTCTTTGTTTCTTTCTTTCTTTGTTTCTTTCTTTGTTTCTTTCTTTCTTTTTCTTTCTTTCTTTCTTTCTTTCTTTCTTTCTTTCTTTCTTTCTTGCTTTCTTTCTTTCTTTCTTTCTTTCTTTTCTTGCTTTCTTTCTTTCTTTCTTTCTTTCTTTGTTTCTTTCTTTCTTTCTTTGTTTCTTTCTTTGTTTCTTTCTTTGTTTCTTTCTTTCTTTCTTTGTTTCTTTCTTTCTTTCTTTCTTTCTTTCTTTCTTTCTTTCTTTCTTTCTTTCTTTCTTTCTTTCTTTCTTTCTTTCTTTCTTTCTTTCCTTCCAGGTCCCGCGCTGCCATCCTCAGTAGGGGAAACGGGTAGTGAAGCTTGCGGTTTCACTGCCCATTTCCTACTGCGCATGCGCGAGGCTCGCACTGCTTTGTGAATGGGCGACGGCTGCTGCTCTCTAGGATACACATCGTTCCCAGAAGGCAGCAGCGCGCACCATTCACAAGGAGGATGCGGAAGAAGACCCACTGCAGATAAGGAAGTGGCAGATTACGAACATCCGCATAGCAACAGGTATTTTGGGTGAGTATAAAACCTTTTTTTTTCAGGGTGGAACTCCACTTTAAGACTGGTAGTAGATTTATATCCTTTGTGGCTATTAAGGGGATTTTTTTTTTTTAACCCCTTCCTTACCGGACTATAGTAATATGACGCCGGCAGGTACCCTCCCTCCGGGTGGAAGTCCTTTCCTTCCGGCCATCTAGGGGGGCGTGGGCACCGCTTGTGACCCGGTTTGCGTGCCCGGCGGCCACGATGTCCGCTGGGCATCCGCGATTGCCTGCCATCACGGCAGGAGCGTGGATCTGTGTTTGCGTAAACACACAAATCCACCTCCTGTCAGAGGTGAGGAGACCGTTGTGTGTTCCCAGTACAAAGGAACACACATCGGTCTCCTCCCCCTACAGTTAGAATCACTCTATAGGAAACATTAACCCCTTCAGCGTCCCCCTAGTGTTAAACCCTTCCCTGCCAGTCACATTTACACAGTAATCAGTGCAGTTTTATAGCACCGATCACTGTATAAGTGTGAATGTGTCAAAAGTGTCTGATGTGTCCACCGCAATGTCACGGTCACAATAAAAATCCCAGATCGCCGCCATTACTAGTGAAAAAAAAAATATTAAAATGTCTTAAATCTATCCCCTATTTTGTAGACGCTACAAGTTTTGTGTGTAAAGCAATCAATATACGCTTATTGCTTTTTATTTTTTTATTCAATTAAAAAGTAGAAAATATATTTTTTTCCAAAATTTCAGCTCTTTTGTTTTATAGCGCAAAAAATAAAAACCGTAGAAATGATCAAATACCACCAAACGAAATCTCCATTTGTGGGGGGAAAAAACATAGATTTCATTTGGGTACAGTGTTGCATGACCGCACAATTGTCATTCAAAGTGCAACAGCACTGAAAACAAAAAATTGGTCTGGGCAGGAAGGGGGTGAAAATGCCCTGTATTGAAAGGGGTTAAATTAATGTTTTTCTGCCTGGATGTTTTGAATGTATCTGAAAATATTGGAAGTTTCCTATAGCAAATCATTTCCTCCTATCTGCTAATGAAGTTGCAATTCAGGAAAGTTTCATGCTGTATACACATTCAAAATACATACATGGGAGCTGTTCTTACCTGCCTAAGAATATATATTTGTGTATAGACACTCTTCACTATATATAGTACCAGCAGTTCCCGTTTCCTGTAGACGGGTCTCGTTATATTTAGCACAGTTGGACACAGAGACTCCCAGTGACCCTGGTGGTATGTTTTTAGTCTTTATTAGGAAGTGTACATGAATATAAATAGAGTATCGATATACTAAGCAGACATCACTGTTTTGTCTGCATCTTTTCATGTTGTATGTTTCCTGCTTGTGTTTATATTGTAATATGAGGCTTAAAATTATTTGGTTTGTTCAACTGCCATTCATAGTTTTTCAGTTTTTCAGGCCTAAATCTATGTAAAGTCAATATTTGGAATTTTCGCTCACAAGTCTGATGTATATAAATAGATAATCGTAACAAAGGTTAGCATGCAAAAAGATCATCATTAAAGGAGAAGTTCAGCCAAAGCTCGTTTGGGTGGTCTTCTCCTCTGGGTCACCAAAGTGCAGTTCATTGTCCACTCCTGTGATCCATTTTCAGCAGAGAGCGCACTGAAGTCCACTCTCTGCTGACGTCACGGATATCAGTCCAGGCACCTCGTCATCCCGACAATGGAAGTCTGGATTCGCCAGGTGCCTGGACTGACACTCATCTCAGCCTCTCATCGAGCTGTAGAGAGCCTGAGATGGTCTGCTCCGCCCCCTCCACAACTCGGCGCTCAAATGAGTGAGGCGAGAGAAGATCAGAGAGCTTTGACCCTACGGTCTTTTTTTTTTTTTTTTTTCAGCTTAAAGAAGCTTGTGCTTTTTTGGGCTCTTTTGCATGTTTTTATTGAGCTTCTTAGCACTCCTTTTGAGCTTTCTGGAACATAAGCTTTTTTTTTTTTTTTACAAACCCTCCCTTGGTTAATTTTTCCTATATTATTTATTTATTTTTGTATTTTCTAGCTTCTTTGAGCAAATTCACCCACATTCATGCTTTTTTGGGCACTTATGCCGCGTATACACAACAGTTTTTCGGGTTCTAAAAAATTATATTTTTAATGGTCTAGAAAAAACGTTTTTTTTTTTTTTTAAACCCGATCATTAAAACAGCCTTGCCTACACACAATCGTGAAAAAAAAAAAAGCTCTAGCAAAGCGCGGTGACGTACAACACGTATGACGGCACTATAAAGGGGAAGTTTCATTCGGATGACGCCACCCTTTGCGCTGCTTTAGCTGATTCCGTGTTCGTAAAAGACGATTCACGCTATTCAGCCTGTTACAGCGTGATGAATGTGCTATCTCCATTATGAATGGTAGTTTTACTAGAGCTCCCGTCTCATAACTTGCTTCTGAGCATGCACGTTTTTTTTACGTCGTTAAAACCCACACACGACCATTTTTACGACGTGAAAAACGACAACGTTAAAATCAACGTGAAAAATTGGAGCATGTTCGAAATTTTTAATGCCCATTTTTTTTATATCGTGAAAAATGCTCTGGAGCCCACACACGCTCGTTTTTAATGACATTTAAAAAAAAATATGTTTTAGAAGTCGAAAAACGGTTGTGTGTACGTGGCATTAGACCTATTTTGTCCTCGAAGACTCCTCTCTAAAAAAACGTGAGCTTGGTGTTTTTTTTTTTTTTTTTTTTTTTTTTTCTGCCTGTAAGAGCATATGCCTGTAAACTCCTTTTTAAAAAGCCACATTGTGCCTGGGCACGTTGGCTAACATGGAGGGGAGTTTCCAAGCAGAAACCTTGAGAGCTCGGGCTCAAAAGCCTGTATTTAGCCCATTCTTTTGAGCTGCAGTGTGCATGAGCCCTTAAACCCGAAAGCAAACCTTTTTTATTATATTGCAGATTACCAATTTTTAGATGTGATGGCTGCATTTGTTTTTTTTTTTTTTTTTTTTGTCGCATGATTTTAAAGTAGTGCGATTTAAAGCCTGACTTTAACCACTACTTCTGTGCACCCCATAAGAGGCAGATCGGGGCAAAGCAAACTGCACTGTGGAGGCAAGTATGACATGTTTGTTTTTTTAAAAATATTAAAAAACGAGGGTTAAAACCCATTTAAGGAAGTCCCTACACTATTCAAATCTGAGCCGATAGCAGGAACTGTGTATGGGTAGGTTGAATGTAACAAGTTGATCCATCAACTTACTTGGGTGCAACCAGCATGCCAGGCTTTACCTGCAAATATCGCTAGTGGCTGATATAGCTGCTAACAATAATCGCTGTCTCCTGGCGGGGACAGCTTCTTCCGCCCTCCTCTGCCCCTGCCAGGAGAAGACAATGGCAGGAGGGACAGACAGTGTTGATGGGGGGGATCAAGCTAATTTCTATCCTTCAAAAAGGAAGAGCCGATTCACACTAATGCGACCTGGGTGGCGACATGACATGGAAGTGAATAAGAGCCTGGGTGGTGACATGACATGGAAGTGAATAAGAGCCATCTTAATGCACACTACTGAAGTCGCTCCGACTTCAGAAAAGATTCCTGTACTACTTCAAGGCGACTTGTACCCATTGATTTCAATTGAAGTCTGATCCCCTGTCTTAACTGAAGCAACGTTGCAGGAAGAGAAACTCGTTTTCTCAGGAAAACCCCTCCCACAGAGCCGATCACTGTTTGATTGGCCACTGGCAAAGTCGCCTGTCCTGGGGGCGACTTAAAGTCGCCTTGTAAGTCGCCCCAAGTCACGCTGAAGTTGCCTCGAAGTCGGGCCAGAGTCGTGTTGCCCCTGTGTGAACTGGCTCTAAAAAAAAGAAAACGAGTGCAGCTACAACAATATATAACATTTTGAGGGTCAATACCGCTTTAACTGTTTACCACTTACAATCCCCTTTATAATGTTCCTCGTGCCCTGCACTGAGAACATGTTGATAAAGGTCAATTGGCAGAACTATCAGCTGTCACTGGCATCTAACAGTGACCAATCAGAAATGTTCCAGATCATGTTGTTACTATCTCATGGTGATCACCTGCCATTGTTGTATGGGAAGTCTGGAGCTGGCCGTCTGAACTGTCGTGTCTCGTACAGAGAGACACTGTGACGGGAACAGTCAGCTGGTTGTGGCTATTAAAGTGCAAGGCAACCTGTAAAAAAATCTTAAGAGATTTATTATAAGCTTTCAAAGTGAACAGTGCGTCCCCCCCCCCCCCCCACATTTTATTTGTTCCTTTGTCAGCTTTTAATAAAAAAAAAAAAAAAAAAAAGCATAGCAGGATGTATATTAAAACATTGTACCAAATAAAAGCCGTATATGTTTAACAAAAAAAACGGGGTAGACTTTTTTTTTAGCAGTCTAGTCAAGTTAACCCACTTATACAGGCATGGCTAAAAGTGCCCTGGGCATCCAGGTATTTGTGACCACCGTCATTAAAAGGATTAAATCGGCCTTTCTCAACCTTTTTGCCCCGAGGAACCCTTCAAATAATTATCAGGTCTCTGTAACTTTGGCTAAAAAGGGTTATACATACAAGTTATGTTACTTTAACATTATCAATGAGTTGCAGAAAGTTTTATAAAAATAATATAAAAGAAGTATGTGGCTACACACCGGGTGTATCATACATTTTTTGTAATCTTGAAATGAAAGGCAGGCAATAAAAATTGTGGTTAGTGGACAATGCCGATGGGGCCAAATACCAATATACAGTCGCCGTAGTGGGAGATTGGTCGATCCTTGATGTTTAGCCCACAGGCTGAATGAAAAAAGTCAGCGTTTGGCCATCCTAAGGATCCATGATTGGCCACAGCTATCACATCCCAGTGTTTCTCAATCACAGAATCACAGTAGTAAACACTGAGTTGTGAATGAAAGCCATTCCTGACAGTTTAAAGATCAGTGGGAAAAAAATGCCACTATGGTGACACTGAACTACTCTAGTGAGAGCATGTACAAAACATTTTGGTCACCTTTCAGTAATCCTGATAAACTCCACACCAGTCATATGATGACACTGTACTGCACTGGTGACAGTATGAAAAAAGAAACGTGCAAACAATCTATTTATTTTCCAAGAAATTACAACTTCAAAAGACTCGCCATATGTCTTACTAAATACCCGAGACTGTCTACTTTTGAAAAAGGGGTAATTTGGGAATTATTGATTTGGAGGGGGGGGGGGGATAAAATCCCCCTGCAAGGCAATGTCATAATGTGCTAGTATGCATCCTATACTAGCACATTATGAGAGACTTGCCTTAGAACGAAGCCCTCCAGCACAGGGCTGTCACGGATGAGAGAGCTGACGCCTTCCCTTCGGTCTTCCTTCCGGGTTCGTGTCCTCCAGCTACACCAGTGACCGGGACGCGATGATGTCCCTCCTATTTGCGTGAAAGGGCACTGGATCTTAAGGTCTGGCACTGTATGCCGAACTTTCAGAGTGCAATGGCCGGTATTGTCACCGGCTGCATGCACTCTAAATCCTAAACTGCAAGTTTAGGAGATATTCACAGTACCTACAGGTAAGCCTAAAGCCTCATACACACGGTCGCACTTCAAACAAACGTTTCCGTGGTGTTTTTGTTTAACCACTTCCCGACGGTTGTACGGCCGCAGGGTGGCTCTAATTCTCTGGGGCCTCCTCCAGGCCACTAGAGGGCGCACGAGTGCCCCTGGCGCCGCTCGCTTGCCTGACGCATTCCTGGGATACCGATGCGCGTGCCCGGCGACCGTGATGTCCGCCAGGCACTCGCAATCGGCGGTTACAGGGACAAGGACATGGATCTCTGTGTGTAAACACAGAGATCCATGTCCTGTCAGGGGAGAGAGACCGATCTGTGTCCCTTGTACATAGGGACACAGATCGGTCACCTCCTCCAGTCACCCCCCTCCCCCCCACAGTTAGAACACAATTCAGGGTACACATTTAACCCCTTTCTCACCCCTAGTGTTAACCCCTTCAATGCCAGTCACATTTATACAGTAATTTAGTACATATTTATAGCACTGATCGCTGTATAAATGTGAATGGCGCCAAAAATGTGTCAAGTGTCCGCCATAACGTCGCAGTCCCAATAAAAATCGCAGATCGCCGCCGTTACTAGTAAAAAAAAATAATAATAAAAATTAATAATAATTCTGTCCCCTATTTTGTAAGCGCTATAACCTTTGCGCAAACCAGTCGCTTATTGTGATATTTTTCTACAAAAATATGTAGAATACATATCGGCCTAAACTGAGACACATTTTTTTTATTTTTTTTTTAAAAAATGGGCATTTTATTATAGCAACAAGTAAAAAATATATATATTTTTTTGTTTTATAGCGCATAAAATAAAAACTGCGATTAAATACCACCAAAAGAAAGCTCTATTTGTGGGGGAGCCAGGTCGCACGACCGCAATTGCCGGTTAAAGCGACGCAGTGCCGGAAGCTGAAATGTCACCTGGTCAGGAAGGGGGTATACGTGCCCAGTAAGGAAGTGGTTAAAGGGCGTTGGCCGTGAACTTGGTATGCATACACACGGCAGGACTTTTTCACCAAACTTTCCCAAAATCGCGTGTTTTTTCAGCACTTTTCTGCTCTTACCGCCACCCTTTGGTCAACTTCTGCTATTGTTGGTTGATTTTTAGCATTGGTTCTGAGCATACGTGCTTGTACTTTGGACTGAAGTCCGATGGACTTCTGTACACACGATAGGACTTTGCACCGTAGGACTTTTGTTGCCGAAAAGTTTGTCCGTTTACAGAGCGAACTTTTGTCTGCTGAAAACCGAAAAAGTCTGTCCGATGGAGCGTACACATGGTCGGATTTTTTTTGAAAACCTGCTCATTTTGAAGTTTGTTGTCAAAAAGTCCCACGTGTGTGTGTGTGTATGTATGGGGCTTTAGGCTTGGCTGTAGGTACAAGTGGTAGAACAGGGTTTACTACCACTTTAACCACTTACGCTGGCAAATGACCCAACGATTCGGCAGGGACAATTGCACGTGGCTCCCAAACAAAATACAAATAGAGCATTTGATCACCTCTGATTCTTTGCGCTATAAACAATAGAGCGACAATTTAAAAAAAATGCAATATTTTTTACTTTTTGCTATAATAAATATCCCCCAAAAATATATAAAAAAACATTTTTTTTCCTCAGTTTAGGCCGATACGTATTCTTCTACATATTTTTGGTAAAAAAAATCGCAATAAGCGTTTATCGGTTGGTTTTCGCAAAATTTATAGCGTTTACAAAATAAGGGATAGTTTTATTGCATTTTTATTATTTTTTTTTTTTTTTTACTACTAATAGCGGCGATCAACGATTTTTTTTCACTGCGACAATATGGCGGACACTTCGGACAATTTTTACACATTTTTGGGACAATTGTCATTTTCACAGCAAAAAATGCATTTAAATTGCATTGTTTACTGTGGAAATGACAGTTGCAGTTTGGGAGTTTGGCGCTGTAGGGAATGTGTACCTAATGTGTGTGTTTACTACTGTAGGGGGGTGTGGCTGTAGGTGTGACGTCATCGATCGCGTCCCCCTATTACAGGGATGACGCGATCGATGCTCCGGCCACAGAGAAGCACGGGAAGCCGTGTGTACACACGGCTCTCCCCGTTCTTCCGCTCCAGGGACGGATCGCCGCACTGCAGCGGCGATCGGGTCCGCGAAGGTCCTGGAGCTTCGGACCAGACCCACGGCTTACTAAAACCAACGTATATATACGTTGATGTGCCCAGCCGTGCCATTCTGCCGACGTAAATCTGCAGGAGGCGGTCCTTAAGTGGTTAAGAAACGAAGGGCATCAATACATCAGGATTGATCAATTTTCAAATATAATATTTTTTTATATAATTATTACCATCGTTTGTAGACTCTAGAACTTTCACATAGACTAAATGATAAGTGATGATTTGGGTTATTTTTTACTAAAGAAATGTAGCAGAAAACACTTTGGTTTAAATATATGAAGAAAGATTATTTGTTCGCAAATTTTTATAACGAAAAATGGAAGAAAAACAATTTTTTTTTTTATTTCCCCAATTAATTTTTTTTCCTCTTTTTATATAGCCAAATAAAAACCACGTGATTATTAAATGGCACCTAAAGATAGATCTATTTCTGTGTACAAAATTTATAAAAATGTAATTCCGGTACAATGTAGCATGACCACGCAATTGCGAGTTAAAGTAGCACAGTGCTTAGTAGCAAAAAATACTCTGGTTATGAAGGGGGGAAAACCTCACGGCGGTCAAGTAGTTAAAGAATAGATGGAGGTAGAGAAACTAGATGTCCAGAATGTAAGGGCTTCATATCAAGGCATGGACATTTAGTGACATTTCCTGTATAAGTGAATGTGACGTTATCTGTCAAATCTCCAATCTATGTTGAGGTTGTCACCCAGTCTCTCAGCAGCAGTCTGTGTGCTTGTCTTTATCATCTAAATATAGAGACTTTTTAAAGCCTGTGCTGACCTTCCTGTGCCTTCTCACCTGTATCTGTCAAATCAAGTGTCCTTGTGTAGTCTATACAAAGAGTCGTCAGTGCTGGGACTGAACCTGTTCTGTCTGCCTATGAAGAGCCCTTTATAAGGGAGCTCACTGGTTGTATTCAGCTTGAAGGCAGTGAAACTCTTAAACCATAGGGTGTGTGTGTGTATATGTGTGTGTGTGTGTGTGTGTGTGTGTGTGTGTGTGTATGTGTGTGTGTGTATATATATATATATACGCACGCACACACACACACACACTTTAGCTTATACCCCACTGCCTGCTGTGATTTGTAGTGCTGTTTCTTTTTACTATTAAAGGCGACCTTTTTAAGGATTTTTGAAAGTGCGGCTGTCCAACCTTTTTTTTTTTTTTTCAAGTTTTGTTCCATGCATTGCCTGCACCCATGCTTCTGAGAGGACACTGATTGCTTAGTGTACTCACCTGGAGCTGCAGTTCCCTTCTTCTTTTTGCGATTCGGCACTGCGTCGCTTTAACTGACAGTTGTGCGACGTGGCTCCCAAACAAAATTGGCATCCTTTTTTTTCCTCCCACAAATAGAGCTATCTTTTGGTGCTATTTGATCACCTCTGTGGTTTTTTATTTTTTGCGCTATAAACAAAAATAGAGCGGCAATTTTGTAAAAAAAATAATATTTTTTGCTATAATAAATATCCCCCAAAAATATCCTCAGTTTAGGCCGATACGTATTCGTCTACATATTTTTCATTAAAAAAAATCGCAATAAGCGTTTGGTTTGCGCAAAAGTTATAGCGTTTACAATATAGGGGATAGTTTTATCGCATTTTTCTTAATTTATTTTTTTTTGTTTACTAGTAATGGCGGCGATCAGCAATTTATTTTTTTTTTTTCCGGTACTGCAACATTATGGTGGACACTTCGGACACATTTTTGGAACCATTGGCATTTTAATAGCGATCAGTGCTATAAAAATGCCACTGGCAGGGAAGGGGTTAACACTAGGGGGTGAGGAAGGGGTTAAGTATGTTCCCTGGGTGTGTTCTAACTGAAGGGGGGGGGTGGACTGACTAGGGGAAATGACTGATCGCTTTTCATACATTTCTCCCCTGACAGGACGAGGAGCTGTGTTTACACACACAGCTCCCGGTTCTCGCTCTGTAACGAGCAATCCCGGATGCCCGGCGGCGATCCCACCAGGCATGCACACCAGGATCGGGGACGAGCGCGCGTGCGCACGCCCCTATTGGCTGCTGGGAGAGATGACGTATAGCTACGTGATCTCGCCCAGCAGAGCCGACCTGCCGCCGTATAACTGCGGCAGGCTGGTCAGCAAGCAGTTAAAGAAGCGCCTACAGGATTTTCCCCTCCATCTATGAGTGGTTTGATTGTGTGCAGTAAGTATAATGTGAGTGAGCTGTAAAGGATTGTCCTGTTAGATCTTTATATGAATCATCCAGAATCATGTGTAATGCAGTTAAATCAGAGTAAAGTAATTTATTAAACCTTTCCCATATAAACACACACACACAAAAAATGCTCTTACTTGTCCCAGTTTGTAGAATCACAATCTATCTTCACATCCAACACATGCCAGGGTGTGTCTGATGCTTGCATTCCCCAACACGCCATGTCCCAAACCACAGATTTATAACAAACCAAAATGTACTTCGGTAGTAAAAGGATGGTCCAGCCGCCGCACACCGTTCCTGACCATGTAGTTGGCAGGTAAAAGCAACCTTGGCTTGCTCCATCCAAGCCACGTACCCAACGTGTTTCGCCCACCTGGGGCTTAATCATGGCAGGTTGAAATGAATCTTTGTTTCCATTGACTTCTATGGAGAAACTCTTTGATATGGGAGTGCTTTGGATTACAAGCATTCTCCTGGAACAGATTATGCTTGTATTCCAAGGTTCCACTGTACATTCAAACCAACATACAGCATGTATGTATTCTTACCAACCAAGCCACAGTGCCATGCTTATATATATATATATATATATATATATATATATATTCGTGTGTTTTTTTTTTTTTACAATAGATTATTATATTCTTGCCAGTAGCACTTGCTATTGCAGCCAGCTATAGGTAACTGTGGGCCTTCTAGCCCACCAGAGTGTTCAGTGCTGTCTGGTATTACAGGGCTGCAAGACACAGCGGTAGACATTCAGCGGTAGTGATGATTTGTAAAATGACCAGGCGTTTTGCATGTCTGCAATGGGATTAATATCGCCTTAAGCAAGCTTCCAGCCCGTGTAAAGATGACACAAAACTGTCGCAGCTTAATTTGCTTGACATTATCAAGGTCTCATCTTTTATTAGATGTCTTCTCCACGGAGGAAAATAATATTTGGATGCATAATGCTGCTGTGACGTCTATAATCTAATATCATTTTCTGAGATCAATGAGGTCCTTTTTAACAGGCTCTTGTAATTACAGGGATGACATGCTTTTAAGTCCTGCTAATGGCTTTGGTCACTGCAATTACCTTTCTCAACACCCACCAGATTCTTGCTGAACTAAGGAAGAAGGATATTATATATTGTGCAGGGACAGTAACTGATCTAAGCTCTGCTTCCTGGAGGTACGTCTACCTGACCTTGACACATTGCCAAGCAGTGCAAGAGCCTGAATGTGGTTTGATGTCAGTTTCTTGCAGTACAGCAGAGCTTGGAGTAAGAGAGGGGAAAATGGCACACATACATCAGTTCATGTGGTGATAGGGGCATGCCAGTAGGAGGACTAAGTTGATTAAACAATGCTTCTTCTCCTTTCACTGCCCCATCACAGGCTCATGGTGAGTCAATGACCGCTTGGGCTTGAATGAAATGGGTTGAATGATGCTGCGACAAATGTGCCAGCAACAGGGGGGGAGCAAAGTCCAATACCCAGCCAACAGCCAGGAACAGCGGCTGCTGCTGCCGCCTTATATAGCGTCCAAATGGTTCCAGAACCTTCCAGCCGGTCACCTGCTCTATCTGAACCAGTCAGAGCACACCTTTCCACAGGTACCTGAAACAAAACTTAAAAGGGCAGCGACACAGAAATGACAGACATTTAATTTTTTTATTATCCCAGTGGGAAGGCTAAGAAGAAGGGGGGAGGGCGGCCGCAGAACCCATGCGCATGGGCCCAAATGAATTTTGCCCTATTATGCCATTCAATTTCCTGTTTTCCTGACAGCTGCATGTCGGCCTAGCCCTTTGTTTCTGCATTGCAAGTTGCAGTGACAAAAAAAAAAAAATTGTTCCTGCACTACTTTTCTGTGTCTTCCTTACGACATGAGTGCCATATATCACAAAAGTCTGAAGGAAGTCCTTTTCTTTGTCTTCTTTCAGACTTTGGCTGCAACTTCCGAGGGTTTTGTAAGTTCAATAATGGGTCGCACTCTCTGTATTGTTATGATTGGTCAAAGTCGCAGCAGTGTGAAACAAGCCTTATGCTGCATACACACGACCGTTATTCATGTCATGAAAAAAAAAATGTTTTTCTCAATGTGATTTGTCGTGATTCCTCTCAAGCTTGCCTTGCATACACACGATTGTGAAAAAAAATGCTCAAGCAAAGCGCGGTGACGTGCACATGATCGAATTTATCTGCTGAAATCTCCGATCGTGTGTACGATCGTATGTACAGGCTTGCGGACATATTTTCCCAGCGGACAAATTTCAAAGCATGCTTTGAAATTTGTCCACCGGAGACATGTCCGTCAGATATGTCCGCTGGTTAGTACACTAACCAGCGGACAGAAATCTCTGCGCATGTGCCAAATCCATTCGACGCATGCGTGGAAGTATTTTACTTCCTGGAGTGGTGACGTGGCGGCGTCAACGTCACCGCCATGTCACCGCGTCCTCAGCCCGAGGGGATTTTCGTGTGATGGTGTGTACACGCCATCGGACCAAAATCCGATGAGACATGTCCGCTGGAAACGGTCCATCGGAAATGTTTGAGCGGACATGTCTCATCGTGTGTACGCGCCTAAGGGGGAAATTCCATTTGTATGGCGCCACCCTTTGGAATGCTTTTGCTAATATCCCCATCTCATAACTTGCTTCTGAGCATGCGCATTTCCCCCTCTCCCCCCCCCTCATTAAAGCGTACAAACGACCATTTTTCACGACGTGAAAAAGGACGAGAAAAAATAGAGCAGGTTCTACATTTTTAATGGGCATTTTTCTCGTCTAGAAAAATGCTCTGGAGCCTACACACGACCGTTTTTAAAAAATTGCATTTTTTTTGTCATTAAAAACGGTCGTGTGTACGCATTAGGGATGTGTTGATGACCCCTTCTTTCTATATTGGTCTGTTTTTTTTAATGTTCTCTTTGCCATACTTTTTTTTTTTTTTTCGGCAACCTTTGTCAGACGCCATCCATAAATTTGATTTACATTTGTTTTACTAATTTTGGGAGATTTACAAGCAGTTTGGCCAAGGAACTGTTAAGTGTCAGTATGTGTGCTTAAGCCCTTAGAACAAAAGCTGCATGGTATATTCTCCAGCTGTAGGAATAAGTACCTCTGTGTAATCTGGGCACAAGCATGCCAGCTGCTTCATCTACGGATGGCTGTCTGTTAATTCTTTGTTACTGTACAAGCTCCAGCCTAAACTAGTACAAAGACACCTCTGTCGCTTTGTGAATTCTTCTTCTCCTAAAGGAAGGAGCCATTTCTACACCAGCCTTTCCAGCATACAAATATTTTACTCATTTTGAAGAAATATGTTTTTGCCAGATCATCAAGGTTGTTTATGTAACAAATGCAGACTGAAGCAGCAAGTTCAATTCTACAGATTCGATTTTCCAGTTCATTCATTATTTATAACCCTGTTTATTGTGTCATAAGAAAAAGAGGAAGTTCACCGCCATCCATTAATGTCATTTTTCCCTGGTCTTATGCATAATTCAAACACTTGCCTGGCTAGTGAATCCAGCTTTGTCTTGTCATGATCCAGCGCACTGCTGGTACACTGGATCCAACTTCCCTGCTGACGTCATCTGGAGCCAAATGCCTAAAGGCCTGTACACACGATCGGATTTTCTGACAACAATTGTGTGATGGACGTGTTTTATCGGATCATCGGACTGTGTGTATGCTCCATCGGACTGTGTGTATGCTCCATCGGACAATTGTTGGAATTTCCGATAACAAATGTTGGATGGCCATGCTCTCAAATTGTTCGGCAACAAATGTGTTCCGTCGGATTATATGATCGTGTGTACACAAGTCGGTCTGACTAAGATAACCGCCTCCTCCCAGCAACTCTGTAGTTCAGGAGACAGGCTCTGTGAAATGTGTGACACAGCAGTGCCTACTCACAGGGCATAGTAAATATGTATCTGAATTTAGGGAAGTTCTTCACTTTTTCAAGATTGTTCAGAATGATAAGAGTAGGCTAGAAATAACTGAAATTCAATGTGGGAATGAATATAGAATTTTTTTTATTTTGACCATAGATAAGCTTTACAGCAGAAGTAAACCCATCAATGTAAGATTTTCAAAGAACAATTAACATTTCCAGCATGCTGGGAATGCTAACTGCACATTGGTTGTGCTCTCAACCAAACTGTCAAACCATCCAATGACTGGTGTCATAACTGATCACATGTGCAGCATGATGGCAGTTGTAGATTAAACGGAGGCCAAGGTGGCAGCTTCCTTGGCTTAAATCCATAGGAGGGTTTACTTCCACTTTAATCCCATTTTACTATACCTGGGGTTGAACAGCTATATATTACACCCTCCAGGCTGTTCTTCAGCTTTTGCTTGCAGAAAGTTTAGTAAACAGGCTTATAATTGTGACCTGCACTTCTTAAGCCCCGTACACACGGCTGAGGTTCTCGGCAGAAGCCAGCGAGAACCTCGCTGGGATCCTCATTCTGCCGAGAACCTCAGCCGTGTGTACGGATTCGGCGAGCATCCCGTCGGGAATGCCGTCGAGCCGAAATAGAGAGCAGGTTCTCTATTTGCTCGACGGCCCGTCGGGATGAATGGCTAGTCGCCTTTCCCGACGGGTTGGTCGCCGAATCTGACGGCCGGCCGAGAACCTCGACGGGCGGAACGATGTGTTCCGCCCGTCGAGGTTCTCGGCCGTGTGTATGGGGCCTTACATTTGTGAACTTGTATCCCTAATAATAAATTAACTTGACATGATGCTTTGTTGGAATTTTGTTCCTTATACAATAATAATGATGTGGTGTCTGGGTCTGCCTGGCAACTATTGCAGACTCGGTAGTTCCTTCTTCTGTGCTCTGGGCAGAGCCCTCTCCCACATGTCTCCTAGATCAGTGTGCAGTAGTGACCCTGATTCACCCTTTATCATACCCACGTTTCTGGCCCATTTTCATGCCCATGAAATAAGGAATGTGATCCCTGTGCCGGTTGTTATTGGTTCTCTAGTTTATTTTATTACAATACTAAACCTGTATTAAAGAGTAACATTCTGGCCTTTTATTTCTTGTTTGTGTAGATAAAATAAAACCAGATGTTCCAACCGTTTTTAACACATCACTGATGCCAGGAACATATTGCAGACTTTCTGGCAGTAGAAAGGTTTTTGTGAGTCATGGACATGGTGATTCTTTCAATTGGATAGTTCAGCTTGGTGACTTTAGCAGTGAGGTTCCTGTGAATCAGAAATGCTCTCCTGACTGATATGTATGCCAACTTCTTTTTATTTTTTATTTTTCTTCTAGATTCCCTGGATGAATTCTTTGAGTATGAGGCGGAGGACTTCCTGGTGTACCTGGCTCTACTGATTACAGAAGGGCGCACACCGGAACATTCAGTAAAAGGCAGAACAGAAGGTCTCCACTGCCCTCCAGCACAATCTAGTCAGCCTGAACCCAACAAGCATGAATGCAGTGATAAATTGGCCCAGGTGAGTCCATTTACCCAATTCCAGCACTTAGAAATTGTACGTGTGAATTTTCTAAAAAGGCCCAATCAGACTGGTCTAATTATAAATAAGGCCTAGTTGCAATGGATTTCTTGTAAGTGATGGAGAAAAAAAAGTGGATGTGTTGCCCACAATCGCACTACTGCTGTCATTTTATCGAGCAGATTGTCCTAGGCCCCAACCGGGCAAAAAGTTTTCCCATGCAGTGGGGCTGTGTCCGCAATGGGTCAACTGCCTGTTTTGTCTAGGGGTGGGGAGAAAGCTGATTACTCACCCGTTCATTCGTTCCATTGGAAAAAGATGCTCCCCATGGTCAAGCACTGGAGGCTGCTCTGGGCTTGATGACGTCAGGAACAGTCCACAACTCAAGACCGCTGGAGCGCGGGGGTGCTGGGAGGATCAGAGGATTAGGTAATTATATCTCCTCTCTCCTTTCTAGACAAAAACCAAGCCCAATGCATGGGAAAACCTTTTTTCCCCCTGGAGATGGGCTTTAAAGGCAAAGTATAGCCTAAGGTTTTTATACTTTGCCTGTGGATCACAGAAGTGCATACTTTTCCTACGGATCAGCCGGTCCAGGTTCAGGAAACATCCCAAACATAGGGTCAGGATTCACCGAGATGCTAGGAACTGGCACCTGGCTCAGCCTCTCAGTAATAGCCTGAGCCAGTCCCTCCCGCCACCTCCACAGCCCAGTGTTCCAGTGAGGGCTGGAGGGGAGAGCAGCTGACTGACAGTCGCCGTTCTCTGTTTAGAGCAGAGGAGACCTGAGTGATCAGTGGTGCTTGATCGCTCAGTTCTTACTGCAGAGCCTGTTTGGGACAGATGCTGCATCCACCTAGTTGAGTACAATTTTTTTTTTTTTTTCAATCATTCAATTCAGTCTGAACTTCTCTTTTTAATTAATTGGGCAAAATGAAGAAATATGCCTGTTCCATGTTTAAATCTGATGTTTTAGAAAAGATTTGTTTGGGAATACAGTACAAAACACAATATTTACCTGTAATAGTGGATATCCTATGTCCTGCAAGCTGCTGCTTCATGTAAACAATCTTTCTTTGATGCTGCGTGTAATGCCTTACACGCCGATCTTCTGGTGCTGCAGGGGTAGCGGCAGTGACTGCAAATGTCAGTCATTTACTCGCCCACAAGCCCCTTTCTGCCTCTCCACCATTTACAGAACTTGAGAGAAACAAAATGTTACCCCAGCTGCACTGCCAATATAGAAGTCCACAAACTGATCTGGTGCTCTAGCCAGGATGTTCAGGCCCCATAAATACAATACTTGAACCAAAAAGGACTGGCAACTTAGATGCTTTTGAATATACGCTGACGCATTTTGGCTAAGAAGCTTCTTGGCCAAAACGCGTAAGCTTGTAGCTTATAACCAATAAAGTACTTTTACTCAAGAGCATCTGAGTTACCAGCCCTTCTTGATTGATTTACAGAACTTGCACTATTATTGTCCCACTGTGTTCTGTAAATGGAGGAGGGGCTGATAATTGACAAAATTGCCTCTGTCAATTTACATATATGGCGGATAAAGGGGCGACTGAGCTGTGCAGGTTTGTCCTACTTGCAGTCCCTGCTGTTAATTCCTTAAGCATCAGAAGAGCCCCATGCAAGGCAGTTATCCTCCAGCACTGGGAAAAGATATTTGCATTAAGCGGCAGCTTGTAGAACATGGGATACACACCATTACAGGTATATAATGTGTATGGTGCTGCATCATATGATTCCTCCCCCCAAAATAATTATTACAGTTCAGCTTTATTTTGAGGTGCGTTCTTTACAGTCAGTTACAGATTTTTAGTGTAACATGAAGTGCTGGTCACAGCATGCAAGTTTTCAGAAAGAACGTAATCGTTACATAGTTAGCCAGGCTGAAAAAAAAACACAAGTCCGTCCAATAAAATGTGCAAATGCGTTGTATCGCTATAAGTAATACGAGATTGCGATCTTTTTTTTTATATATATATATATATATATATATATATATAATTTATTGTAGTTTACTTTTGTCTTCACCTTACACTTTGGTTGGGAGTGTAAAGGGTGAAGGATCATCTGAGGTTTGACAGCTGCTGCCTCAAACACCACATATGGGGCACTGTGTGTGAGGTCAGGAAGCTGAGAAGCAGCAGCCATCGGCTTTTGATCCTTTGCCGCTACATCAACTGGTCCTTTTTATTGAGTTTAATTTGTTCCAGAAATTATTATACTGCAGGTTGCCATTAGAATTGAAATTCTTGTAACTTGAAAAAGTATTTAAAGCTGAAATCTGGGGAAAGTAGAACTTCAACTTTGAAGTGGGCTGCCTTTGCACTGCAAAGGTTAAATGCCTGCTTAGGTCTAGGGCAGTGGTCTTCAGACTGTGGCTCCAAGGACCGAATGTGGCCCTTTGCTTGCCTTTATGCTGCCTTTGGGGCACTATTCCTCATATTAATTCAACACGGACCACTTAGGCTTTGAGGAAGGGGGTACACCCCAGAAACGAGTCAACCGTCCAGATGTCTGAGGTTCCACTGGCAGGTGCCGCAAGGTCCAGTCCAGCTGTCTGAAAAGCGCTTACTCAAGTTTTTCTTGTGAGTAGGTCTATTGCTTTTATTCTGTTTTTAATAAAAAATTAAGTGGTAATGCACTAGGTCGGTGCGCCCTCCTTCTTTTCTTTCTGTCTTTAGCTATATGAACACCCTTTGTTCTGTGGAGGGCTGCAAGACTTTAGACTTTGCCGTGAGACTACACTGCAGTACCCGGTTTTGGCGAAACACCAGAGCGCAGGAGGATTTTGTCTTATTGTTTTTCTCATTAATTCAAGGCATTATTTCCTCAAACTGACACCAATGATAAGATACCATGTCTTCCACTGACAACGATGGGCCATATTTCCTTCCACTGATATAAACATTGGCACACTATTCCTCCCGCTGACACCAACAATGGGGCACGATTCCTCTCACTGACCCTAATGATGAGGCACAATTCCTTGTAGTGACACCAATGACAGGGCACTATTCCTTGCAGTTATGCCAACGATGGGAGCACTAATCCTCTCGCTGACGCCAGCGATGGGGGTGCGGTCCCTCTCGCTGACGCGAGCGATGAGGGGCACCATTTCTCCTACTGCTGTCCAAGGCCCTAGACTGTGGAATGCTTAACCAACTTCCATTCGGTTGGAGGAGAACCACTTGGACTTTAGGAGAAAGATCAAAACCCATCTCCTTTGAGTTCAAATGAGATGTGGACAAAAGAGCGCCCAGAGGCGATTCAGTTCCCATGTGCAGCGCTTTATACGTTTTTCACTCACTCACTACTAACCACAGATGCCTACGTATTTATTACATTTTTTTACTTCCACTGATCACCAAGCCCGAGGCATTTTCTTGCTCCAACTGGCCATAGTGGACCACTGGCTCTCCTAATGTCTAAAGGACAGTAAACTGGTTCTTTTGTTTAAAAAGTATGAAGATCTCTGGTCCAGGGGACCTGGAAAAGCAATTTTTACACGCTGATCCTCCATGCTGTGAGACCGGTCCCAACAGCCTCTTATGCTGTAGACTGCTTTCAGAATGAAAGCGCTGCTCACGCTAGTTGGGCACTTTTAACTCCAAAAATACGGTTAAAAATTTAAATTTTGCAGTGCTTTTCAGGCGCTTTGAAAGCACTGCCCATTCATTCCAATGGGCAGGGTGTTTTGGGAGCACTAAATACAGCGCTCCCAATTAAAGATGCTGCTTGTAGGACTTTTGGGGAACGTCCCACAAGCACACCACCCAAGTGGAAAAGTCGCACTGGAATGAATAGGAGGCGGTTTTCAGGCGCTTAGCAGAGGCTATTTACAGCGCTAAAGCACCTAAAAAACCTCCCCAGCATGAAAGGGGTCCAAGTGCTTGGATGCCCTCTGATGTCCTCAAGACTGATATACTAAGGAACATTTTCACTGCTGGCGTATAGGGGAGCACCATCATCCGGGGGAGAGGAGGATCAGGTAAGTAAAAATACTTTTCCCATCTCCTAGACATAAATGAGCATTTAAAGCTTGAAGTGGTGCTTCCTCTACACTGCCAGGAAGTATTTTTACTTTTCCCAGAGTTGGGCTGTAAAACTATTTTATTGTCTGTGCTAACTTTTTTTTTTTATTTTTATTTCTCTCCTGTAGTGTCGTCAAGCTAGAAAAACTAGGTCTGAGGTCACCCTGCTGTGGAGAAATGATATTCCCATCATGGTGGAGGTGATGCTGCTACCAGACTGTTGCTATAGCGATGAAGGCTCTGGCACAGAAGGGAATGTTTTAAATGATCCTGCAATGAAACAAGATGCCCTCTTGCTGGAGAGGTGGACCCTGGAGCCGGTTCCCAGACAGTGCGTTTCCTTTTCCTTTACAGTCTTTGCTAACGTAAACTGTTTACAGGCTTGCCCTGGCTTCTTTGTTTCTGTGTATTGGATTGTGCTTGTGTTGTGGTGCCAAATACTGCCACAGGTCTTTAAATGATTGCACATTCAGAAAGTAAGAATTTACTGTCCTAAATACCCATTTTAGTCATGGCAATTTGATTTATTTTTCTCAAAGAGCCATGAGAGCATCATTCTGTCTAAATAAACTTCAGGAAAACGTGTTTTTGGTTTCCAGCCTCTTCTCAGGTTCTATCACAATTGTGTAACATGTAACTAATTACAAGATTCAGTCCCATGGTAAATCCGGTGACTAGGAAGTGATTACATGAACATGGAAATTAAGTGGATCGTATTTGTAGTGTTTTGCTATGTTACTTTTTTGTTTTAACTTGCTCTTAGTACATTTTAAAGCACATTTAAAGCCAAGCTAAAAACGTGTTTTATATCGCAGCATTCTCAGATGTAGAATAGAAATAAACCAGAATGAATAATCTAGTTCAATACAGCGCTAAGTGCATGTATATCCACTTATTAACGTGCCAAAAAAAAAATATATATATATATATATATATATATATTAGGGCTACCACTTTTTTAGGACCGGGTACAAGTACCGATACTTTTTTTCATGTACTCGCCAATACCGAATACCGTGTCTCCCAAATGCTGCTTTGTGTAGGTCTCCAGTGGCAAAGAGAAAGGGCCCCCCCCACCGTAGTCTAGTTGATCAGCGCTCGGGGAACGTAACTGCTTTCATTTGAATAGCTGTGTGTTCCCCGCCGCTTGTCGTCATATATAGCCCCTCCCCCTTGTCCAGGCACTTTGATGAACAGATCACCCTTCCAATCCTGGGATGGGTGATCGGTCTGTCAAAGTGCCCGGACAAGGGGGAGGGGCTATATATGACGCGCAGCGGGGAACACACAGCTATTCAAATGAAAGCTGTTATGTTCACCCAGCGCTGATCAACTAGACGGCGGCGGCGGCAGCAGTTCTCTTCTCCAGTGGCATGTTTTACATACCCGAGGACTGCTCTCCTCTCTGCGCCCCTCTCCGTCTCCTCTCTGCGCCCCTCTCCATCTCCTCTGCCCCCCCCTCTCCGTCTCCCCTCTGCCCCCCCCTCTCCGTCTCCCCTCTGCCCCCCCCCCTCTCCGTCTCCCCTCTGACCCCCCCTCTCCGCCTCCCCTCTGCCCCCCCCCTCTCCGCCTCCCCTCTGCCCCCCCCCTCTCCGCCTCCCCTCTGCCCCCCCCCTCTCCGTCTCCCCTCTGCCCCCCCCCCTCTCCGTCTCCTCTCTGCCCCCCCTTCTCCGTCTCCTCTCTGCCCCCCCCCCTCTCCGTTTCCTTCACCCACATGGCTCTGCACTCACTAAATAATATTGCCACACATTTACAAATATGACCATTGCACTTATGAGATCCCAAAAAGATGAAAGCTGCCTTTTTAATTACTGAGCTGTCTTCTGATGTTTAATCTCTCCACCAGCGAGCATACAAAGGAAGGGGCTATACATAGTATGCTACCATAGGATTAAAAGCCTTTTATTGACACAAAACCATTATACTCGCATTTAAATTTTACAAGAAAGCATATTTAAACCCCAGAATAAAAAAGGAAACTATTGCAGTTTATAACTCATTAGATGTAAAATATAAATATACCAAAACGAATAATCTAGTTCAACACAGCCCTAAGTGCATATATATTCACTTATTAATGTGTCACAAAGGAAAAAAAGTGTGTGTATATATTTGTGTGTGTGTGTGTGTGTGTGTATATATATATATATATTTTTAGCTAAATGAAATCACTTCAAAACTAGTTGCAATAATGTATACATAAATCCCCGAAAAACAAATACAAAAAAAACAAACGGAAAAACAATTGTAACAGTTTCTTTCTTCACTCTTGATTGGTGATGGCCTAACATCCACCCTTAGAACTCCAAAGCAAACACCATGTGCTCATCTGCACTCACCAAATAATATTGCCACACTGTTACAAATATGACCGTTGCACTTGTGAGACCCAGAAAGATGGCACCTCTTTAATCACTGAGCTGTCTGTCTTTTGATGTTTTAATCTCTCCACCAGTGAGCTTACAAAGGAAGATGTCACACATAGTGTGATAAAAAACAAGAATGACAAAGTGGGATTTTATATGGAGCCATGCCGAGTAATGGCATAATGCCCCCGTCCCTGTATATTGGCACAATTATGTATGTATTTATGGCCAACTATATTATATTTATATATATATATTTTTCTATGTAAACATTGCTCAAATGTACCAAATAAATCAATTTAATTTTCATACTATTTGATATTGGGTTTTCCCTTAAGACTGTGTGCTCCATATAAAGTCCCACACATAGTGTGATAACGTAGGTTAAAAGCCTTTTTTTGACACACAACCATTACACTCACATTTTAAATTATACAACAAAGCATCCAAAATGTCCCCCAGCGGACCACGGCAGTGAGTAGCAAGCGCTCCTGTCCATCTCACACAGCCGGCTGCCATGCAAGAGGAGACCCATCCTGATGCACAGCTAAATGCTGTCGATCAACACACAGAGGGAGGATTTACTAAAACTGATGAGTGCAAAACCTGGTGCATTTCTGCATAGAAACCAATCAGCTTCCAGGTTTTACTGTCAAAGTTTAATTGTACAAGCTGAAGTTGGAAGCTGATTGGCTACCATACACAGCTGCGCCACATTTGGTGTGCCCCAGTTTTTTTTTTTATTAAATCTTCCCCCAAAGCCTGGCTCTGCCCTAATGCATTTCTTCGATCTGAAGAGTTTCGGTATGTATGTATGTATGTACCGTATTTGCCGGTGTATAAGACGACCCCCTAATTTTACATTTTTTTGTTTTTGTACTTGCGGTATAAGACGACCCCCCCTTTCCGATGCTTCTGACGCTTCATATTTATTTCTTCTGGAGCCATATTCTTCTTCCTTCTTGCTGGAGCCAATCACGGCGAGCGATGTATTCCATTAATAAATACAAAGCCTGCTTTGATTGGCAGAGGCTGTATCAACCCGCGCCTCTCTGACTCAAAGCCTGCTCTACTATATGTAGCCTGCTTGGATTGGCAGAGGTTGTTACTCCTATCTGAGCAGGCTCTGTATTCATTTGAATACATCACTCATCGGGATTGGCTAAGCGGTATATACTGTATGTAGCCGAAGCTACATACAGTATTACCGCACATCCAGCAGGCATCTGAGCAGCTGACTCGGCGTGTAAGACGACCCCTGCTTTTTGGCCATTTTTTTTTAAGTGTAAAGGATAGTCTTATACGCCAGCAAATACAGTATGTACCAGGCTTAACTCTAGCAGTTTAGACTCGTGTCCGAACATGCCTAAGTGCATCCCTACTTATTATCAGTAAATGTACCTAACTATCGTATTGGATCCACACTTTTATCATACCTCCCAACTTTATGAGATGGGAATAAGGGACACCTACTGGTTAAAGGAGAAGTGTTTTTTTTTTTTTTTTTACCACTGCTATTCCTTTTTATGTTGGCTTTTGGAATTTACAAACGCAGCAATTTGGCAATCGGATGAAAGATCCAGCACTGTAAAAACACTTTTAGTGCATTATATATACAACTATATAGATCAGACCAGAATGAGGCGGACAGAGGAGAGGGACTTTGTTCCAAATGAGGAGGAAAGGGGGACAGAGGCAGGGCCGATCCTAGGGTCACAGGCGCCTGGGTGCAGATATGTTTCTGGCGCCCCCACATGGGTGTGGTCATTTTAGTAACTCCTCCCCTTTACAAATGTTTTTATGACAATAACTCAACCACAGATATGCCCCCCCACAAAATCTTCATTAACCTGGGATCCTTACATGATCTCCTAACAATAAACAAAATACAGGAAGAGAAGCAGAGTACTTTATTGGGACCTGGAGGGGAGCCTCTCTGATGGACACAGAGAGGGCTTCTGTTAGAGAGTCTGTTAGAAAGAGCCCCCAGACATACCACAGACATGATACAGTAGAGTGGTCAGAGACTGCAGACATGATGCACTAGAGTGGTCAGAGACTGCAGACATGATGCACTAGAGTGGTCAGAGACTGCGGACATGATACACTAGAGTGGTCAGAGACTGCGGACATGATACAGTAGAGTGGTCAGACTGCAGACATGATACAGGAGACGGTGAGAGACCGCAGACGTGGTACAGGAGATGGTCAGTGACCGCAGACGTGGTACAGGAGATGGTCAGTGACCGCAGACGTGGTACAGGAGATGGTCAGTGACCGCAGACGTGGTACAGGAGATGGTCAGTGACCGCAGACGTGGTACAGGAGATGGTCAGTGACCGCAGACGTGGTACAGGAGATGGTCAGTGACCGCAGACGTGGTACAGGAGATGGTCAGTGACCGCAGACGTGGTACAGGAGATGGTCAGTGACCGCAGACGTGGTACAGGAGATGGTCAGTGACCGCAGACGTGGTACAGGAGATGGTCAGTGACCGCAGACGTGGTACAGGAGATGGTCAGTGACCGCAGACGTGGTACAGGAGATGGTCAGTGACCGCAGACGTGGTACAGGAGATGGTCAGTGACCGCAGACGTGGTACAGGAGATGGTCAGTGACCGCAGACGTGGTACAGGAGATGGTCAGTGACCGCAGACGTGGTACAGGAGATGGTCAGTGACCGCAGACGTGGTACAGGAGATGGTCAGTGACCGCAGACGTGGTACAGGAGATGGTCAGTGACCGCAGACGTGGTACAGGAGATGGGTCAGTGACCGCAGACGTGGTACAGGAGATGGGTCAGTGACCGCAGACGTGGTACAGGAGATGGGTCAGTGACCGCAGACGTGGTACAGGAGATGGGTCAGTGACCGCAGACGTGGTACAGGAGATGGGTCAGTGACCGCAGACGTGGTACAGGAGATGGGTCAGTGACCGCAGACGTGGTACAGGAGATGGGTCAGTGACCGCAGACGTGGTACAGGAGATGGGTCAGTGACCGCAGACGTGGTACAGGAGATGGGTCAGTGACCGCAGACGTGGTACAGGAGATGGGTCAGTGACCGCAGACGTGGTACAGGAGATGGGTCAGTGACCGCAGACGTGGTACAGGAGATGGGTCAGTGACCGCAGACGTGGTACAGGAGATGGGTCAGTGACCGCAGACGTGGTACAGGAGATGGGTCAGTGACCGCAGACGTGGTACAGGAGATGGGTCAGTGACCGCAGACGTGGTACAGGAGATGGGTCAGTGACCGCAGACGTGGTACAGGAGATGGGTCAGTGACCGCAGACGTGGTACAGGAGATGGGTCAGTGACCGCAGACGTGGTACAGGAGATGGGTCAGTGACCGCAGACGTGGTACAGGAGATGGGTCAGTGACCGCAGACGTGGTACAGGAGATGGGTCAGTGACCGCAGACGTGGTACAGGAGATGGGTCAGTGACCGCAGACGTGGTACAGGAGATGGGTCAGTGACCGCAGACGTGGTACAGGAGATGGGTCAGTGACCGCAGACGTGGTACAGGAGATGGGTCAGTGACCGCAGACGTGGTACAGGAGATGGGTCAGTGACCGCAGACGTGGTACAGGAGATGGGTCAGTGACCGCAGACGTGGTACAGGAGATGGGTCAGTGACCGCAGACGTGGTACAGGAGATGGGTCAGTGACCGCAGACGTGGTACAGGAGATGGGTCAGTGACCGCAGACGTGGTACAGGAGATGGGTCAGTGACCGCAGACGTGGTACAGGAGATGGGTCAGTGACCGCAGACGTGGTACAGGAGATGGGTCAGTGACCGCAGACGTGGTACAGGAGATGGGTCAGTGACCGCAGACGTGGTACAGGAGATGGGTCAGTGACCGCAGACGTGGTACAGGAGATGGGTCAGTGACCGCAGACGTGGTACAGGAGATGGGTCAGTGACCGCAGACGTGGTACAGGAGATGGGTCAGTGACCGCAGACGTGGTACAGGAGATGGGTCAGTGACCGCAGACGTGGTACAGGAGATGGGTCAGTGACCGCAGACGTGGTACAGGAGATGGGTCAGTGACCGCAGACGTGGTACAGGAGATGGGTCAGTGACCGCAGACGTGGTACAGGAGATGGGTCAGTGACCGCAGACGTGGTACAGGAGATGGGTCAGTGACCGCAGACGTGGTACAGGAGATGGGTCAGTGACCGCAGACGTGGTACAGGAGATGGGTCAGTGACCGCAGACGTGGTACAGGAGATGGGTCAGTGACCGCAGACGTGGTACAGGAGATGGGTCAGTGACCGCAGACGTGGTACAGGAGATGGGTCAGTGACCGCAGACGTGGTACAGGAGATGGGTCAGTGACCGCAGACGTGGTACAGGAGATGGGTCAGTGACCGCAGACGTGGTACAGGAGATGGGTCAGTGACCGCAGACGTGGTACAGGAGATGGGTCAGTGACCGCAGACGTGGTACAGGAGATGGGTCAGTGACCGCAGACGTGGTACAGGAGATGGGTCAGTGACCGCAGACGTGGTACAGGAGATGGGTCAGTGACCGCAGACGTGGTACAGGAGATGGGTCAGTGACCGCAGACGTGGTACAGGAGATGGGTCAGTGACCGCAGACGTGGTACAGGAGATGGGTCAGTGACCGCAGACGTGGTACAGGAGATGGGTCAGTGACCGCAGACGTGGTACAGGAGATGGGTCAGTGACCGCAGACGTGGTACAGGAGATGGGTCAGTGACCGCAGACGTGGTACAGGAGATGGGTCAGTGACCGCAGACGTGGTACAGGAGATGGGTCAGTGACCGCAGACGTGGTACAGGAGATGGGTCAGTGACCGCAGACGTGGTACAGGAGATGGGTCAGTGACCGCAGACGTGGTACAGGAGATGGGTCAGTGACCGCAGACGTGGTACAGGAGATGGGTCAGTGACCGCAGACGTGGTACAGGAGATGGGTCAGTGACCGCAGACGTGGTACAGGAGATGGGTCAGTGACCGCAGACGTGGTACAGGAGATGGGTCAGTGACCGCAGACGTGGTACAGGAGATGGGTCAGTGACCGCAGACGTGGTACAGGAGATGGGTCAGTGACCGCAGACGTGGTACAGGAGATGGGTCAGTGACCGCAGACGTGGTACAGGAGATGGGTCAGTGACCGCAGACGTGGTACAGGAGATGGGTCAGTGACCGCAGACGTGGTACAGGAGATGGGTCAGTGACCGCAGACGTGGTACAGGAGATGGGTCAGTGACCGCAGACGTGGTACAGGAGATGGGTCAGTGACCGCAGACGTGGTACAGGAGATGGGTCAGTGACCGCAGACGTGGTACAGGAGATGGGTCAGTGACCGCAGACGTGGTACAGGAGATGGGTCAGTGACCGCAGACGTGGTACAGGAGATGGGTCAGTGACCGCAGACGTGGTACAGGAGATGGGTCAGTGACCGCAGACGTGGTACAGGAGATGGGTCAGTGACCGCAGACGTGGTACAGGAGATGGGTCAGTGACCGCAGACGTGGTACAGGAGATGGGTCAGTGACCGCAGACGTGGTACAGGAGATGGGTCAGTGACCGCAGACGTGGTACAGGAGATGGGTCAGTGACCGCAGACGTGGTACAGGAGATGGGTCAGTGACCGCAGACGTGGTACAGGAGATGGGTCAGTGACCGCAGACGTGGTACAGGAGATGGGTCAGTGACCGCAGACGTGGTACAGGAGATGGGTCAGTGACCGCAGACGTGGTACAGGAGATGGGTCAGTGACCGCAGACGTGGTACAGGAGATGGGTCAGTGACCGCAGACGTGGTACAGGAGATGGGTCAGTGACCGCAGACGTGGTACAGGAGATGGGTCAGTGACCGCAGACGTGGTACAGGAGATGGGTCAGTGACCGCAGACGTGGTACAGGAGATGGGTCAGTGACCGCAGACGTGGTACAGGAGATGGGTCAGTGACCGCAGACGTGGTACAGGAGATGGGTCAGTGACCGCAGACGTGGTACAGGAGATGGGTCAGTGACCGCAGACGTGGTACAGGAGATGGGTCAGTGACCGCAGACGTGGTACAGGAGATGGGTCAGTGACCGCAGACGTGGTACAGGAGATGGGTCAGTGACCGCAGACGTGGTACAGGAGATGGGTCAGTGACCGCAGACGTGGTACAGGAGATGGGTCAGTGACCGCAGACGTGGTACAGGAGATGGGTCAGTGACCGCAGACGTGGTACAGGAGATGGGTCAGTGACCGCAGACGTGGTACAGGAGATGGGTCAGTGACCGCAGACGTGGTACAGGAGATGGGTCAGTGACCGCAGACGTGGTACAGGAGATGGGTCAGTGACCGCAGACGTGGTACAGGAGATGGGTCAGTGACCGCAGACGTGGTACAGGAGATGGGTCAGTGACCGCAGACGTGGTACAGGAGATGGGTCAGTGACCGCAGACGTGGTACAGGAGATGGGTCAGTGACCGCAGACGTGGTACAGGAGATGGGTCAGTGACCGCAGACGTGGTACAGGAGATGGGTCAGTGACCGCAGACGTGGTACAGGAGATGGGTCAGTGACCGCAGACGTGGTACAGGAGATGGGTCAGTGACCGCAGACGTGGTACAGGAGATGGGTCAGTGACCGCAGACGTGGTACAGGAGATGGGTCAGTGACCGCAGACGTGGTACAGGAGATGGGTCAGTGACCGCAGACGTGGTACAGGAGATGGGTCAGTGACCGCAGACGTGGTACAGGAGATGGGTCAGTGACCGCAGACGTGGTACAGGAGATGGGTCAGTGACCGCAGACGTGGTACAGGAGATGGGTCAGTGACCGCAGACGTGGTACAGGAGATGGGTCAGTGACCGCAGACGTGGTACAGGAGATGGGTCAGTGACCGCAGACGTGGTACAGGAGATGGGTCAGTGACCGCAGACGTGGTACAGGAGATGGGTCAGTGACCGCAGACGTGGTACAGGAGATGGGTCAGTGACCGCAGACGTGGTACAGGAGATGGGTCAGTGACCGCAGACGTGGTACAGGAGATGGGTCAGTGACCGCAGACGTGGTACAGGAGATGGGTCAGTGACCGCAGACGTGGTACAGGAGATGGGTCAGTGACCGCAGACGTGGTACAGGAGATGGGTCAGTGACCGCAGACGTGGTACAGGAGATGGGTCAGTGACCGCAGACGTGGTACAGGAGATGGGTCAGTGACCGCAGACGTGGTACAGGAGATGGGTCAGTGACCGCAGACGTGGTACAGGAGATGGGTCAGTGACCGCAGACGTGGTACAGGAGATGGGTCAGTGACCGCAGACGTGGTACAGGAGATGGGTCAGTGACCGCAGACGTGGTACAGGAGATGGGTCAGTGACCGCAGACGTGGTACAGGAGATGGGTCAGTGACCGCAGACGTGGTACAGGAGATGGGTCAGTGACCGCAGACGTGGTACAGGAGATGGGTCAGTGACCGCAGACGTGGTACAGGAGATGGGTCAGTGACCGCAGACGTGGTACAGGAGATGGGTCAGTGACCGCAGACGTGGTACAGGAGATGGGTCAGTGACCGCAGACGTGGTACAGGAGATGGGTCAGTGACCGCAGACGTGGTACAGGAGATGGGTCAGTGACCGCAGACGTGGTACAGGAGATGGGTCAGTGACCGCAGACGTGGTACAGGAGATGGGTCAGTGACCGCAGACGTGGTACAGGAGATGGGTCAGTGACCGCAGACGTGGTACAGGAGATGGGTCAGTGACCGCAGACGTGGTACAGGAGATGGGTCAGTGACCGCAGACGTGGTACAGGAGATGGGTCAGTGACCGCAGACGTGGTACAGGAGATGGGTCAGTGACCGCAGACGTGGTACAGGAGATGGGTCAGTGACCGCAGACGTGGTACAGGAGATGGGTCAGTGACCGCAGACGTGGTACAGGAGATGGGTCAGTGACCGCAGACGTGGTACAGGAGATGGGTCAGTGACCGCAGACGTGGTACAGGAGATGGGTCAGTGACCGCAGACGTGGTACAGGAGATGGGTCAGTGACCGCAGACGTGGTACAGGAGATGGGTCAGTGACCGCAGACGTGGTACAGGAGATGGGTCAGTGACCGCAGACGTGGTACAGGAGATGGGTCAGTGACCGCAGACGTGGTACAGGAGATGGGTCAGTGACCGCAGACGTGGTACAGGAGATGGGTCAGTGACCGCAGACGTGGTACAGGAGATGGGTCAGTGACCGCAGACGTGGTACAGGAGATGGGTCAGTGACCGCAGACGTGGTACAGGAGATGGGTCAGTGACCGCAGACGTGGTACAGGAGATGGGTCAGTGACCGCAGACGTGGTACAGGAGATGGGTCAGTGACCGCAGACGTGGTACAGGAGATGGGTCAGTGACCGCAGACGTGGTACAGGAGATGGGTCAGTGACCGCAGACGTGGTACAGGAGATGGGTCAGTGACCGCAGACGTGGTACAGGAGATGGGTCAGTGACCGCAGACGTGGTACAGGAGATGGGTCAGTGACCGCAGACGTGGTACAGGAGATGGGTCAGTGACCGCAGACGTGGTACAGGAGATGGGTCAGTGACCGCAGACGTGGTACAGGAGATGGGTCAGTGACCGCAGACGTGGTACAGGAGATGGGTCAGTGACCGCAGACGTGGTACAGGAGATGGGTCAGTGACCGCAGACGTGGTACAGGAGATGGGTCAGTGACCGCAGACGTGGTACAGGAGATGGGTCAGTGACCGCAGACGTGGTACAGGAGATGGGTCAGTGACCGCAGACGTGGTACAGGAGATGGGTCAGTGACCGCAGACGTGGTACAGGAGATGGGTCAGTGACCGCAGACGTGGTACAGGAGATGGGTCAGTGACCGCAGACGTGGTACAGGAGATGGGTCAGTGACCGCAGACGTGGTACAGGAGATGGGTCAGTGACCGCAGACGTGGTACAGGAGATGGGTCAGTGACCGCAGACGTGGTACAGGAGATGGGTCAGTGACCGCAGACGTGGTACAGGAGATGGGTCAGTGACCGCAGACGTGGTACAGGAGATGGGTCAGTGACCGCAGACGTGGTACAGGAGATGGGTCAGTGACCGCAGACGTGGTACAGGAGATGGGTCAGTGACCGCAGACGTGGTACAGGAGATGGGTCAGTGACCGCAGACGTGGTACAGGAGATGGGTCAGTGACCGCAGACGTGGTACAGGAGATGGGTCAGTGACCGCAGACGTGGTACAGGAGATGGGTCAGTGACCGCAGACGTGGTACAGGAGATGGGTCAGTGACCGCAGACGTGGTACAGGAGATGGGTCAGTGACCGCAGACGTGGTACAGGAGATGGGTCAGTGACCGCAGACGTGGTACAGGAGATGGGTCAGTGACCGCAGACGTGGTACAGGAGATGGGTCAGTGACCGCAGACGTGGTACAGGAGATGGGTCAGTGACCGCAGACGTGGTACAGGAGATGGGTCAGTGACCGCAGACGTGGTACAGGAGATGGGTCAGTGACCGCAGACGTGGTACAGGAGATGGGTCAGTGACCGCAGACGTGGTACAGGAGATGGATACATACAAAATCTATCATGCCATAAAACACCTAGAGCAGGGTCAGCCCAGAGCATGTGTAAAGGGATGCTGGAGATGATATCCCCCAGCACACAGTACACTGAACACTCTTACTCACCTTGGTTCTCTCTCTGTGCAGCCCAAGATAGAGATAGGAAGGGGAGGCATTGCAACTGGAGTTGGTGGAGACAGTGCGGGATCCAAGACTCCCAGTGTGAGGAATTAATTCCTGCACATCAGCAATCAGCAGCCACTGAAAACTAGAACCCTTGTGTCAGGAAGAGGAGTGGCCCCTCCCCTGAGCACTGCCAGGCTGGACGGGCTGCCCTATGCTCCCACATCAGTTCTGGATGGACACACACTTATGCTCAGAACACTAGTTCTGGATGGACGCAAACAAGGAGGGAAGAAGGGAGAGGAGAACTCTGGCACTTTGGCGCCCCCACCTCTGCAGGGGCCTGGGTGCAAAGCACCCTGTGCACCCTGCCTTGGATCGGCCCTGGACAGAGGGACTTTTTTCTGAATGACTGAATTCTGAATTTTCTGACAGTCTCTTAAAATCAGGGACAGTTGGAAGCTATGCTTTTATAGATCCACTTATATAGAGCTGTCCTGTTTACCCCACATGAAGAAGAAAAATTCTGGTCATGCACAAGGATGCTTTTGCAGAAACGAGCTGCTGCTTCCAAATAGACTAGAAAAGACCAATTTGATTTACTGTAGATCCGTCAGAGCTGATGCTTCCAGGCTAATTACAGCAGCTACTTTACTTGTACAGGGGTTTTCCCAGTGCGGTAAAGTTTTGTTTTGTATTTTGTGGTATTTTTTCTTGCAATTTAGGTTCCTTGCAGAGCAGAATTTTTTTCTTGCAATTACAGCTAGTGTTTGTTTGTTTTTTTTTCATTGTTGGTGGAGATCATTGAAGAGAAGACCCTACTGCTGGCAGTCCGTTCCTATGTTTTCTTTTCCCAGCTGAGCGCCTGGTTGAGTGTCTCCCATGGGGCTGTACCACGCAACATCCTTTACAGGTGAGTTGATTTTTTTATTTATTTTCCTAAGAGGCCCGAATTGTATATAATTCAATTTTAAGATTATTAGCGATTTATTTTGTATACTTATGCATTAATAGGAAGCTTTGGAAGTATTTTACGTGTTGGGGCTCTTGCCAATAGGTGGCTGAGCCCCGTTTAACATAATTTGTCGGTGCATTTCCTCCTAGGCAGCCCAGGTAACCGTGTACAACCTAACATTGAGGTGAATGGCTGTGCGCTGCTGTACTTGTGTACAAGGTGGTGTTAAAGGGGTTGTAAAGTTTTGTTTTGTATTTTCTAATTTAGGTTCCTTTTAAGCTAGTGCATTGTTGGTTCACTTACCTTTTCCTTCCATTTCCCTTCTAAATGTGTTTTTTTTTTTCTTTGACTGAATTTCTCACTTCCTGTTCCTCCTCGGTAAGCTTGCCCCCATCATCCGAGCCGTTCTGGCTGGGGATTAGTCAGGGTGCTCGCCCCTTCCCTTGGGACTACATCCCTGCGGGGAGATGCTGTGTTCACATCTACATCCCTGCGTCTCCCTGCAGGAATGTAGTCCCAAGGGAGGGGGCGAGCACCCTGACTAACCCTCAGCCAGAATGGCTTGGATGATGGGGGGGGGGGGGGGAGCTTACTGAGGAGGAACAGGAAGTGAGAAATTCAGACAAAGAGAAAAAAACATTTAGACAGGAAATGGAAGGAAAAGGTAAGTGAACCAACAATGCACTAGCTTAACCTCCCTGGCGGTCTTCCCGTGTGTGGCACGGGGTGAGATTTTAAAGCTAAGATCGGTAACCCCGTGCCACACACGGACTTGCCTCGCTGGATGCAGAAAAAAGTTTACTTACCTTTTCTCTGCGATCCAGCGATGAATCCCCGCAGTACACGGCGGGCGGATGTCCGTCTGATGCTGTGTGTTCCGCCGATTCCCTTCCCTGCGAGCGTCGCGACGTAGGGGGGGGGGGAACGGCGCCAAATTTAAAAAAGTAAACAAACACTATACATACAGTACACTGTAATCTTATAGATTACAGTACTGTATGTAAAAAATACACACCCCCCATGTCCCTAGTGGTCTGCCCTGTACACTACATGTCCTTTTATATAATAAAAACTGTTCTTTCTCCCTGCAAACTGTAGATTGCCCATAGCAACCAAAAGTGTCCCTTTATGGCAAAAACTGTTTTAGAGCAGCTAAAAAACAGCGATAATAAATCAGAATCACTTGCAGAATTTAGCGATAGCGATTTATGGGGAAATTCGTCATAAAAAAAAAAAAATAATGACAGCAAAAATTCTGCAACTGAGCAAATTTCAGTGATTTTGATTTGATTACATTATTGAATAATTTTTACTATAATTATTTTATTATTTGTTATAATTTTTTATAATTATTTATTATATTATAATTTTTAATAAGAAAAAAAAAAAAATCATACCCAGGATGCCTATTAGACTCTTGTTTGGATAGATTTCAGTGAGTTATTCCTAAGAATTACAAGCCTACAGTATAAAACGCCAAATTCCCTTGCAAATAATGGTACCGCTTTTAGCACCTAAAATCTGAAAGAATCATACCGCCAGGGAGGTTAAAGGAACCTATTTAGAAAATGAAACAAACCTTTACAACATATTTGCATACACCCATACTCTTTACTCTGGATCTGCACTCAAATTCTTTCACAAGTGAAATTTTTTTTGCTGCAATTTACTATGCATTAAAAAGGGGAATAACTCCAGAGATGAAACAATAATTCTTCTGCTCTACAAGACTCTGGTCCAGCCGCACCTGGAGTATGCTGTCCAGTTCTGGGCACCAGTCCTCAGGAAGGATGTGCTGGAAATAGAGCAAGTACAAAGACGTGCAACACAACTAATAAAGGGTCTGGAGGATATTGGTTATGAGGAAAGGTTGCAAACACTGAACTTGTTCTCTCTGGAGAAGAGACGCTTGATAGGGGATATGATTTAAATTTACAAATACCATACTGGTGACCCCACGATAGGGATAAAACTCTTTCGTGAGAGGGAGTTTAACAAGACACGTGCCACTCATTAAAATTAGAAGAAAAACGGTTTAACCTTAAACTACGGTAGAGGGTTCTTTACTGTAAGAGTGGCAAGGATGTGGAATTCCCTTCCACAGGCGGTGGTTTCAAGAAACTATTAGATAAGCACCTGAGCGACCACAACATACAGGGATATACAATGTAATACTGACATATACGGTAATCACACACGGGTGTCTTTTTTTTCATCCTCATTTACTCTGTAACTATGCAAGTAAAGACATGCTTTTTTTCACCAATTTTTATAAAATAGTCCTAAAAAAATGTCTGCTTTCAATTTAAAATGAATATGCACATCCACAATAAGGTCACAAACTTGTAGCACTTCCTTATCAGTGCACGTTGCCCCCCCCCCCCCCCCCCCCCCCATGTGTACAAGATGTGCTCTGTCCTCCATCTCCAAAATAGGCTTCCTGCTGCTTGTTTGCCCTGATTAAGTGGCCTACTTGGTGGTCCACCTTGGGTAAGAAGTTACAAACCCATCCTATTACTTCATAAAGTTGTCTCTCATCACCCAGATGGCAAGCTGTGTTGGCAGGAAATAGACCTTTTCTTCTTTCATGTTGCCTAACAGCTGATGTGAGGGTTTTCTTATCTTTGATGTGCACACCAGCTAACCTTAAATACCTTTTACAATATGTGCATGATTCTCCTCATTTCCTGTGTGTTTTTTTTTTTGCTTACTGAAACCTAAAATACAAAGTATCACTTTAAACCATATTTTATATTTAAAAAAAATTATAAAATCACAAATAAAGAACAGACGTTCTACTCAAGCTCAGTCAGGAAGCACACTTTCCTTCTGGAAGCATAAGAGGATCTTTATAACCCTTTCCACCAAGCCAGAAATATTAAAGTACAAGAACTACATCCAGTAAAACAAAAAAAGGAGAAACAATTTGACTATTAACCAGCACTTTTAACACTTTTTTAAGACCCCTTTCACACTGGGGCAGTTTGCAGGCGATATTGTGCTAAAATGGCGCTTGCAAGCCGACCCTAAAGCAGCTGCTGTTTCTCCAGTGTGAAAGCCCTGAGGGCTTTCACACTGGAGCGGTGCGCTAGCAGGACCGGAAAAAAAAGTCCTGCTAGCCGCATCTTTGGAGAGGTATACACCGCTTCTTCACCGATCCCACCCATTGAAATCAATGCGACAGCACGGCTATGCTGCTGGCATTGCGCCTCGGCGTTTTTAAACCTTTCTCAGCCACTAGTGGGGGTAAAACCATCCACTATCGGCCGAATAGCGCCGCAAAATTAGCGGTAAAGCGATGCTAAAAATAGCGGCGCTTTACCGCCACCGCAACTCAGCCCCAGTGTGAAAGGGGTCTTGGCGTTAAAATCGCCTGAAGGAAGCCTCATCTGCAATCCCAATGTGAAGGCCTGCGCTGCCAGGGCATCAAAAGAGTCCTGCAAACAACTTATTTGCAGCGCTTTAGGAGCGTTAAATACACTGCTCATGAAGCGCTCCTTCCCATTAAGACTCCTTCTTCTTTTTTTTTTTTTTTTTTTATGCTAAAGCGCCTGAGAAATCCCCCAGTGTGAAAGAGGTCTTAGCGGAGCTTTACCAGCGTTTTTCGGGGGCTGGCAGTGTGAAAGGACTCTGAAAGCACTCGGGCTTTCACATTGGGATTGCAGATGAGGCTTCCTTTAGGCGCTTTTTTTAACGCCAAAGCGCCTGAAAAACTCCCCCGTGTGAACGGAGTCTAATTGTCAAAGTGAACCTGATTTGTCCAGTAATGTTGTAAGGTCACCATTCTGATCCCCCAGACAGCACAGCTGAAAGATACAGTTCCCCAGCCAGGACATCGGTAAGATTGCAACCATCACCAGCGCTTGCCACACCACATCTACTCTTGCAACAGTGACCCGTCTGTGCCTCCAAAGTCCACTCCCCAGAGCTACAATTTTTGCAGCTTCCCAGGCTGTCTGTAAATGAGTTTGGCTTCACCCACTCTCTCCTCACTCTGCACCATCAGGTGGCTCATCAGGTAGTACAGCAGTGGTTTCCTCCACACCACATCTTTGCAACATAGGAAACACCCTGCTACTGCTTTCCTCCCCCTCAAACCAGACCTCCAGCACATCTGTCCCCCTCAGCAGGTCACAATCACTATATGCAGTGGCGTATCTAGGATATGGCAGCCATGGAAAGTGCCATGGGCGCCATGTGAAGGGGGCGCTGTTGAGTGGCTGGGCAGCAAGGCACTTACCAGGGTCTCTTCTTCCCTCATCCCGAGCATAGGCAGGATCTCCTTTTCAGCACCTTTGCTGATGAACAATGGCAGCGCTATCCCTGCTGCGTTCAGCCACAGCCCTCCCCTGTTCTCCTATTCCATCTGGTCGGATTGCCAGCGCACAAAGAAGGAACATCAGTTTCTCCCTCTCCTCTGTAAAAATTGAGACCTTAAAGCGGATGGCCCATTAAAAAAATATATTAAAAGCCAGCAGCTACAAATACTGCAGCTGCTGACTTTTAATATTAGGACACTTGCCTGTCCTGGAGTCCAGCGGCGTCCGCAGCAGAGGACGAGCGTCCGCTCGTCTCTCTGCTGCTCCCCCCCTCCATCCACGGTGAGGGAACCATGAAGTGAAGCGCTCCGGCTTCACTGCCCGGTTCCCTACGGCGCATGCGGGAGTCGAGCTGCGCCCGCCGATTGGCTCCCGCTGTGTGCTGGGAGCCGAGAGTTCCCAGCACACAACAGGAAAAACCTGTCTTTTGTCCGAGACTGCGGGCCGGAAGTGGGTGCAAATACCTGTCTTTAGACAGGTATCTGCACCCCCCCCCCCCCTGAAAGGTGTCAAATGTGACACCGGAGGTGGGGAGGGTTCCGATCAGCGGAACTTCTCTTTAGGGTGGAGATCCGCTTTAAGTGATGAAAATGTCATTACTTCCAGTATTGGATCTGCATTTACCTGGCCTGGGAGGGCAGAACAGGCATCAGGGGTCTAATAAACCCCAGATTTCTCCATGAAGAGGATATGTCACTACCAAAGGTATCACAAGGGATGATAAATATCATTCGTCCTGAGGAAGCCCAACGGCGAAACGCGAAGGCGACTTCAAAGGTTTTTTTCCCATATTTTTTTGTTTATTTATATGGTTTTCTTATGTTTTTACTATAGATGTAATGTTCTATTTCTGTAATAAAATCTTATTTTTTATATCCTTCCGTCCTGCCTTAAAGTCCAGCCATCAATTACTACTCTTAGCAATTGTTTTCTTCTTCTTACAATATACGGATGTGGCAAATGTGAGTGCTTCCCTATTGTGTCATTGTTGTCCTGCCCCCCCTTCTCCCTCTCCCTTGTCTCTTCCCCTTCCCTCTATTTTCCCTTCCTATCTTTTAGTTCTACAGATCAGCTTAGAGGGGAGAGTTGTGTAGGGTTTGGGGGGGCTGATAATAAGTCTCTGATAGCTATAGTGATAATTGCATATAGTCAGAGGCGTATCTAGTGAAAATGGCGCCTATGGCAAGCACTGAAACTGCACCCCTGTCGAGACATTTGAAACCCATCTTTCAGATGATCTTAACAAAAAAAAAAAAATTACTTAGTACTCCAGATCATACTGCCCACCTGTATACACTCCACACTACCTTGCACATACCGGTCATCTTCATGTCCTCTGTACTCCTCCCCTGCACACACTACCCCAAATCATAACCACTGCACTGTTCTCCTGCACACCTTACCCACTAAAACCATTGTTTAATATTTTCTAATACTCCCAAACTGGGAACACTTTTGCTGGTCTGAGATTAAGACCCCTTTCACACTGGATCGGTTTGCAGGTGCTATAGTGCTTAAAATAGCACCTGCAAACCGACCTGAAACAGTCGCTGCTGTCTCTCCAGTGTGAAAGCTCCGAGGGCTTTCACATTGGAGCGGTGCGCTAGCCGGACAATAACGAAAGTCCTGCTAGCAGCATCTTTGGAGCGGTGAAAGGGTGTGTGTGTGTGTGTGTGTGTGTGTATATATATATGTGTGTATACCGCTCCTGGCCATTGAAGTCAATGGGGCATCGCGGCTATACCGCCTCAGCAGAGGCGCTTTGCAGTGTTTTTTAACCCTTTCTTGGCCACTCACAGGGGTAAAACCGCCCTGCTAGTGGCCCAACAGCGCCACGAAATTTACGGTAAAGCGACGCTTTACCGCCCCAGTGTGAAAGGGGCATGAAGTAGATGTAAATCCTCACATATCCCCAGTGAAGTGAACAGCCTCAGATGATACAGAGATTAAACAAATCTCCCTACTTAAGTTTTACGTTTATATCTGCTGTCTTTAGCTTTATATACTGTTTAGAACGTGCAGATGGTGTTAGAATTTTCACTTCCTCATTCTGCAGTGTGAGAGAAGTCTTGGATTACACTGGGAGACAGCTGATTGGTGGAAAGGCACACACTACCCCTCTCCAGATAGGCAGAGACTTTCAGAGCTGGCCTGTGAGTAAAGCAGCTTTCTGCTAATCTGTTTAAAGCACCCTCCCTGACACAAATTTAAGGCTGAATTTATTGCATGTGAGAGAACTTGCCAGAAGTTATCATGCTGATAAAAGAAGACTGGAGATGTGCCCTGCTCAAATTTCATGAATCGGGTTTATATCCACTTTAAGCCTCATCCCTTGTCATTTAGCTTTCAAATGCAAGAGCCTAAGTTGATAGTCTCTGGCATTTGATAGATAAATGGCAAGGGATGTGACTAAGGCTGGCAATAGACTGAATTTCTTTAGTTGCAGGAAAGAAATTTACTTGATTCCTCCATCAACACAGTGTTGATGGAGGAATCTCTCCTGTGGAGCCATTGTGTTCTCCCAGCGGGGCAGCTGTCCCCACTGGGAGAACACAGTGATTTATTGCTTGCGGCTATAGCAGCCACTAGCAATAATCGCATGTAAAATCTGACAGGCTGTTTGAACCCAAATTCATCTATTGATCAACTTTGGTTTATTCAGCCTGCCCATTCATGACTTCGCCTCCCAAATACCTCTTAAACGGTCAGTGACATCTACCCAATGCAGCTTCCTATGATGATGCTGCATTTCTCTGAATTTGCAGCAGAGTTGCCACTCTCATATAGGCTGTGCTGCCTGCACTACAGTGGAATGAAATTAATGTTGCAGGGTGTGTTGCTATCAGCATTTCCAGTGCCAATTAACAAGGTTGTGAATCATTCCTTGGCCACACCTAGTCCCGCCCAATGCTTTCCGGATTGACCACACTGCCTCTGCTGCTGAATCCCTCCCATTGTGAGCTGTGATGCCTGCAAGAGGGAGCATGTGGGACACAAATGGGTGGTTTAGCTTAGTCGGGGTTAGGTGAAGGAATTAGGTGATTGCATATACTGTCAAACAAGAGCCTTTTAGTTAAGTATGTAAAAGGGACTAATTGTCTGTCGTCCTTCTATATTTACAGAGTGAGTCCTGCTGATGGAGAACTGCAATGGAATTTTACGCATACCCCAACTGAGCATGTGTTTCCTGTTCCCAATGTCTCTCACAATGTGGCCTTGAAAGTCAGTGTCCAGTCTTTGCCTAGACAATCCAACTATCCAGTGCTGAATTGTAGCATCCATAGTGATCTTGGCTTCTATGAAAAGAGGTTTTCCACACATGAGCAGAGTGTTCTTCCGTCTCGAGAGCTGAAGGAGAGCAGGCAATATGGTGTCTTCAATTCTCAGCATTCTTGTAGCAAGCAGACATGGACTGTTGGACCTGAAGGTTTAATTCAAGCTAGGACAAGTCTAAGCATGAATCTGACTATTCCTGCCAGAAGTATCAAGTTAATATCTGGGGGTGGCAGTGGTTATGACATTGGGACGTCTCCATCTAAGGTTCAAGGTTTTAGTATGGTCAACGATTTAAAAGGAGCTCCACCAGACTCTCCTCTTAGAAGTTTTAAATCCTTATCTTTGGTTGATACACCTAATAATCTGCACGCAAACCAACCAGCCGAGGCCAACCCCCTGATAGGCACCTTAATTCAAGAACGTCAAGAAGTCATAGCAAGAATTGCACAACATTTGCTACAGTGTGATCCAGCAAATACGCACATAACTAATCGTTCCTTCAAATTGCACGACTCCAGCACTATATGTTCTAAAATATTCCGAAACCAGTCTGAAGATGAAAACTTTAACAAGATAGAGCAAGAAACACCTGTCATAAATACATTCAGTTCAGACTTGAATCTAACCCCTGACAACCTGGATAGAAAACTGAAACCATCTTTAGATACACCCATAATTTCCTCCCGCAACAATCTGGAGGGTAGAACCTCGCCAAAACCACAAGCTAGAAGGAAACTTATTTTAATTCAACCTAGTGAGCAAGTTTTCAACTCCTTTCAGAGTTTTGCAAGTAAACAAGCACCACCTGCACTATCTGTTTCCACAAGAGAAAATTCTGTCATTTTGCCTGAAATATGTGACTTCAAAAAAGATGAGCAGACAGAAAAAAATAACAGTAAAGTAACCCACACCTCACACCATAGCATGACTAATGTCCACATATGCAGCAGCAACAACAAGCAGACTGAAAACAGAAGCAGAGACTGTTCTCAAAGTGATTTCTGTAAGAACTGTTCACGAAATGTAGTGGCATTGAAAACCTGTGGGGTTAGCCAGGCATTAGAGACTAAGTGTATAGAGAATAACACATTGAAAGCACAAGGGTCTGATCCTACTAATCAACTTCATAGTATAGAAAATTATATCAGTTCGGACCGTGATGGTTCAAAACTCAGAGAGAGCCTAGACAAACCGAAAACAACCCATGATGAGAACAAGGATCCAACCAAGTGTGATTGTGCCAAGCAAGAGCAAGGAAAAGCTGCAAGGAGTTGTTCTAGATGTGAACGTCTGAAAAATAAAGAACAAAAGGTTTGTATATACATGCAAGTGTGGTTTTTATAACTGCAAAGATTAAGCCGTGTGGCAGTGTAGATCTAGTTCTGTAATGGTATGTTCCACTTTCTCTCCTGAAAATGGGAGGAAGTTAGTTGTAACAAATTGTTTTGAAGAGGGTATTGTAAGGGTAGGTACATTTAGGTCTTTCGAGGTGGCATTGGTTGCAAGTCCAGAAGGCAATCCTGAACGGGTGCATTAAGCTGAATGGACTCCATACACAAGTACTTGGCAAATGCAATGTGGCTTTTTTTCATATTTCCCCATTCACTAGTATTGCTCATCCTAACAGAACCCTTGCTGGGCTACGCATCGGAACATTTGCCAACCACAGCACAGTTGCTGAATGTGCATTTTGTCCAGTATTCATGTAAATGGGCTAGTACATGTATTAATGTGTTTTGTTTGGATTCAAGACGAAAACGTTCTTTCCACATATTTTGGTTTGACATTTTTATTAATATTTATTCAGAGAATTTTCATTAGGGCAGGATGGTTCAGTAGTGTAGTAGACTTCTCTGTTGAAATGAGGTGTTATCATGCTGACAACTTTATAATAAGGGCAGCTGGCATGTGATTGGAGCCTTGCCATTAAAGAGCTGGTTGTCGTTGACAGAGAAGTCTTGAAACCTGGTATAGGTACATTTTTTGTCTCGGCTCTATATATCATTATCAAGACATATAGAAAAAATGAAGTCGCGCTACAAATGGCATATAGTGAAAAAAATAAAATACGTGAAAAGTGTCATTAGTGCAAACTGATGCATCACATGAGCAAACTTTTCAAAGACCACAATAATGGTGAACAGTGAACATGATTTCAAGTCCATATGGTAATTAAACAGTCCATCAAGGGATATATTAAATAAACAGAAAGAATTTCCCAGTGCTGATAGATCCACGAACAGGTGTGTGTAATGACAAGACAAAGACCTCCACCGCACAGAAAACACTGACCCTTACCAGAGTCTATGATCTCTCCGAGATCAATATCAGCAAATTGTAACATTCATATTTCAGCAGGGAACAGAAGGGGACATCCATTTGTTGTAGCCGGTAGGTGTATTCAGCTCAAACAGCAATCAAATATCAACCCGTGGTCCCATAAAAAAGATCAAGAGAATCCACATAGTGTAAAACCGTACATTTAATGGATAAGAAAAAAAGATTGTGCGCACTTACATCAATCCGTATTAAAAACAGCATATAGCAGCATAAAATTCAAAAAGAGCCGGCCGGCGTTTGGAGCGTGTTACCCGTCTTCCGGGTCCTCACACGTGATGCGGTGACGTCAGCGCGTCGCCTCCCGACGTTTCGTCACAAAAGGGACTTGATCACGGGATGTTACAATTTGCTGATATTGATCTCGAAGAGATCATAGACTCTGGTAAGGGTCAGTGTTTTCTGTGCGGTGGAGGTCTTTGTCTTGTCATTACACACACCTGTTCGTGGATCTATCAGCACTGGGAAATTCTTTCTGTTTATTTAATATATCCCTTGATGGACTGTTTAATTACCATATGGACTTGAAATCATGTTCACTGTTCACCATTATTGTGGTCTTTGAAAAGTTTGCTCATGTGATGTATCAGTTTGCACTAATGACACTTTTCACTTATTTTATTTTTTTCACTATATGCCATTTGTAGCGCGACTTCATTTTTTCTATATATTGTTTGGTGTTGTATAACACCTTTGAGACGCTGCTCAATATTTGGCCACTTATTTTGTTTAGATTTGCGCATTTTTCTCCTGTTTAATCATTATCAAGACGCAGCACAGGGTTGATGTTTTGTACACTATATAATGTGTGGGTTAAAACTGAGTCAATGGACTAGATGCTTAGTTCCAAAGTGCCATCTGCAACACAATGTTGCTAAAAAATGCTACAAATACGAAATAACAGCTATTGATCCTGCTAGATACCCAGTGAGCCTGTAACGTCCCATTGTGTACTAACATTTTCTGCTTCTTCTTCTTCTTCTTCTCTGAAATCCTTAGCAGTGTTATTAGCCCTGCTCCATTCTCCTCTGGGCTACTGAATACCACCCCTGTGTTATGGAGCTGAAGGGAGGCTTTCTGTAGTCCACAGTAGAACTGAACAAGACCAATAGAAAGAAGCTTAGGGCATTTCTGGTAGAAGAGCAAATACATTTTTTGTACTTGCAGCATTTTTAAAGAGACACAACACTTAGGAAAAGTGCATGTATTACAGAGATGTACTGCATATTTTTTATTTTGCTCGAACATACACATTTACCATATAGCTAAAGCATGAGTATATTTCAGCAACAAAATTAACTCAAAGCATGGCCTGTTCACCAAGACAACTTCTCATGTGTTAATGCAGTGGTGGAGCGATATGGATGTGAAGCCTGGCTAAATCAGGGACCAGAGGAAAGCCCAGTAAAATACTATATTGGTGTACATTCCAGTTGGGCATAGCGTATGCAGCACTATACTTTCACAGATCACGATTTGCCTCTATCAGATCCTATTTTGCATTGTGTGTGCCTCCTTTCTTTATATATATATATATATATATATATATAATAAATTATATAAAAAGAAAATCGAACAGGCAAGGAATAAAGGAAAAGATGGTCATGGAAATCCATTGTGATAACTAAGTAACCTAGAGATATACTGCTGCCTACAGCAGAAATGGACACCAGGTACATAGAAATCTCAAGATCAACCCCCTAGAGGCTCTAACCCCCCACACCTGCAAGCAGTAAAAAAGAGAACCCTTGCAAATGAAGGGCGTAAGTTGTTTTGTTTTTTTTCTCCGAAGGGTAAAGGTTTCTCTATAGTCCATTTTGTGCAATTAGGAACACAGCTTGATCATTTTTTTGGCAACCCAGGGACATCGAGAGTAGCCCAGACTGTGAGACGGTTGCACACAAACAAATGTAAACCAGACCAACAAAAAAATTGCAGACCAAGGGCTGCTTGCAGAACCTGTAGACCAAAACTAACATCTGCGGAAACCTACATATCTACTTTGTAAAGCTAAGAGAAAGTATGTGCAGAAAACCAGTTGGAAGCCTTACAAGAACCTCCTTTTAGAACCTTCTGAACCGACAATCAAGAAATGAGTCTGCCTAATGGAAGTAGTAGCAGAAAAGTTAACTTTGATGGCCCTTGCCACATTGAGGCAATGGGGAGAGAGCTCCATGTGGAACTTCCTGTAGAACTGTATTAATCAGGGAAAGGACATTGAAAACCTAAGGACAGTGCAGACACCGGACCTATAATGGTGCTAATGACCAAGTGCTCTAGTCTCAAGTGCAGCAAAGAGAACATGGCCCATCAAAAAAAAAAAAATATATAAAAAATTGATCAAACCCCCAGAAACTCGCACCAGTTGAAATATGTATTCCATGTTTGAAGATATACTGTATCTTGCGATTGGAAGATTTTGTCAAGGTTGGAAATGAGGAATCTGAAATGCCCTATCTCTCAGAACCCAGGTTTTAACAACCAGGCTGACAAAGCCAGTGAAGCATGGTGGAAGATCTGTCCTTAAGATGACCTATCTGGTGGAGGCTACAGTCCATGGGCGTTGAGTTTCTTTCCTGCATCCACAGACTGTTATTGGGGGAATCTCTCCCGCCAAGCCATTGTGTTCTTCTGGAGGTCCCCCAGCTTCCCTGCTGGGAGAAGACCATGATTATTGTTGGTGGCATTAACAGCCACTTGCAGAAATTGCATGCAAAATCTGGCACGCTGTTTGTGCCCAGGTTAATTGATCGATCAACTTGGGTACATTCAGCCTGCCCATACATGGTTTAATTCTTGGTTGCTGCAGAAGCAGCTGATATTCAAACTGTCTATGGCTTGCTTTACATATTAGAGGTCAGTGTATCACACTCTCTGAGGGCAGCCTGGAGCTACAAGATTAACGGACGGGAATGTTCTTGGCCTCATTCCTTCAGCATAGAGGATGTAAAGGTTTCAGAAGAGAGATTCATATGTCATGGTATACTGATCCCATGGCGCTACCAGGGTAATTACTACATCAGGTTTGTACTAGGGGTTACATTAGCAGCCAAGTTGGTTGTGATCACTGCACGCAGCATTGTACAAACGCCAGACATTTATTAGATGCCAAAATGGCACTTCACAGCTGGTTAGACTGTAGGAGGTATATATGGAACAGCGAATACTAGCTCAGATGACTCTCTTTTCAGAATAAGCTGTGTGAGGGAAGTGACCAACTTGCATGTTCTAGAGCAGGGGTAGGCAATTTGGGGCCCTACAGCTGTTGCAGAACTACCTATCAGAAAGTCCCATCATGCCTCTGGGAGTAATTGTGACTGCCATCCTTGCAATGCCTCATGGGAAATGTAGTTCCACAACAGCTGGAGGGCCCCAGGTTGCCCACCCCTGTTCTAGCGCATTTGTGTATCCACGCTTTTGCAAACAAAATGCCTTCTAAGCAAAAATAAAAACCAATGGTTTGAGCCCAACACCAAAAAATGTTCATAAAAAAAAAATGCCTGCAGCACGGTTAAAATGGTGGAAGATATAAAATGATGGCTGAGCCTAGATAGTGCTTTGCTGCCTCATTGGTGACCAGCCCTGAGTCCTAATAAAAAGGAGAATCAATGTACTAGAAAATAGTAAAGTATGTTGGCATAAACTCTCTATTAGAATGAACAGGAAAGCCTTCTAGATATAGGAGCATCTGTAGGAATGTGACACAGAAGCTGACAGTCTGCTGGCCAATCACAGCAGTGAGTCTTCAGAGATGCAGCCAGTTAAACTGCCACAGCTCTGGTCCCAATGCTCGGTGAGTCTCCAGATACCGACCTGACCTGATGGATATAGCGGAGCACTCTGCTAAATGGAACACAGACTGGTTAATACTGGCAACTGCAGGACCATTGCAGAGATGAGACCAGTATACTGAATGAACTGGTAGAGCGTGCACTCGGCCAACTGGAGAGACTGCCGACATTTCCAATTTTCGGCCTGAAAATCCATACCTGTGTATGGTAGAAAAAACTTCCAATTGAAAGGAGAAATTTTGCAGAAAGGATGGAGCGATCTGTTCTCCTGGGGACACCAAGTGTAACTTGGCAGGTGTGAAATGGGAAGGGTTATGCTCTCTAGGGGGCTGGCCTTTCATTTTCTATGTGTCTAGTGTTCATTTCTCTTGTATGCAACAGTATAACCCTAGGTTGTTGAATTATCATCAAGCTGTGTCCCTCAATGGGCAATAGAGAAAATGACTGGGAAGTTCTGAAGCTTTTATCAACCACAACATTGTGCCACATTTAACCATGCACACCTTTCCATAAGACCAGCCTACAGGTTAATTAAATACCTTTTTGGCTGACTGCAGTATTCATACATTTTGTGCCTCAGTATCCATTGTTTGCTCTCTTGTAACTGAGAAACAAATGAAGCTTGGTTGTAAAGCTCCAGCATTGCCAGCTGTAGGGTATCTAGCAAGGTATGATATGAGCCAAACTTTGCCAGTGTAGTTTGCTTTAAACTATCAGACCAGGGGCGGACAGACAACTCATGGGGCCCCCGGGCAATAGAAAATTATGGGGCCCCCGGGCTTAAAGATGGTCACCAAGCCAGGTGGCAGTACAGAGGCGGGGCAGCTAAAATCTCAGGATTTTCACATCAAAAGCATGTCGGTTTTGGACATATCAGGGACAGATGTAAAAAAAAAAACACAGATTTTTACATACTGTCCCTGGTTTTACTGAGCCTGGCAACCCTAATGGGCCCCCTAGTGCCATGGAGCCCTCGGGCAGTGACCGAGTGCCTCAATGGTCAGTCCGCCCCTGTATCAGACTTTATGCCAGTCCAAATAATAAGCAGAACCATTTAATGTGATGCACAAGCCTCATGACGACGTCCTTTACCTCCCTAGTGAGCCAAATCCTCCTTAATTTATTTAGCAACAGGCAGTGCTGTCATGGCACAGTGGGCACGAGAAAGTGTGGTCAGGTACTGATTAAACCTCAACAGACTTGTGAACCAGCAGTGACCATGCTAATAGTTGAGCCTATATGGAAGTTTCAACTCCGCTCTGAATTCAGGAGTGGTGCAGCACCACCACCATCGTCACTGGAAGCTGCATTACATGGACTTTACCCGCAGGCTCAGCAGGTATTTGTGGGACTCTGCGGGCGGGCTAAGAGAGAAAATGTGAGTGCATATGTAATTAAAGGCGTGAAAACTTTTTATTTAAATATAGTCCTCTTAGACACAAAGGATATAAATCAAATTTGTCTGTACCAAATGCCTCTGCAAACCCAGTTGGTACATTGAAAAAGTAGTAATGAGCTGCACGATATTCTGCGCAGAGTGCAGGGCCGGGGGAGGGACTCGGTGGGCTATATGCAGTAAACCAGCAGAGGAGAGCGATGACCGACAAATTTACAAAAAAGGTTAGCAGTGACCGGTCTTTACTACAGGATGCGCCAGCACAAAATCAAAGTTTTATACTTTTGCACAGATGTGGAAGAAATGCACAAACCACACGAAGATTCAAGTATGAATACATACCACTAGATGGAGCTAGTGAGCGTACCTATTTTATGCTTGCGTATATATGAGCCAACAAAATGCATCATTTATGTTCTTTTTTGGTGTACCTAGAAATCTGTCACGCTACGGACATCCAATAATTGGAGGAAGAGGGGTTTCCACTCGCTAGATGGGACTTCGCCCAAGGCCTTCCACCCTTGCACAGGTTTACCTCTACTCTCAAGTCCTGTAAGTTTCTGCTTATATTTAATATTAATAATTGTTCCCTCGTATGCTGTAGTGCTGTATTTATCGTACATGCATTCAGTCTAGAAAACGGCTTGGTGTGCATCAACCATTGCAAATAAAAGCTGTACATTTTAATTGAAAAGTTTACCAGTTCTAGGGACAGCTGCTACATCCACATACAGTTGTTGAGGGCACTTTCACACTAGGGGGGGTGAGAGCGTCGGTGGTAAAGCACAGCTAAAAGTCACTGTCGCTTTAGCGTTGCTTTTCGGCTGCTAGCTGGCATTTTTAACCCCCCCCCCCGTTGGCGGCCCAAGAAGGGCTTAATAGTGCCCGAAAAGCTCCTCTGCCGAAGCGGCTGCAAAGCTGCCCATTGATTTTAATGGGCAGGGCGTTTTTAGGAGCAGTGTGTACAAAACTGCCCCAAAGATGCTGCTTGCAGGACTTTTTTTAATGTCCCATAAGCACACCGATTCAGTGTGAGAACACCTGGGCTTTCACACTGAAGAGATAGAGGCGACCAGAACTAGTGTCCATTCTATTCCTTAAAATAATAAAAACCTGTGTGCAGCAGCCCCCCTACTTACCTGAGCTCCCTCTCAATCCAGCGAGAGCCACGAAGGCTGCGGCCTCTTCCTCCTGATTGGTTGAGACACAGCGGGCGCCATTGGCTCTGTCAATCAATGAGGAGAGAGGGGCCGAGCTGCAGCTCCATGTCTGATGGACACACAGCTGCTTGCTGTGGGGGCTCTCGCTAGAAGAGAGGGGCCATGAGCACCAGAAAGTGACCTGAGAAGAGGAGGATTGGGGCTGCTCTATCCCAAAACCACTGCACAGAGCAGGCAAGTATAACATGTTTTGTTATTTAAAAAAAAAAAACTTTTTTAAGATTTTATCACTTTAAACTAAATCAAACAGTGGAGATAAATGGCTCTTCAGTCTTGTATAGATAATGGCAAGCATCTTGTGCTCACTCAGAGAGGACTTGTACTCCATTTCTTTAAAAGGTAAATTTTCACTTTAAAAAGTTGACCGTCAATGCAAATTGGATGTGACAGGTTTTAAACCTCACTATTAAATAATGACTTGAATCGGAGTTTCAGGCTTTTTATGTTAAAAGTCAGCAGCTACAGAAAGTGTAGCTGCTGACTTTTAATAAACCGACACTTACCTGCTCCATGGTCCAGCGATGTGGCCACCTGGAGCATTGCTCCTCTCCCCCTCTCCGCCAGCGCCTCCATTGTCACTCTGGGCACCCGGCTGTGACGGCTTTCGGCTTCATGGCCAAGCACGCACTGGGCATGCACGAGACACACTGCGCTCTCGGAGTGGACAGGCGATCTTCTGGGACCTGTCACGTGTCACAGGGGATCGCCTAGAGGGAGGGGCCACCTAGGTGGAGAGGAGAAGTTTCTTAGGTGACCCGTAGGAGGAAGTGGGACAGGAAGTCCCACTCCTAACGGAGCCCCCCCCCCCCCCCAAAAAAAAAAATTGCATGCCAAACGTGGCGGAGTGCTTAAAGCGGAAGTTCCACTTTTGAGTGGAACTCTGCTTTAAAATAAGAAACGCAATACAGAGTATGATAAGAAGGCCCTGGTATATAAGCCATGTCCTGGCAGTCTTGGTGTTCTTTTTAAGACTCATTTAACGATTGTGTACATTTTACAGAATCCCCAGGATATAATTGAATATGAGAACAATACATACACACAGCTCTTTAGCATAACAGACATAAGTGGGCTTGTAGCTCTCATTGTTTCCCTTCCTTGTATTCAAGACATTTAATTTTGTTTCTATGTAAATACTGCTTCAGATATTTTTTATTTTTCTATATGTGCTACACTTACTGTTACATCCTTGCTACACACTTGGCAGCATATTACTACATTGAGGCTAAAATCAGAACATTCTCTTTGGTCATCTGTCAAAATAGCTAAAGGTTAGCTGAGTCTTTGGGAATCCAGGTTATTTGCAGATTAGGAGTTTGATGTTCATGGAAAGCCGGGGTTTACCAGATGAAAGAATCTTTTTATTTCACCTAGGTTCCACAAAGAAAAACACAGTCAGGGTATTTTGATCTGGACACTTCCTTACTACAATTTAAAGGTTTATCCACAAGGAGGTATTTATATTTTTGTATATATAATTTTTTTTTCTGCTCTTCCTAAACCTTTCTTTTTCCAGTGCATTGTTGGGTTAACATTTAAATAAGGATGTTCAGCGTTGCAACCAAAAAATTCCAGCAATGTATAAATGTAAGGTTGTGCAGATCTTCTGTGAGCTTACTATCGTTAGGGAGTTAGGGAAAATCCATTCCAAAAAAACAGCATGTACAATTTTTTCTTATACAATTTCCTTATTCAATTTTATATACAATTTTTTTTTTAAATATATATAATATAATATATATACAGTGTGTGTGTATATATATATATATATATATATATATATATATATATATATATATATATATATATATATATATATATATATATATATAAATTCTGCAATATACAATGTTCTTATTCAATTTCCTTTAGATTAACCTTCAACTATGTAGTGCAAGAAAAAATAAGTGCAGCGCTAGTGGGCATGAGATTGCATGAAGCAATATGGACCAGTCTCATTTACATGGGTAACACTATGATGGTGTAGTCCAAAAACAAGAACAAGAAGATATATACAGGGTGGTGAAACCCTATATACAAACAGTGAAGTGTAAATAACAAAACAAGTCCTTCAAGTCAAAGCAGGCAAGTCTTCATATGGAACACTCTTATCCACCGCTCCTGTGTTACTGGAGAGTCTGATGGTGCCCGTGGTCAGCACAGATGGACATACAGGTTAACCAAACAGATGTATAAGAAAAGATGGGTACTCTTACCACAAATGTTGGACACATATGCCAGGAGCAATGTGTCAAATGCGCGTGTAAGAGCTCCTCAGATGGACAGCTCTAGGGAGTGATGATTCAACAGGTTGTGGATCTTTCCCAGGAATCTTAGGGTCCAAGATGGAGAGTAGTTCCAAGACTTCAGATGGAGTGACGCTTGTATACATCCAAAACAAAAGAAAAACTCCACATGGTGTAGTTTGTTTTAAGAAAGGTAAGCCTTTATTAGGCTGAAAAATGATAAAACAATAAAAGCAGAAATAAAAAATGTAAATGCCAGTACTCTGGAGAAGATCTGGCACACGTGATCACATGTGTGTAAAAGCGCGTGGTAGTTGGGTATGAGGAAGCTATGTACCCGACATGTTTCGAGCTAATGCTCATCGACTGATGCCCCAGTCGATGAGCATTAGCTCGAAACATGTCGGGTACATAGCTTCCTCATACCCAACTACCACGCGCTTTTACACACATGTGATCACGTGTGCCAGATCTTCTCCAGAGTACTGGCATTTACATTTTTTATTTCTGCTTTTATTGTTTTATCATTTTTCAGCCTAATAAAGGCTTACCTTTCTTAAAACAAACTACACCATGTGGAGTTTTTCTTTTGTTTTGGATGTATACAAGCGTCACTCCATCTGAAGTCTTGGAACTACTCTCCATCTTGGACCCTAAGATTCCTGGGAAAGATCCACAACCTGTTGAATCATCACTCCCTAGAGCTGTCCATCTGAGGAGCTCTTACACGCGCATTTGACACATTGCTCCTGGCATATGTGTCCAACATTTGTGGTAAGAGTACCCATCTTTTCTTATACATCTGTTTGGTTAACCTGTATGTCCATCTGTGCTGACCACGGGCACCATCAGACTCTCCAGTAACACAGGAGCGGTGGATAAGAGTGTTCCATATGAAGACTTGCCTGCTTTGACTTGAAGGACTTGTTTTGTTATTTACACTTCACTGTTTGTATATAGGGTTTCACCACCCTGTATATATCTTCTTGTTCTTGTTTTTGGACTACACCATCATAGTGTTACCCATGTAAATGAGACTGGTCCATATTGCTTCATGCAATCTCATGCCCACCAGCGCTGCACTTATTTTTTCTTTCATTGTTTACTCACAGGGTGTTTCACTGTTAGTGCTGGCTGCTTCTTTTCTCTTCACATTTCAGCAGCGCAACTTTATTTTGTTTTGTATGTAGTGCAAGGGCCTTCCTGATTGCATACAAATTGAAAGTGTTTATGGTCTTGGTAAATCTAAAAAAACTAATTGTACAAGAAAGTTTTGTAATATTTGGCCAGCCTTAAAATGGCGATGGAGTTTAGTTAATGAAATTACTGTTTTTTTTACGATTATCACAACTTTAATTTACCTGCTGACCTGTCTTACAATGACAGGGGTTGGGATAAGTCATAACTGCCATGTGTGCTTACAATATTCACCTGTTATATGTATGTATATTTATGTGTATACTGTAATTTCTCTGTAGTTTAATGATCATATTTGCAAACATTCACTTGGTAGTTTCACTGTCCTGTAATGGCATAGATGAGCCTTTTCCAACATTTTTATACCAGAGGAACCCTTAAAGAAATGTCAGGTCTCAGGGAACTCCTGTTAAAATTAAACTGGAATTATTATTTAATTATTGGTGGTTAGTGGTCAGAATGCCACGCTTCCAGACCGCTTAAAGTGGAAGTAAACCTATCCCATAAAGTTTTTTCATTTACGGCGTGTGCCGGAAATCTAACGCTCCCATTGGTTGTGCTCTCAATCAAACTGTCGAACCATCCAATGGCTGGTGTCATAACTGATCACATGTGCAGCATCGTGGCAGTTGTAGATTAAACAGAGATGGCAGCTTCCTTGGCTGAAACCATTGGAGGGTTTACTTACACTTGGTGTTATGCTGTTGGCTCTTTCTGTGCTATTGGGCGTGGGGTTAATCAGCCACAACTTAAAGACCAAGTTCATCTTTTTTATAAAAAATAATAATAATAAATGCATATCTTTTTTGCAGGTAAAAAAATGTGCATTTATTATAGATATTTTTTTACTCTGCAGCCAGTAACTCATTGCACCTGTGATCTGGTGAGGGCCCTGCAGGCTCTCAGTACATTGTCTGCCCATACCTCTGATATCAATGGATTACGAGAGCACTCACCAGCACTCTTGTAGTTCATTGAGTAATACAAGCCGAGATGGGGTTCACCGCTCCAGGGAGGTCCGGAATTGAGTACTACAAGCCCTTGGCCACAACAGTACTTGTGCATCATTCATTTACGGAACTCTGTAAATTAATAATGCAGCCATGTGAGCAGAGCCCCACGGTTTCTAAATTGTGATATTGGGTGCAGGGAGAAGATCCCAAGCCCGCTGTCACAGGGAGTGGGAAGTGGGAGAAGAAGAGGCAGGACATGGAGCATGTTCCATATTCCATTCTAAATACGGGTAGAACATGAAACTCGTTCCAAAGGTGAACTTCTTCTTTAGGGAACCCTAGTTAAAAATGTCCAACATATACTGTAGGTTAATGGGATCATGCTTCACCTCATTTTCACACTTGATTATATAGACTTACTTCAAGCACACAAAGTGGAAGCCCTTCTAGAGATGTTTTGTGAATCCTTTATACCGTGAGGAGGCAGTGACAGGATAATATTGTAGTTGTGCAGGAAGCTGTGGCTGTATTGGTCTAAGTCAGGGGTGTCCAAACTTTTTTCAAAGAGGGCCAGATTTGATGAAGTGAACATTCGTGAGGACTATTTTGTCTGACATTCTTTAAACCATTAAAATTCAGTCTAATGCCGTGTACACACGGTCGTTTTTTGCGATGAAAAAAAACGACGTTTTTTGTGAAGTAAAAAACGACGTTTTTGAAACGTCACTTTCAAAGACGATGTTGCATACACACCATCGTTTTTTCACAAAAAACGAGGTTACGTTCACCACACTTTTCCATTGAAGCTTGCTTCATAACTAGCTTCTGGGCATGCGCGGGTTGAAAAACGTCGTTTTAAAAGACGTTTTTGCCACACACGGTGACTTTTTGTGAAACAAAAAACGACGTTTTGAAAAACGACACAAAAAATTCAAGCATGTTGGAATTTTTTTTTGGTCGTTTTTTTGAAGACAAAAAACGACGTTTTGCCCACACACGATCAATTTAAATGACGTTTTAAAAAACGTTGTTTTTTTTCATCGCAAAAAACGACCGTGTGTACGCGGCATTAGTGTGTTCGTCTGAGCACTAATACACTGCCCAACAATAATTATCTTGCTTTTGTGGCTGTGTGTGGTGAAGAGATGAGCTTGGGCGTGTTATTTGAATATACTGTATATATTTTGTGGCCCCAATGAATCCCAGAGCGCTGCTCAGTACTAAGGATAACATTGGGCATGTTATTTGAATATACTGTATATATTTTGTGGCCCCAATGAATCCCAGAGCGCTGCTCAGTACTAAGGATAACCTTGGGCGTGTTATTTGGATATACCGTATTTATCGGTGTATAACACGCACAGGCTTACCGTTGCAATGAATGCAGCCTCACAATTGCAACCAATGCAGCCTCACCAATGCAGCCTCACTATTGCAACCAATGCAGCCTCACCATTACAACCAATACAGCCTCACGTGGCAAAAATGCAGCCTTACCGCTGCAATCCATGCAGCCTTACCATTGCAACCAATGCAGCCTCACATGTGCCATAAATTCAGCCTTACCATTGCCATCAGTGCAGCCTGATCAATGCCCATCTGCAGCCTCGGAGGGGGCAGGGACGAGTGCAGACAGAGTACAAACAGGAGAATATCTTGTTTACTCTGTGGCCTCTTTAATACAAAGTCCCGCCTCCTATGATAGACAGGACAGTCGTCCAATGGCATCCCAGGAAACGGGACTTCCAATACAGACGCTGCTGAGTAAACAGAAGATTCTCTTCATGTAATCTGACGGCGCTTGTCCTGCCCCCTGCCTGTCCCCTCCAAGGCAGTGCCGATAAATACAGTATATATATTTTGTGGCTCTGGGGGCCACAAACAATATATATATATATATATATATCCAAATAACCAGGGGGGCCATATTAAATCAACAGGGGGGCCGCATTTGGCCCACGGGCCGGACTTTGGACATGCCTGGTCTAAGTTCATGTATGTGAGGCCCATAAAAGTCTAACCATCTCACAGGAACAGTATTGTGTTCACCCAAAGGAGATGTAAATACAGACAGCGCATTATGCTACAAAGAGTGCTAAAGTGACGGGTCTGATCAGAGCTCTGTAGTTTTTCTTTATTGCAGGTGTTGGGTAGAGCAAGTGGGCATTAGAACGTTTTGTTTTACTAGAATTCAAACTTTGGCGTTTATTTGGATAAAGTGGAAGTCATTTTGAATAGAGTAATGAAGGGTTATAACCTCTGTCAGTGTTTGCCATCTGCATCCCATCGGGGAGATTTCCATTCACTTCCTTTTCAGTGACCAAAACAGTCAGAGAAACGTGACAAATAAAGAGGGTGACTCAGACGGCAGACAGCAATAAATTCTGACCGGTGTTCTAATGGCTCTCCGCTCTATCCAAAACTGAAAACTATTTTTTTTTGCCTTTTCCTTATACTTTATAGTCCTCGCTCACGCTGGTGCAATTTGTCATGCAATTTGACAGTTACAAATCACATGACAAGTTGCACTCATTTGTCAACAATGGAATTTCTGTGACTCATGTCGCAGCGACTTTGAAAAAGGCTCCTGGACTACTTTTTTTTTTTACGATTTCATTGTGACTTGCATAGACTTATTTCTTTATCGTACATCACGGGACACAGAGCGCATAGCCATTACACTTGGGTTATATGGGTACCTTCAGGTGTGGACACTGGTGTAATCAATTTCACAGGAAGTTTCCTCCCTATATTACCCCCTCCCACTGGGAGTGCTTCAGTTTTTTCGCCAGTGTCTTAGGTGTTGGTCACGTCTAGCTGTCCCTCGGAGGTCTCGGGACCCAGGATAGCTAGCCGGATCCGTCCGAAGTGCTTCAAAGCCAAGGTGTACGGTACCCGGGCCCTGCTGGAGTGGGGTTTTGCCTAAAATGCCTCTCCTTGGAGGGCTGGATTCTGGGCTCCAGTGCCTTAGTCTCTTCCAAGAACTAAACGCTACTGATGCCAGAATGCTATATAGGTCCAGGGGTGTGGGTTCCTTAACACAGGACCCCGGTCCCTGAAGGTCCAAGACAATACCCACGGAGATGGGGGAAGGCTGGGCCTCTTGCATTTTGCAATACCCTGCGGCGTGGAGGAGGTAAGAGGGAACCTGCGGGACTTGGTTCGACAGTAGGTATCCCCCTGGGGGTTCTGGGTTGGCTAATGGTATGCTTGTGCATCAGCCACTATCTCCACTATGTCTTTTGAGGCAGGATGGGATGTACTAATGTTTACCCAGATAACATGTAGATATATATATGCTTTTAAAGATATGTATTTTGCTACTCCCCCCAGATTTGCCTGTTAGCATGATACTGCAGCCCCACGTGTATAGAGAGGAAGTGCTGACAAAACTCCTGTTATCTAGGAAGCCTAGGGGGACAGCTTCCTCTATGTGTGCACTACAAAGATTAGTGGCTTACCAGGTGTCTGTGTTACTAGCGCTGGTCCAGGCTTCTCCTCTGCTCTCTGCTTCCTCCATGTTGGTTTCAGCGTGGGGGGGGGGGCGGGGGCGCGCGTGCGCGCCGCCTTTTACAGCGTCAGCGTGCGTGGGGGGGGCGGGCCAGCAGCGTCAGGTCTCAGATAAAGCAAAAAAGCATTTCCTGGCTGGTCATTCCCTTCTGAGAGCAGTGGAGAGTGAGGACATAGAGCGCGCAGGTGAGCCAGTTCTGGCTAACAGTGACACCCAGTGGTGGTTTGTGGATCTTCAGGTCTGGACTTAAGTCCACACTGACCAGAAAAAAAAAAAGATTTTTTTGCTTAAAGGGACTCAGCCTTAGATCTGGCAGTATCTGAGTCGGTGCAACCTTGGACTCCAGCTAACGGGCATTGGTGTGGCAATACTCACAGGACTTTCCTCGGTATTGCCGCCTTCTCAGACGTATGAAAATTTAGAAACATTTTTACCATAGCCTGTCCTTATTAACGTTTCACTTCTAGCTACAACAGTTGGGTGTTGGCTGTAGGGGTGTCTCAAGGTTGTGCAATGGCTCCCAAGGGATCAGGACCAGCTAAGGCTGCAAAAGGTGCCAAAAAAGTAAAGGGGTCTCCAACGGGGTCAGAGGATTTGGGCCAGGCTCCAGTGGTCCCACCCTCACCAGATAGACCACCGAACAGCATCGTGCAGGAGCCATTGAGGGTTCTAGGGGCAGAGGCGGCCCCCAATCAACCCATTCCCGTTTATGTTACGGAAGAAATGCTAGAATCCACCCTGGGTGGGCTAGAGAAAAGGTTAACTGCTTTAATTGCCCGCTCTTTGCCGGGTGGCAAACGGGCTAGATCCCCGTCACCTAGAACGGTGTGTTCGGATGCAGAGGTCCTCTCTTCGGAGGAATTGGACCCACAGGGGGATCAAGCGGACCTGAGTCCTGACGGGTCAGACATTGAAGATTCCACTATAGATGAAATTTTTTCGGCTTCTCAAGCAGAGAGTCTGTGGATCCAGTCTCTGACGGATATGGTTCGCACTGCTTTTAAACTTCCAGTGTCAGAACAATTAGCCCCCGCGGTATCCTCTTTAGGTTCCTTGAAGGCACCATTGAGTGGTGCATCTTTCCCGGTTCACCCCCTTCTGGAGAGCGTGATTTTTCAGGATTGGGCTCGACCTGATAGGATTTTTATCCCTCCTAAAAGGTTTACCATTCTCTATCCTATGGAAAAAGAATTTGCAAAGAAATGGGCACTCCCTACCGTGGACGCAGCCATTTCCTGCGTAAATAAATCCCTGACCTGTCCGGTGGAAAATGTCCAGGTGTTTAAAGATCCAGTCGACAAAAAATTGGAGACCCTACTGAAGGCTTCTTTTACCACAGTAGGTGCCGTAACTCAGCCAGCAGTGGCAGCCATTGGCATTTGTCAGGCTTTAAAGGATCAGACTAAACAGATATTAAGGGACATACCGGCTCAGCAAGCTCGTGAATTGGCTGACCTCCCAAGAGCTCTCTGCTTTGCAGTAGATGCTATTAAGGACTCCGTTCAACAGGCGTCCCGTTTATCTCTGCTGTTGGTTCATATGCGTCGCCTTTTGTGGCTAAAAAACTGGTCAGCAGAGGCACCCTGCAAAAAGCTTTTAGCAGGATTTCCCTTTCATGGTGGGAGACTATTCGGTGAAGACCTAGATAAATATATCCAGACCATATCAGGTGGTAAAAGTTCTTTCTTGCCTATCAAGAAAAGATCACGTGGGCCCGCATTTAAGCGACAGGCCTTCGCAGGCTCGGCCCCTTCAACTTCCCGTCAGTATCGACGGCCTCCCGGGCGTTCGGCATTTAATAGCCGCCCACAAGGACAAGCCACGACAGGCAAGAGGCCATGGTCTCGCAAGCCGGTTAAACCAGTCTTTAAGTCAGATTCATGAAGGGGCGCCCCCACTCTCTTGGGTGGGGGGAAGGCTTCGGTTTTTCTCCGAAGTGTGGAAGGCCAGAATTCCCGACTCTTGGGTAAGATCCGTGGTAACCACGGGCTACAAGCTATAGTTTCGGGAAGTCCCCCCTCCTCATTTTCAGGGGTCAAGTCTTCCAAGCGACCCATTAAAGAGGGCCTCTCTTGTAAAAGCATTGGATCGTCTCTTGCTCCAAGGAGTAATCGTAGAAGTACCAACCCAGGAATGGGGTCTGGGATTCTACTCCAACCTTTTCATAATACCAAAGCCCAATGGCGACGTCAGGCCTATCTTGGACCTCAAACGCCTAAATCGCTTTCTAAACATTCAGACCTTTCGTATGGAGTCCATACATTCGGTGGCAGCCAGCCTACATCAAGACGACTTTCTAGCATCTATAGACATAAAAGATGCGTATCTGCACGTGCCGATCTACCCGGCACATCACAGGTTTCTTCGTTTTATGATACATCACCGCCATTACCAGTTCGTAGCCCTCCCTTTCAGGTTGGCAACAGCTCCGCGGGTATTCACAAAGGTGTTGGCCCCGGTGCTAGCCGTCCTAAGGACAGAAGGCATTTTAGTCTTGGCATACTTGGACGATCTTCTGGTTATCGACAGCTCAGTTTCCAACCTCAATCAGGCAGTAGGTCGCACAGTTCAGCATCTAGAGGAATTCGGATGGATTGTAAATCTAGAAAAATCGGTATTGAAACCCACAAAGCAGTTGGAATATCTAGGCCTTCGGCTAGATACAGACTGCCAGAGGATAATTTTACCTCAAGCAAAGATCAGATCAATAGCTCAAGCAGTTCAAATGATCTTAGGCAAGAAGAGGCCGACTATTCGCCTATGTATGCGACTGCTGGGGAAGATGGTGGCCGCCTTTCGAGGCTGTGCCCTACGCCCAGATCCATACCAGATATCTTCAGGCAGCCATTCTCTCTGCTTGGAACAAGTCCATTCAGGCGTTAGATCGTCCGTTAGTGCTCTCCCCGAAGGTCCGGCGCAGCCTGTCTTGGTGGCTGGTCTCTCAAAATTTGTCAAAGGGGAAATCCTTTTTGCCCCATCACGTGGAGGATAGTATCCACGGATGCCAGCCTGTCAGGTTGGGGGGCAGTTCTAGAAGAACAGACCCAGCAAGGACAGTGGTCGGAGGCAGAAAAACTGCTTCCCATCAATATCTTGGAGATCAGAGCTGCTCGGCTGGCCCTGATCGCCTGGACTCTCCCCCTTCAGGGTCTGCCAGTAAGGATACAGTCCGACAACGCCACTGCGGTGGCATACATAAACCACCAGGGGGGCATGAAGAGCCCAGCAGCCCAAAGAGAAGTAAACCTGATTTTCTCATGGGCCGAAGCCCATGTACCCTGCATCTCGGCGGTGTTCATCCCAGGGATAGACAATTCTCAAGCAGATTTTTTGAGTCGTCAACAGTTGCTCCCGGGGGAATGGTCGCTTCACCCCCAGGTATTCCAAGAGATTTGCCAAAGATTCGGAGTCCCAGACGTGGACATTATGGCAACGAGATCCAACAAAAAGTTGGACAAATTCATATCCCGAGCCAGGGATCCCTCGGCCTACGGGACCGATGCCTTGGTTTGCCCTTGGCACCAGTTTTCTCTTCTGTATGCGTTCCCTCCACTGCAGATGATTCCCCGCCTTCTACGGAGGATCCGGGTGGAGCGCAGGCCTGTGATCCTGGTGGCCCCAGCCTGGCCCAGGAGGGCTTGGTACGCACTCATCATGAAGATGTCAGTCAGGGGCGCCGTGGCCGCTCCCCCTGCGCCCAGATCTGCTGTCAGGGCCCAATCTGCCATCCTGCTTCACAGCAGCTAAATTTGACGGCTTGGCGGCTGAATCCCTAATTCTTAAGGGCAGAGGCCTCTCAGATCAGGTCATATCTACGTTGATTCAGGCTAGGAAACCGGTCTCCAGAAATATTTATTACAGAGTCTGGAGAACCTATGTGGAGTGGTGCGAGTCTCAAAAATGCCATCCTCGAAAGTTTTTTTATTGACAGGATCTTGCGATTCCTCCAGGTTGGCGTTGACAAAGGGTTGGCTCTTAGTACTCTAAAGGGGCAGGTGTCGGCTTTATCGATATGGTTTCAAAGACCCTTGGCCACCCATTCGCTTATGAAAACCTTCTTGCAGGGGGTCTTGCATGTGAATCCCCCTATTAGAGCTCCCCTCTGCCCCTGGAATTTAAATCTGGTCTTATCAGCTTTACAAAGGCAGCCGTTTGAACCTCTGACAGAAATCCCTCTTGTGCTACTAACCCGAAAGTTGGTTTTCTTGGTGGCTATGGCTTCAGCCAGAAGGGTTTCCGAGCTGGCAGCCTTGTCATGCAGGGAGCCATACCTTATTCTGCATAAGGACAGAGTGGTTCTGCGGCCTCAACCTTCTTTCCTTCCTAAGGTCATATCCAGTTTTCACTTGAATCAGGACCTAGTCCTACCATCCTTCTTTCCTACTCCCCAGTCCAGAGAGGAAAGACGGCTTCATACTTTGGACGTGGTTCGAGCCATGAGGGTCTATCTCAGGGCTACAGAGAAGATTCGGAAAACAGATGTGCTTTTCTTTCTTCCGGATGGCCCCAAGAAGGGTCAGCCGGCTGCCAAGTATTCCTTGTCTAGGTGGATTAAGCAGCTGATTTTTCAGGCCTATGGTCTGAAGCGCGTTCCACCTCCCTTATCAGTTAAAGCCCATTCTACGAGGGCCATGAGTGCCTCCTGGGCGGCACACCATCAGATCTCTATGGCACAGGTTTGCAAGGCGGCAACCTGGTCTTCCGTACATACGTTTACTAAATTTTATAAGTTGGACGTTGCAAAGGGTACGGACGCAGCTTTTGGGCAGGCGGTCCTACGGGCAGCAGTATAGAATCCTCTGGCCCGGTTCACGCCCCCTTGTTTTTCTGTTGGTGGAGCCATGTTTTCTCCTGACAATGTTTGTTTTTATTTGGCTATTCTTGGCCTTACGGTCTCCCTCCCTTCATAGAGCATTGCTTTAGGACATCCCAAGTGTAATGGCTATGCGCTCTGTGTCCCGTGATGTACGATAAAGAAAAAAGGATTTTTAATAGACAGCTTACCTGTAAAATCCTTTTCTTGAAGTACATCACGGGACACAGAGCTCCCACCCCTCTTTTGGGGAACATTGTGTAACCTCGGGAGAATTGCTTGCTACAAAACTGAAGCACTCCCAGTGGGAGGGGGTTATATAGGGAGGAAACTTCCTGTGAAATTGATTACACCAGTGTCCACACCTGAAGGTACCCATATAACCCAAGTGTAATGGCTATGCGCTCTGTGTCCCGTGATGTACTTCAAGAAAAGGATTTTACAGGTAAGCTGTCTATTAAAAATCCTTTTTTTACACTATAAGTCCAGGGGCGGACTGACCATTGAGTCACCTGGGCACTGCCGAGGGCCCCATGCCACTAGGGGGCCCCATCAGGGTTGCCAGACTCAGCAAAACCAGGGACAGTATGTAAAAAATCAGTGTTTTTTTTTTTTACATCTGTCCCTGATATGTCCGAAACCGACATGCTTTTAATGTGAAAATTCAGAGATTTTAACTGCCCCGTCTCTGCACTGCCTCCTGGCGTGGTGGCCATCAGTGAGCCCAGGGGGCTCAAAAATCTTCTATTGCCCGGGGGCCCCATAAGTTGTCAGTCCGCCCCTGACTAAGTCACAAGGTGCATCGTGATTTCAAAGCCGCACTGGTGTGAACCAGGGCTAAAGGTAAAAAGTGCCGTACAATATTTGTCCACTAGATGGGGATCTTTGTGAAAGATGCTATAAGCCAGCAGAATTCTCACCTACTGCTCCTATTCTGCGCTGGATTTCTCACACCTGGCTTTGGAAATCTGTGCCATTTAGTATGGCGTCTGTGTACAATAAGGCATCTTAGTAATGTATGCAAAACGCATCTCTATTGCTTGTTTCTTTGAAAGTGCTTGTATGTAAAGATCAACATATTGACAAGTATGCTATCTACATTATAAGTACATCATCCTTTAGGGGTCTGGGAGTCAATTACACGTAAACTATTTTATTTTTTCACAAGAAAACACGTAAACTATTTTTAATTAAAAACGTGCTTAAGTGTTTTCCATTATACATGTAATAGCCTTGGATTCCCCTACTATAGTAACAGTAGTGCCTTCCCTACACGCCCTCACATGGGCAGCACCGGGCCTACCCTGCTGCTGCTGTTTATATTTGTGGGGATCTGCGGCTAAAAATATAATCGCACTCTGTGTCATTTAAATGGTTAATTTACAGTACTAAGTTTGGTTGTATCTCCTACTGCAGATCGGAAACCTAAAGCTTTGGTTGCAAATTAGCTGTCGGGTTGAAATCCTTTATATTGGGTTTAGGCTGGTTTCAGCTATTTTGGGTTTGTGAACATGAAGACAAAATAAAATTAATTTTCTTTTTTTTGATCCATAACAGACAACGTTCCTGTGAGAAAAAAGAAGAGGGTTCAGAATGCAGCTCTGACCGACAACTCAGTTGCAGCGCTCCACCTGCTCCTTGTCTTAGTCTTCTGGGAAATTTCGAGGTAGGTTTTCTGCCGCCTTATTACATAATGTGCGTTTTCTTTAAAACATTAAATTAAATATGGCCCTTTTTTAAATTCAGCTGTTTGTGCTGGGTCTTGCTCAGGCAGTAGATTACCAATGGGGACATGTGCTCTATAACGCCCCCCCAGTATACACAGGACGAAATTCGAGCGATAACGTCCAGTTCAATTAAAACCGGCTGTGTGTATGACAGTATTGGATGCCGGCAGGCTGAGCATGCTGGAAAACCAGCAGCCAACCAACTCCCAATCAGCGCTCTCAGCCAATGGCAGAGAACGCTGATTGGAGTGTTCTGGTGGGGGGACTGTCCCCCTGTCAGAACACAACAGCTCAGCAGTGGAAACTGCTGTACTAACGTTCGTTCAACCAGAAAAAAATACTTGAGTTTACCAGGCAATAGTTTGTTCTGGCATTTGAACTAACATGGTCACTGGGTGACTGTGGACAAATAATTTTTGCACCACCAGATTTTTCCTTTTTCGCATCTTCATAATCTAGGCGGATCACAGGAATGGTTTTGTGAACGATGAATAGATGGATAGATATAATGTTGGCAGAATTTACCCACTTTAGCTCCGGAGGGTTTTACCCCCTTCATAACTAGGCCATGTTTTGCTATTTGCACACTGTGCTAATTTAACTGGTAATTGCGCGGTCATGCAACACTGTATTCAAATGAAACTGATATCATTTTTTTTAATACAAATGGAGCTCTCTTTTGGTGGTAACTCACCACTGTGTTCTTTTTTATTATGTAACCCAAAAAAGACCGAAAAACAAAACAATATACATTTTTTTTTAAATGTTGCATTTTAAAATGTATGCAATTAAAAAAAAGGCGCTTCGGAGGTGGTGCCCATTCACTTCAGTGGGCAGGAGCTCCTTCACCGCTCCAAAGATGCTGCTCACGGGACTTTTTTTAACGTCCTGCCAGCGCAGCATCCCAGTATTAAAGCACTCGGGCTTTCAGACTGGGACTGCAGGGGAGGCATCTTTCGGGTGCTTTACAGACGCTATTTTGAGACCAAAAGCGCCTGAAAAACGCCCCTGTGTGAAAGGGGTCCAAGTGTATATTAATTGGTTTGCGTGAAAGTTATAGCATCTACAAACTTTAAGATGATTATATATATATATATATATACTGGAATTTGTATTTTTATAGTATTAATGGTGGTGATTGGTGACTTATAATGGGACTGCGACTTACTGCTACTGACATCACCAGTAACGCTAATACAGTGATAGATTCCAATACTATACCCCATCACTGAACTAACACTGGCTCTAAAGGGGTTAACATCTAGCGGGTTAACTGTGTGCCTAATAATGTGTTATTCGTGCTGCTTTTAGTAAGTGATGTGCCAGTTTTACTGCCTGCTTTGCTATCTGTACAGAGCCCTGTGGTGTTTACCACAGAGCTCTGTTCTGCCATTCACTCAGCAGGTCCCAGCCAATAAGTCTTTGGCCGGGAACAGCTGATTGGCTTGTGCTGTAGCACAGCTGGGGCAGCGAGTGCGCCCCCTACCCGCAAATGCTGCATCACATGTATATGTAGGTGAGCCAGCGCAGAGGGGCGGCACTGTAGCAATAAATCTACAGGAGGTAGTCTGTAATCTAACCTGCCTATTTATAGGGTACTGTGTGAATAAGTCCTAATAAGCAGTTTCTTTTTTCCTTAGCACAGGTGATGTAGACTTTGTTATGATGCGTGTAGGAAATTGGTAGCAGTATAGCTTGACTGACAAATGCACTGCCTGTGGATTGGTCGATGTTTGGTAACTACCAATATGCTATATTCCTTACTGGCAATCTGCTGCAGCTGCCAGAAGTAGTCAGGACTTCGGTACTCTTTTACCTTTTAAGTGGGGTTTCCACATTCAACAAGATCAACACATCCAGTGAGTATTCAGTGCCAAGTGACAGACGATGGTAACAGTTCTCTGTGAGGTTTGAGTACAAAGTTTGTCAGAGAAGATCATTTTATAATTATGTTCACCAAGAGGGTATGGCGAATCCCCCAGTAATGGGATTTATTTTTCATTAATATTCTTATCATATATTCTTATCTTTTTCAGGAGTCTGTCCTAAATTATAGATTTGAACCTTTGGGCACAGTCGGGGGTTTTACGGCAGCTGTTGGGGCAAGTGGAGTTTTCTGCCCAACCCATATGACATTGCCCGTCAAAGTGTCTTTCTACAGTGTTTCGGATGACAATGCTCCCTCTCCATACATGGTAAGAATCATTAGTCCTTTCTAGATTTAGAAGTAATAATGCAACAACCATAAAAGTATCACAGCTAGTGGATTAATGTTGAATTTGAATTTTGTCTTTATATTCTCCACCCTTTCATCAACATGCTGATTAAATCTTATAATAAAACGTATGCTTTTTATTACCTTCCTTCAGACCCAGTGATGTCATCATTGGGTCTCTATGCTTCTTTGTGCAATTCATGCCGAGCAAGGCTGGTGGGGGGATCCATCAGGGTATCATACATAGATTATTGAAAACATCACAGCACCCCAAGGCTGGCACTACCATAAGGTGGCTTAAACAGCCGCTTTAGGGTGCCAGGATAAAGGGGCGGTACAATGTGTAAAAAACACGTCTGCAGCACTGTAAACATCTGAATACCCAGCAAGTGGCTGGGGATTTTGATTTTTACAGTGCTGCAGAAATGTATTTTATTTTTTTTACACACTCACGGGTGCTACAGACGCCCCTTCCTTACCAGGTTCACCAGCCTCCGCTTTCCCACCTGCGGGCCCAGTGCTGTCATGGCAGGTGTCTCCTATCATCTATATGCTATCAAATAGGGGGCTATTGGTCCCCTATGTCATGGCAATAAACGTTATGTACAAACACGCCTACAAAAATGCATGCGTTGGGGCACCTACCTATGAAAATTGTCCTACCAACATCTTATTCTCTAGGGTGTTCATTTGTTTTTTTTCAGGTAATTAAAACGTACAAAACTTTTTTTTTTTTTAATGGCTCCAGGACTACCTTTAACCACTTCAGACCCACGCTATTGACATAATACGTCAACAGCGCGGACCTGAGGCGCCAACTAGACGTCTTTGGATGTGATTGTTGTGCATTACCCGCGCACGCCACTGGGTGGCGCGCCGCGGGTAAACATTGTCCCGCCGCATTGCTGGGGATCCGATGCATGTACCTGGCGGCCGCGATGTCCGTCGGGTACATGCGATCGGCGGGAAAACGAACAGATGACAGCAGGGAAGTGGAGCTCTGTGTGTAAACACAGAGCTCCATGTGCTGTCAGCGGAGAGGAGACCGATCTGTGTCCCTTGTACATAGGGACACAGCATCGGGCACCTCCCCCAGTCACCCCCCTCCCCCCACACAGTTAGAACACACCCAGGCAATACATTTAACCCCTTCCTCACTCCCTAGTGTTAACCCCTTCCCTGCCAGTCACATTTATACAGTAATTAGTGCATTTTTATATCACTGATCGCTGTATAAATGTGAATGGTCCCAAATTTGTGTCAAAAGTGTCAGATATGTCTGCCGCAATATCGCAGTCGCAATAAAAATCGCAGATCGCCGCCATTACTAGTAAAAAAAAAATAATAAAAAAAATCATTCTGTTCCCCATTTTGTAGACGCTATAACTTTTGCGCAAACCAGTCGCTTATTGCGATTTTTTTTATTAATTTTTTTTTATAGCGCAAAAAATAAAAACCGCAGAGGTGATCAAATACCACCAAAATAAAACTCTATTTGTGGGGGAAAAAGGACGTAAATTTTGTTTGGGAGCCACGTCGCACGACCACGCAAATGTCAGTTAAAGCGACGCAGTGCCGGAAGCTAAAATTTCGCCTGGGAACGAAGGGGGTTTATGTGCCCAGTAACCAAGTGGTTAACGAACAGGTGGCGGCAAAAGGCAGCTTTGCCTAAGCAGGCAAAAATCCTTGCACTGGCCCTGCAGCATCCTGCCTTAGTAATTTTTTTCAAAAGTCCTCCACCCTGATGCAAGCTGTGGGCTGGCTCCTGGGGCTAGTTATGTAAATCTCAAAATGCCTAGATGATTGGCTGTCAGTCTGGAGGAGTTCTAGACGGGCTGAAGTTGAATGCCTACATGTGATGTTGAGCCTCTATGACTCTCCTCCTGATTGGCTGAGACACCGCTGTGGAGCCAATGCTGCTTTCAAAGTCTTGGTCAATGGGAGAGGGGGCTCCATGTCTCAATAGACACAGGGAGCTGTGACTCATCTCAGGTGCGCCCATAGCAAGCTGCTTGCTGTTAGGGCACTTGACAGGACTGCTCTGTGCACAGAGCAGGTAAGTATAACATGTTTGTTATTTTTAGAGGGAATGAATAGGAAGGAAGAAGGGAGTTGTACAGAGAGGTGTCTGTCTCTCAGAGCTAAAAGAGATTTGTCACAGTAGTGTCAGGGTTTAGTCCCAAGATGAGCCAAAGTCAACTTAATCATTCTCATATCTTCTGAATTTCTAAACGTACCATTAATTTGTATAAAAATTTTACATTTCTGTAAAGATCTTGCTTATGAGTGCAAAATAATTTTGTATGGTGATGGGTGAAGTGAGAGATTTTATTAAATATTCATTTTATAATAATAATTTAGAGGGGTTTTTATTTTTTTGGACATGGTTTAGTTGGTGCATTGAAAGAGAACCTTGTTGCTTCACAGCTCTTTGAATACACAATGCTAGAAATTTTGTTTAGTTGATTGTGGAATCATTATGTTGGTGCTATCCTATTTTTTTTATTTATTTTTTTCATCCAGGGTTACATTACACTGGATTCTCTTGGCAAGAGGGGTTATCGCATACCTCCTTCTGGAACCATACAAGTGGTCAGTACTGTGTATTCCTATTTCTTTCTTAAAGTAGTAAGTGACCTTGTCCACTTTGAATACTTTTGCTCCATTGTAAAATGGTCTCCTGACATTCAACTCTTATCTTGCAGAGTAACATGATATAGATTTTAAATGGCAACCAGGCCCGGACTGGCACAAAAAATAGGCCCGGGCATTTTAGACTGAGCAGCCCAGGGGGGGAGAGGGGCGCGGCGGGGGTTAATGACGGGATGTGGGGTGAGATAAAGAAATATAGATGGACAGAGAGAGAAAGAAAGATGGATACATACAAAGAAAGATAGATATAGATAGATAGAAAGATAAAAATAGAAATAAAGGAAGATGGATGGATAGATAGATAGAAATAAGGGAAGGAAGGAAGATAAAGAAAGAAAAAATATAGAAAGAACGAAAGAAGGGGAGGAAGGAAGATAGATAGATAGATATAGATAAATAGAAAGGAAGGAAGATAAAGATAGAAAGAAAGAAGGGAATGAAGATAGATATAGATAGGAAGATAGACTAACAAATAAGATAGATAAAGAAAGATAAAAGATAGAAAGATAGATAGATATAGATAGGAAGAAAGATAGATGAAGAAAGAAAGATAGATACAGAAAAAAGATAGATACAGATAGAAATAAGGGAAGGAAGGAAGATAGAGAAAGAAGGGGAGGAAGGAAGATAGATAGATGAAGAAAACAGATATATGCAGATAGAAAGAAGGGAAGGAAGATAAAGATGATTGATAGATAGATAGAAAGGAAGGAAGGAAGATAGATAGATAGAGATGCATAGAAAGGAAGGAAGATGGATAAAGAGAGAATGATAAATATAGAAAGAAAGAAGGGAAGGTAGATAGATAGATAGATAGATAGATAGATAGATAGATAGGAATAAAGGAAGATATATAAAGAAAGAAAAAAATAAGTGAAGGATGGAAGATAGATAAAGACAAAAAGGTAGATAAAGATAGATAGAAAGAAAGAAGAGAAGGAAGGAAGGTAGATAAAGATAGAAAGAAGAGAAGAAAGGAAGACTAGATAGATATAGAAAGGAAGGAAGGAAGGAAGATAGAAGAACGAAGAAGGAAGATAGATAGAAAGATAGATAGCTAGACAGTGGTGGTGCATCTATAGAGGGCGCCGGAGCGCCGCTCCCTCTGGCTCAGCCGCGACAATGGGCACAGTGGCATCAATGGTCACAGTGGCAACAATTGATGGTCACAGTGGCAACAATTGATGGTCACAGTGGCAACAATTGATGGTCACAGTGGCAACAATTGATGGTCACATTGGCTGCATTTGATGGCATGGCACAGTGGCTGTGTTTGATGGCATGGCACAGTGGTGACAATTGATGGCACAGTGGCTGTGTTTGATGGCATGGCACAGTGGTGACAATTGATGGCACAGTGACTGTGTTTGATGGCATGGCACAAAGACTGCGTTTGATGGCATGGCACAGTGGTGACAATTGATGGCACAGTGGCTGTGTTTGATGGCATGGCACAGTGGTGACATTTGATGGCACAGTGGCTGCGCTGGGTGCTGAGGGCCGGCCGCGAAGGCTGTTCGCGGGCCGCCGCGGCCTACCGGCCATTTGCCCGGTATGCCCTATGGCCAGTCCGGGCCTGATGGCAACAATAGGAGAAGGATAATGCCATGTACATACGATCGTTTTTTCCGTCGGCATAAACTCGAACAGGTTTTTCCGACGGAATTCCGCTAAAGCTATCTTGCATACACAGAGACACACCAAATTCCAACTGTCCAGAATGCGGTAACGTACAACACTACGACGAGCCTAGAAAAACGAAGTTCAATGCTTCCTAGCATGCGTCGACTTGTTTCCAAGCATGCATGTTTTTTTTGGAACTATGAACTCAAACACGTAAGGGCCCTTTCACACGTCTGTTCCGTTCGTCCGTTTTTTGGACGTCCGGTAACGGACCTCAATGCTTCCCTATGGGAGCGGATCCGTTAGCGGATGATGCATCCGCTAACGTCCGCTAGATCCGCATCCGTTTTTTCGGACGGAAGAATGTCCTTTTTTTCTTCCGTCCGGCCAAACGGATCCGTTTCCATCCGATTCCCCATAGGGGAGAGCGGAGGAGAGACGGGGCGGTCCCCGCACATTGTGCGGGGACCGCCCTGTCCGCCCGACAGCTCAGCGGAGACCCCCCCGCTCAGCTGACGGACACACGGAGCGGACCGAAAAACGGACCGCACGTGTGAAAGGACCCTAAATCTGTAAAAATGTTTCTGGTTTAAGCATATATATATTTTATTCATTTTTTTTTTATGAATAAGTGAGAATTGATCAAGAGTCTGAATACTTGTGCAAGTAAAATATAGTGTAATAACATGTTTTGTGTGTGTGTGTGTGTGTGTGTGTGTGTGTGTGTGTGTGTGTGTATGTGTGTATGTTTTGTGCTTGGTTGCATTAAAGCTGAAGTTTAGTGATTTCCTCTTTTTTTCCCTTTAAACAACACCAGAGACGGTGCTTACAAGCAATGAAAAGTGTCCCATGTGCTTGTTGCTGCTGTTGGGTTGGCATCTTCTGTCCTCTGCTCCCAGATACTCCTGCGGTATCCAGAGGCAGAGAGAGGACTAAGGAGTTCAACCTAACACAGCAGGCACATGGTATGCTTTTTGTTCATTAAAAGTAACATTTCTGGGGCCGGATTCAGATACATTTTCGTATCTTTCCGGCGGCGTAGCGTATCTCATGCGCCGTCAGTGGACGTATCCCAGTGCGCATGCTCGAAATCACGTCGCAAATACTCAGTGCTTTTGACGTGAACGTAACTTACGCACAGCCCTATTCGCAAACGACTTGCGCAAACAACATAGACGACGGAAAATTCTACGCTGTCCCGACGTCCATACTTAACATTGGCTACGCCTCCTATAGCAGGGGTAACTTTACGCCGAAAAAAGCCTTACGTAAACGACGCAAACAGATACGCCGGGCGCAACAACATTTCTGAATCGGCGTATCTACCTAATTTGCATATTTGACGCGTAAATCGACGGAAGCGCCACCTAGCGGCCATCGTAAATATGCAACTTGGATACAATGGCGTAAGAGACTTGCGCCGCTCGTATCTTAGCGCATCCTAGAACTTACGCGGCGTATCAACACATATGCCGACGTAAGTTCTTTCTGAATCTGGCCCCTGGTGTTAAGTGAAAATATATATATATTCAGCTTTAAACAATATACGTTTTTTTTGTAAAATAAATCCTTGAGGTTTTAATTTGTGTTTTTTTTTAGACCTTATTTAATCCAAACAAGACCGTGGTGAAGATGTTTGTGGTGAAATATGACTTGCAGGACATGCCAGCCAATCACCAGACATTCCTCAGACAAAGAACATTTTCTGTTCCTGTAAATCGTGATAAGAGGACAAACCTTGAGAACAACATGGCGACACAAGAGCGGACATTACGTTACCTCATCCACCTGAGGTATTTTCCATTATTTACATTGTAGATTTTTGAGAAAGTTTATTGCGTATTACCAATTACTACCAATTGCTGTTATGAAAAAGATGAGACAGGGTTCACATACGTGCAGGGCTGGTTTTGGTGCAATTTTTCAAAGAGTCCTGTGCCGTTTCATTCACCGGTTCAGGTGCAAATTTTAAAGTGTGTGACACTGAAAACTGCAATTTTGGAAGAGGAGGAAACCCGTCATATGACCTGTTTAAGGCCTTATGCAGAGAGCATGCTGCAGGACATTGGAAGCGCAACACTGTGCTCTGCTTTCAATAGAAATGTAAAATGCAGGTGCCGTGTTGAGTATTTCCAGCGACGTGCTACAGAGTGCGCAGTCGGGACACTGCAGCTCATTTAAACAGGTCTCCTAACTTCCATGCTGGGTGTCATATCCTCTTTTTGATGACTGTGGCCTTGTTGATAGGATGGTCAAGACACAAGTCGGGAATCCTGGAAGTCACAAGCGCCTCACTGATTACTAGTTTACAACATTCACTCTTTTCTTCCTAGACCAGCTTTTTCATGGTACATTAGGATTCTTTCAGACATTGTTGGGGGTTCCTTGAGCAGTAACTGCCTCTCAAAGGTAACCACTGACATCATTAATCTTTTTAGCTTACAGTGGGGAAAATAATTATTTGATCCCCTGCATGTTTCTTAGGTTGGTTACCAGGTTTGCACACATCTGAGGAGGGATTTTGGTCCTCTCTTCTTGACAGAGCTTCAATAAATCCTTCAGATTTCTTGGCTGTCATTTGGTAACTTGAAGTTTCATAGCGCTGCAAATGAGAACTTGTATAGCGCTGCAAATGCGAACTAAATCGCCTCAAGGCGCTTTGCATCCAAAGTCATCCTGATCTTTTCAGAAGAGGTGGGTCTTGAGTTTTTTTTCCTGAAGGCACAATGGATTTCTTCCATGCGGATGATCCACGTTCCATATCTGTGGCCCTTTAACCTGCAAAACTTCGTTCTCCTTTAGATTTGTAGCGGGTCTTGGGTATGCAGAGCAGGTTTTGATTCGTCGACCGAAGGGCGCGACCAGGGTTGTAGTGTTTTTATTTTTTCGTGTAGGTATTGCAGGGCTTTTCCTTGTGTGCATTTGTGAGTGAGGCAGAGGGTCTTAAATGTGACCCGATCCTTTATGGTTAGCCAATGAAGGGACCTCAGGGATGGGGTGATAGATTCCCAGGGTTTTTTTTTTCCGTTATCAGTCTGGCTGCTGTATTCTGGACAACTTGTAGACGCAAAATCTGGTATTTTGGTCGTCTGAGTTGGAGGCAGTTTGCGTAGTCGAGTCGAGAATTAATGATTGTTCCAACTACTACTGCTGTATCCTCTTCCGGGATGAAGAGGATGAGTCTACATAGCAGGAAGAGAAGATGGTGGGATCGGCTGACTACTGATCCTATTTGTGCATCCATGGTCATGTCCGAATCAAAGATTACTCGGAGGCTTTTAACTTTAGTGCTTGGGGTGATGGTTTGTCCAAGGATCCCATCATCAGTGTTTTGGCTGAGGGAAGAAGGTTCTCATCCCAGATTTTACAATACATGGCCCGGTCCGTTGGCCCCTCAATGTGGCAAAGTCGGCCTGTATCTTTAGCAGAGAGACGACCCCAAAGCATAATGTTTCCACCTCCGTGCTTAACTGTAGGGCAGGGGCGTCGTTAGGCCTGGGCTTAGGGGGCTGGAGCCCTAAATTGGTCCCCGTAAAGCCCCGAATCCCGGGCATCTAGCTAGCCGTTGCTAGCCCCAAGTCTGGCCGAGTGCGATTGCAGGCTGCTGGTCCCGTCTTCTGGAGCCCAATGCCTATGATGGATGTCCCACTGATCCAATGCCGAGACCGCAGGACCTGTGACATCCATCATAGGCACCGCAAGCTTAGAAGGCGGGAATTGCAATGCAGCCCGGCGCGCAAACCCCGCACCCTGCTTGGTTCGGCTGGCGGCTCTCCACAGCACGGCTCCTGAGCCTCCTATCATGGGCGTGCCAGCGCCGCTCACCGCGGCTGCCTGCTGCATCCCCGCTCCCTGCTCAGGACAGGTCGGTGTATGTTGGTCGGGACAGGTCGGTGTATGTTGGTCGGGACAGGTCGGTGTATGTTGGTCGGGACAGGTCGGTGTATGTTGGTCGGGACAGGTCGGTGTATGTTGGTCGGGACAGGTCGGTGTATGTTGGTCGGTGTATGTTGGTCGGGACAGGCCGGTGTATGTAGGACAGGTGTCAGAAACAACTCTAAAAGACATGCTAGTGTGCCTAAGAGCTTCCTTGCATGCTGATCTCATGGAGTGTGTAACTGACATACATACATACATACATACATACATACATACATACACACACACACACACACACACACACACACACACACACACACACACACACACACACACACGCGCGGCCACTGCCCCCCGGGTACCGGATTCGGACTAAAGCCCCTGGCCTTTTTTTGCCACATAGCATGGTGTTCCCTCCAAACACGGCAAGTCAGGTTCATGCCAAAGAGCTTATTTTGGTCTCATCTGACTATAACACTTTCTCCCAATTTTTCTCTGAATCATTTAGATGTTTATGGGCAAACTTTAGACGGGCCTGTACATGTTCCTTAAGGAAGGGGGACCTTGTGGGTGCTGCAGGATATTAATCCATGGTGGCGCATTGTGTTACCAGTGGTTTGTTTGGTGACTGTGGTCCCAACTGCCTTGAGATCATTTTACAAGCTCCTGATTCCCTCACTTTTCTCATGGTCATCCTTACCCTATGAGGCAAAATATTGCATGGAGCTCCAGAATGAGTGCGATTCATGGTTATTTTGTATTTCTTCCATTTGTGAATTATTGCTCCAACAGTTGTCTCCTCCCTGCCAATCTTCTTGCTGGTGGTCTTGTAGCCCATTCCAGCCATGTGCAGGTCTAAAATCTTGTCCCTGATGTCCTTTGACAAGGCTTTGTTCTTGCCCATAAAGGTGAGATTTAAATGGAAGAAAGATTCTGTGGACAGGTGTCTTTATACACATAAGAAGTTGTCATTAGGCGCACCAAAGGACTAATCTGTGTACCACATGAGACATGCTGTACCCAGTCTGTGGAGAGCCAGAATTATTGTTGGTTGGGGATCAAATGTGTATTTTAGTCACTGAACTGCAACTCAATTTATAGCATTTATATCATGTGCTTTTTTTAGGATTTTTGGTTGATATTCTGTCTCTATCATTTAAAATACACCTATGATAACCATTATGTTTTCTTGATCGTACATCACGGGACACAGAGCGCATAGCCATTACATATGGGTTATATGGAGTACCTTCAGGTGTGGACACTGGTGTAATCAACTTCACAGGAAGTTCCTCCCTATATAACCCCCTCCCACTGAGAGTGCTTTAGTTTTTCCGCCAGTGTCTTAGGTGTTGGTCACGTCTAGCTGTCCCTCGGAGGTCTCGGGACCCAGGATAGCTAGCCGGATCCGTCCGAAGTGCTTCAGAGCCAAGATGTACGGTACCCGGGCCCTGCTGGAGTGGGGTTTTGCCTATAATGCCTCTCCTTGGAGGGCTGGATTCTGGGCTCCAGTGCTTTAGTCTCTTCCAAGAACTAAAAGTTACTGATGCCAGGATGCTATATAGGTCCAGGGGTGTGGGTTCCTTAACACAGGACCCCGGTCCCTGAAGGTCCAAGACAATACCCACGGAGATGGGGGAAGGCTGGGCCTCTTGCATTTTGCAATACCCTGCGGCGTGGAGCAGGTAAGAGGGAACCTGCGGGACTTGGTTCGACAGTAGGTATCCCCCTGGGGGTTCTGGGTTGGCTAATGGTATGCTTGTGCATCAGCCACTATCTCCACTATGTCTGTTGAGGCAGGATGGGATTCTAATGTTTACCCAGATAACATGTAGATATATGTATACTTGTGTAAGTTATATATTTGCTACTCACCCCAGGTCTGCCTGTTAACACTGATACTGCAACCCCACATGTTTTAAAGAGGAAATTGCTGGTTAAAACTCCTGTTTCTTAGGAAGCCCATGGGGACAGCTTCCTCGCTGTGTGTGCACTACAATAAGATTAGTGCTTACCTGGTGTCTGTTGGTGCTGCATAACGCTGGTCCATGTTGTTCCTCTGCTCTGCTTCCTCCATGTGGGTTCGGCGTGGTGCGCGCGATCGTGCGCGCGATCGTGCGCGCGATCATGCGCGCGTGTGTGCGCGCGCATACGCGCGCGCGTGCACGCCGCCTTTTATAGCGTCGGCGTGCGTCGGGGGGGCGGGCCAGCAGCGTCAGGGTCTGTATAAAGGAAAAACTTTTCTCTGGCTGGTCTTTCCCTCCTGGAGGCAGAGGAAGAAAGGATACAGAGCGTGCAGCTGGGTCTTTTGGCCACACAGGGACACCTAGTGGCGGTTTAGTGGATCTTCAGGTCTAGGACTTAGGTCCACTATAGACCAGAAAAAAAAAAAAAAAAAAAAAAAAAAAAAAAAGGGTTTTTTTGCTTAAAGGGACTCAGCCTTAGATCCAGCAGTATCTGAGTCTACCTTGGACTCCGGCTAACGGGCATTGGTGTGTCAATACTCACAGGCTTCCTCGGTATTGCCACCTCCCAGGCGGGTAAAAAAGATTTTTTTGAAAAAAAAAAAAAAAAAAAAAAAAAAAGAGAAATATAAAAGAAAAAGAGAGAAATTAGTTCTTTTTCATTTTCTCTCATACCTGCCCTCATATTGGTTATTCCTAGCTACAACAGTCAGGTGTTGGCTATAGGGGTGACCCAAGGTTGTACAATGGCTCCAAAGGGATCTGGACCAGCCAAGGCTGCTAAAGGTACCAAAAAGCAAAAGGGGTCTCCATCGGGGTCAGAGGATTTGGGCCAGGCTTCTACGGCCCCACCCTCGCCAGTCAGGACACCGAGTGGCATAGTACAAGAGCCATTGGGGGTGCTGGGGGCAGAGGCGGCCCCCGATCCACCCATTCCCGTTTACGTGACGGAAGAAATGCTAGCAGCCACCATGTGTGGGCTAGAGAAAAGGTTAACTGCGTTGTTTTCCCGTCCTTGCCCAAGTAGCAAGCGGGCTAGATCCCCTTCACCCAGTGTGGGGTTTTCAGATGCGGAGGTCTCCTCTTCAGAGGAACGGGACCCACAAGGGGATCAGGCAGACCCAAGTCCCGACGGTTCAGACAGGGAAAATTCCACTATAGATGAATATTTTTCGGCCTCTCAAGCGGAGGGCCTGTGGATCCAGTCTTTGACAGATATGGTTCGCACTGCCTTTAAACTTCCAGTGCCAGAACTAGTAGCCCCGGAGGTATCCTCATTGGGTTCTTTAAAGGCCCCATTAACTGGTGCATCCTTTCCAATGCACCCCCTTCTGCGGAACGTGATTTACCAAGATTGGGCTCGACCTGATAGAATCTTTGTCCCTCCTAAAAGATTCTCTATTCTCTACCCTATGGAAGAGGAATATGTAAAGAAATGGGCTCTCCCTACAGTGGACGCAGCCATTTCCTGCGTGAATAAATCCCTGACTTGTCCGGTTGAAAATGTCCATATGTTCAAGGATCCGGTCGACAAGAAATTCGAGACCCTACTGAAAGCAGCTTTTACCTCAGTAGGTGCCATGGTTCAGCCAGCAGTAGCAGCCATTGGTGTTTGTCAGGCCTTGAAGGATCAGGCAAAGCATATATTGAAGGACATGCCGGCTCAGCATACTCATGAATTAGCAGAATTCCCTAGGGCTCTCTGCTTTGCAGTAGATGCTATTAAGGACTCCATCCAACAGGCATCCCGTTTATCTCTACTGATGGTTCACATGCGTCGTCTTTTGTGGCTAAAGAACTGGTCAGCAGAGGCACCCTGCAAAAGCTTCTAGCAGGGTTTCCCTTTCATGGGGGAAGACTATTCGGGGAAGACCTAGATAAATATATCCACACCATATCAAGTGGAAAAAGTACTTCCTTACCGGTCAAGAAAAGACCGCGTGGGCCCACGTTTAAACGACAGGCCATTGCAGGCTCGGCCCCTTCGACTTCCCGTCAGTATCGACGGCCTCCCGGGCGTTCAACAGTTAATAGCCGCCCACAGGGACAAGCCGCGGCAAACAAGAGGCCCTGGTCTCGCAAGCCGGCTAAACCAGTCATCAAATCAGATTCATGAAGGGGCGCCCCCACTCTCTTGGGTGGGGGGAAGACTTCAGTTTTTCTCCGAAGTCTGGAAGGCCAGAATTCCCGACTCTTGGGTTCGGTCCGTAGTAGCCTCAGGCTACAAACTAGAGTTTCGAGAAATCCCCCCTCCTCATTTTCAGGGGTCAAGTCTTCCAAGCGACCCGTTAAAGAGGGCCTCTCTCGTAAAGGCGTTGGATCGCCTCTTGCTCCAAGGAGTAATTGTAGAAGTACCAACCCAAGAAAGGGGTCTGGGATTCTACTCCAACCTTTTTGTTATACCAAAACCCAATGGCGACGTCAGGCCTATATTAGACCTCAAACGCCTAAATCGCTTTCTAAGGATTCAGACCTTCCGTATGGACTCCATACGTTCAGTGACAACCAGCCTGCATCAGGGCGACTTCCTAGCATCTATAGACATAAAGGATGCATATCTGCATGTGCCAATTTACCCAGCACATCACAAGTTTCTTCGTTTTACGATAAACCAAAGTCATTATCAGTTCGTAGCCCTCCCTTTCGGGTTGGCAACAGCTCCACGGGTATTCACAAAGGTGTTAGCCCCGGTACTAGCCGTCCTAAGGACAGAAGGCATCTTGGTCCTAGCATACCTGGACGATCTCCTGGTTATCGACAGTTCAGCTTCCAACCTCAATCATGCAGTAGTCCGCACAGTGCGGCATCTAGAAGAGTTCGGGTGGATTGTGAACCAAGAAAAATCAAGGTTACATCCCACAAGACAGTTGGAATATCTAGGCTTTCGGTTAGATACAGAATGCCAGAAGGTATTTTTACCTCAAGAGAAGATCAGGTCGTTGATTCAAACGATTCAAATAGTCTTAGGCAAAAAGAAGCCGACTATTCGCCTATGCATGCGACTGCTGGGGAAGATGGTGGCCGCCTTCGAAGCAGCGCCCTACGCCCAGATCCATACCAGAATTCTGCAAGCAGCTATTCTCTCTGCTTGGAACAAGTCCATACAGGCATTAGACCGTCCATTAGTTCTTTCTCCAGAAGTCAGGCACAGCCTGTACTGGTGGCTGATCCCTCAAAAATTATCAAAAGGGAAAACCTTTTGCCCCATCTCGTGGAAAATAGTAACCACAGATGCCAGCCTAACAGGTTGGGGGGCAATCTTAGGAAAACGGACCCAGCAGGGACAGTGGTCAGAGGCAGAAAGTCTGCTTCCCATCAATGTCCTAGAGATCAGAGCTGTTCGGTTGGCCCTGGTCGCCTGGACTCTCCCCCTGCAGGGTCTGCCAGTAAGGATACAGTCCGACAATGCCACGGCGGTGGCATACATAAACCACCAGGGGGGCACAAAGAGCCTGGCGGCTCAAAGGGAAGTAAACCTAATTTTTGCATGGGCCGAAGCCCATGTACCCTGCATCTCAGCAGTGTTCATCCCAGGGATAGACAATTCTCAAGCAGATTTTTTGAGTCGTCAACAGTTGCTCCCGGGAGAGTGGTCTCTTCACCCCCAGGTATTCCAAGAGATTTGCCAAAGATTCGGAGTTCCCGATGTGGACATCATGGCAACAAGATTCAACAAGAAATTGGACAAATTTGTATCCCGAGCCAGGGACCCCTCGGCCTACGGGACCGATGCGTTGGTTTGCCCCTGGCACCAGTTTTCTCTCCTGTATGCGTTCCCTCCACTACAGATGATTCCCCGCCTTCTACGAAGGATCAGGGTGGAGCGCAGGCCGGTGATCCTGGTGGCCCCAGCCTGGCCCAGAAGGGCTTGGTACGCACTCATCGTGAGGATGTCAGTAAGGGCACCGTGGCCACTCCCCCTGCGCCCAGATCTGCTGTCTCAGGGCCCGATCTACCACCCTGCTTCACAGCAGCTAAATTTGATGGCTTGGCGGCTGAATCTCTAATTCTTAAGGGCAGAGGCCTCTCGGCCCAAGTCATATCTACGTTAATTCAAGCTAGAAAGCCAGTCTCTAGAAATATCTATTACAGAGTCTGGAGAACCTATGTGGAGTGGTGCGAGTCTCAAGGAGGGCATCCTCGCAAGTTTTTTATTGACAGGATCTTGCGATTCCTCCAGGTTGGCGTTGACAAGGGGTTGGCTCTTAGTACTCTAAAGGGGCAGGTGTCTGCCTTATCGATATGGTTTCAAAGGCCTTTGGCCACACATTCGCTTGTAAAAACCTTTTTGCAGGGGGTCTTGCATGTAAATCCCCCTATTAGAGCTCCCCTCTGCCCCTGGAATTTAAATCTGGTCTTGTCAGCTTTACAAAAGCAGCCGTTTGAACCTCTGACAGAAATCCCTCTTGTGCTGCTAACCCGAAAGTTGGTTTTCTTGGTGGCTATGGCTTCGGCCAGAAGGGTCTCCGAGCTGGCAGCCTTGTCTTGCAGGGAACCGTACCTTATTCTGCATAAGGACAGAGTGGTTCTGCGGCCTCAGCCTTCTTTCCTTCCTAAGGTCATATCCAGTTTTCACTTGAATCAGGACCTAGTCCTACCATCCTTCTTTCCTACTCCCCAGTCCAGAGAGGAAAGATTGCTTCATACTTTGGATGTGGTCCGAGCCATGAGGGTTTATCTCAAGGCTACAGAAAAGATTAGGAAAACAGATGTGCTTTTCATTCTTCCGGATGGCCCCAAGAAGGGTCAGCCGGCTGCCAAGTCTTCCTTGGCTAGGTGGATTAAGCAGCTGATTTTTCAGGCCTATGGTCTGAAGCGCGTTCCACCTCCCTTATCAGTTAAAGCCCATTCTACGAGGGCCATGAGTGCCTCTTGGGCGGCACACCATCAGATCTCTATGGCACAGGTTTGCAAAGCGGCAACCTGGTCTTCCGTACATACGTTTACTAAATTTTATAAGTTGGACGTCACAAAGGCTGCGGACGCAGCATTTGGGCAGGCGGTCCTACGGGCAGCAGTATAGAATCCTCTGGCCCGGTTCACGCCCCCTTTTTCTGTTGGTGGAGCTATTTTACCTCCTGATATAGTTTCTGTTTGGCTATTTTTTGCCTTACGGTCTCCCTCCCTTCATAGAGCATTGCTTTGGGACATCCCATATGTAATGGCTATGCGCTCTGTGTCCCGTGATGTACGATCAAGAAAAAGGGATTTTTAATAACAGCTTACCTGTAAAATCCTTTTCTTGGAGTACATCACGGGACACAGAGCTCCCACCCCTCTTTGTGGGAACATTGTGTAACCTCAGAGAAATTGCTTGCTACAAAACTAAAGCACTCTCAGTGGGAGGGGGTTATATAGGGAGGAACTTCCTGTGAAGTTGATTACACCAGTGTCCACACCTGAAGGTACTCCATATAACCCATATGTAATGGCTATGCGCTCTGTGTCCCGTGATGTACTCCAAGAAAAGGATTTTACAGGTAAGCTGTTATTAAAAATCCCTTTTTTTGTAAGTGGATAAACGTACAAAACTTGCAGGGGATTAAATATTTTTTCCCACTGTATCTGTAATGCCGTGTACACATGAAATTCCGAAAACAAAACCATGGATTTTTTTTTCAACGGAATGTTGGCTCAAACTTGTCCTGCATACACACAGTCACACAAATCTTGTCGGAAATTTTGAACGTCAAGAACGCTGTGACATACAACGAGCCAAGATCAATGAAGTTCAATAGGCAGTTCGTCGTAATTGCATACAGACGATTCAGAAGAACTTTTCTTGTTGGAAAATTTGAGAACCAGCTCTCAAATTTTTGTTGTCAGAAATTCCGACAGCAAATGTCCAATGGAAGCCTACACATGGTCGGAATTTCCGACAAAAAGCTCACATCGAACATTTGTTATCGGAATTTCCGATCGTCTGTACACGGCATAAGGAGGAATTCTTCCCAATGACTGCAAATGTAAGGAGCATTCTTCCCAGTTTCCATCACACTAATGTATTGTGAGCTGTAGATATAGTAATTATTATTAGGGGTTCCCCGAGACCAGAAAGGTATTTCAAGGGTTCCTCCGTGTTAAAAAAAAAGGTTGCGAAAGGCTGGACTATACAATTGCCTAATGATTCTGTTTTTTCCATTTGCCATTCAGGTTCCAGAGTTCCAAGTCAGGAAAGATCTACCTCCATAGAGATGTGCGGCTTCTCTTCTCTCGGAAGTCCATGGAAGTTGACAGCGGGGCAGCATATGAACTGAAATCTTACATAGAAACTCCAACAAACCCTCAGTTTTCACCAAGATGCTGAGCTATCGGCCAACAAGATCTTTGGCTAGATTCAAAAAAAGAAAAGGCTGATTAAACATTGAACAGAGACTTTGGTGTGAATGAACATGACGAAAGACATGGACAAGCTCCAGAGATTTTCCTTCAGTATGTTCTGTGTATTTCATGTAGACTGGAAACCAATAGAAAGTCCTAATCCCATTTTTTTTCTACTATAATACATCTTGATTAGGTGTGTGCTGCATTAGCAATCCTTGTTAGTTTAGTGTTTACACATTTTATTTTATTTTGTTTATTTAATATTTAATGTTTCAGTTACTACACGGTGATTGTTTGTCTTTGTGTTCTAATGTAGCACAAGGCCTGTAAAATCATATAATGTATTTTTGACAGTAATATTGAAATCTAAAAATATATACAAATCTTTAATTCAGTGTGAGATTTTTTTTTTTCTTTAAGCATTATTAGATTTTATAAATGTCTATCATTTTTGGAGAATGTTGATTGGCACCCTAGCTTGGGCTATACATGTCGTTTAAAGCGGGTAGTACAGTTGTGAATGGGGGGGAAAAAATGTTTAAAAAAAATTCCCATGTAAGTTAAAGGGGTTGTAAAGGTTTTTTTTTCCTAAATAGCTTCCTTGACCTTGGTGCAGTCCTCCTTCACTTACCTCATCCTTCCATTTTGCTTTGAAATGTCCTTATTTCTTCTGAGAAATCCTCACTTCCTGTTCTTCTGTCTGTAACTACACACAGTAATGCAAGGCTTTCTCCCTGGTGTGGAGTGTCATGATCGTCTCCTCCCTTGGACTACAGGAGAGTCAGGATTCTCTCTACATTGCAGATAAAGGAGCTGTGTGTTAGTGGGCGTCCTGACTCTCCTGTAGTCCAAGGGAGGGGGCGACCTGCCGCACCGCATCCTAGCGCATTATGGAAGGCTTGCCTTAAAATCCCTCTTGCCCCACTGCCGGAGCTTCCGTCTTCACCTAGTCTTCCATCTGGCTTTGAGGGCTCCTGCCCCTTCAGTGGCTGAGCTGCGATGACGTCACTTCTGTGCACGATGGTAGAACTGCACACTGGATGGATGGTGCTCTCCATTCAGAGTGCAGTTCTACTATCATGTCAGCCAGTTGATTCCAAAAAATCCTTCAGATTGCTCAGAGGTTGGCTACTTCATTTAGATGTTTTGTAAACTTTAGCATAAAAGTTGACATGCAGCTGACATTGGCCATTAGAGTAACAACAGACAAAAGTTATGGCGCCACCAACTGGTTTCTTCTGGAGACATCGGGATCTTCCTGACACTGTACTTGCCCCTCTTGGTGTTTTCTGATTTTCCCACTCTTATCACGGTCTCTATAATGTAAAATTACAAAAACCAACTGAAAGAGTTTGACGTATTGCACCGTGCACGCCGCTCTTATTTCTGAATCCTGTTAGGATGGTAAACTGGTTGCAAGCATGGGTTACATCCAAATCCATTAAAGCTGAAGTTTAACCACTTCAGCCTCAGAGGATTTGGCTGCCAAATGACCGGACCACTCTTTGCGATTCGGCACTGCGTCGCTTTATTTGACAATTGTGCGGTCGTGCGACATGGCTTCCAAACAAAACTGATGTCCTTTTTTTTTTTTTTTTCACAAATCAAAAAAAGCTTTATTTTGGTAGCATTCGATCACTTCTGCCGTTTTTTATTTTTTGCGCTACAAACAAAAATAGAGTGACAATTTTAAAAAAAAGCAATGTTTTTTTTCTTTTTGCTATAATAAATATCCCCCAAAAATATATATAAAAAATTTTTTTTTACCTCAGTTTAGGCCGATACGTATTCTTCTACATATTTTTGGTAAAAAATCGCAATAAGCGTATATTGATTTGCGCAAAAATTATAGCGTCTACAAAATAGGGGGTAGTTTTATGCCATTTTTTTTTTTTTTTTACTTGTTATGGCGACTAGTCGTGACTTTGCCATTATAGCGGCCACATTGGACACTTTTGATGCCATTTTGCGACCATTCACATTTATACAGCGATCAGTGCTATAAAAAATGCACTGCTTACTGTATAAATGTGACTGGTTAAGTGTGTCCTAGGGAGTGATTCTAACTGTGTGGGAGCGGACGATCGGTGTCCTGTCACTAGGCAGAACAGGGAGATGCCTTGTTGACAAAGGCATGCCCCTGTTCTGCCGTTCCATGAACCGATCGCAGGATACCGGCGGACATTGAGTTTGTGGGGCACGGTCACGCTAGGTGGCAGATTCCAAGCAACGTATATACTGTACAGCTGTGGCCAAAAGTTTTGAGAATGGCACAAATATAATATTTTCACAGTCTGCTCCTTCAGTATATTATAGTAACCTCTAACAAAAATATCCCAAAACACTGAAGTATAATTCCAAGCATTCCACAAGTGTCAAAGGCTTTTATTGACAATTACATTACGTTTATGCAATGAGTCAATATTTTCAGAGTTGAGCCTTCTTTTTCAAGACCTCTGTCATTCACCCTGGCATGCTGGCAATCAACTTGTGGGCCACATCCTGACTGATGGCAGCCCATTCTTGCAGAATCAATGCTTAGAGATTGTCAGAATTTGTGGGGGGGGGGGGGTTGTTCACCCGTCTCTTAAGGATTGACCACACGTTCTCAATGGGATTAAAGTCTGGAGAGTTTCCTGGCCATGGACCCAAAATGTGATGCTTTGTTCCCCAAGTCACTTAGTTATCTCTTTAGCCTTATGGTGAGGTGCTCCATCATGCTGGAAAAGGCATTGTTCCTCACCAGACTGTTCTTGGATGGTTGGGAGAAGTTGCTCTCGGGGGATGTTTTTGTCCCATTCTTTATTCATGGCTGTGTTCTTGGGAATAATCTGAGAGTGAGCCGACTCCCTTGGCTGAGAAGCAACCTCACACATAATTGGTCTCAGGATGCTTTACTGTTGGCATGACAAATGACTGGTGGTAGTGCTCACCTTTTCTTCTCCGGACAAGCTTTTTTCCAGATGCCCCAAACAATTGGAAAGGGGATTCATCAGAGAAAATGACTTTACCCCAGTCCTCAGCAGTCCAATCCCTGAACCTTTTTCAGAATATCAGTCTGTCCCTGGTGTTTTTCCTGGAGAGAAGTGGCTTCTTTGCTGCCCTTCTTGAAACCAGGCCATCCTCCAAAAGTCTTTGCCTCACTGTGTGAGCAGATGCGCTCACACCTGCCTGCTGCCATTCCTGAGAAAGCTCTGCATTGGTGGTGCCCTGACCCCGCATCTGAATTGCAGTGGAGATGGTCCTGGCAGTTGCTGGACTTTCTTGGGCGCCCTGAATCCTTCTTCACAAATGCAGTGGAAATGTTTTTTTATGGAATTAAGTTCATTTTAATGGCAAAGGGGGACTTTGCAATTAATTGCAATTCATCTCATCACTCTTCATAATATTCTGGAGTATATGTAAAGTGCCATCATAAACACTGAAGCAGCGGACTTTGTGAAAATTAATATTTCTGTCATTCTCAAAACTTTTGGCCACGACTGTATCTGTTGCTTTGCCTGCCCATGTCGTTCTGCTGACGTATACTGTAAGTGTGCGAGGCAGTCGGCAAGCGGTTATGTATGGCATTTTTTACATGGTTACAATTGTCCAACTTGGAACAATATATTTCCCAAAGAGTTTAGTGTTGTCTGATTGGGCAAGGTGGAGATCATAACATCATCTCCTTACCTCTTTATCTTATCCAATCAAAAAACTCTCTGAATTGAGAAAATGTCTAGCATTCTCTGAATGGCACCTGTGTCGAGCGAGTGACCTTTTTGTGTTTACAAATGCAGCAGGGCAGCTTTTTGGCATGGAACTTGGAAGCTAGCGGCCAATTCTACAGTGATTTCCAGCTTCAACAGGGATCACACCGGTATGGCACATACATACATTGGTCCAAGCTGGACCTTTAGCTTTAAGGATAAGTGAACTAGAAAAAACAGGTAATTTCTCCATGTTGAATTGCATACAAAACCACTGTGACTGCTGTCAGCCTGTCCATTTGTTTTGAAAAAGCAAAGGGGCCGCAACTATCCTTGTCCTGTGAATTCAGCCGCAGGATTCTTGCTGTGCCTCACGCATCTATCCCCCATGTCAATGAGACATAAAACTTCAGCAATCACCAACAAAGGGTCACCTAGATCAGTGTTTCTCAACTCAAGTCCTCGAGGCACCCCAACAGGTCATGTTTTCAGGATTTTTCTCTCAGATGAAACAACTGTGGTAATTATTAAGGCAGTAAAACTGATCAAATCACCTGTGTAAAATAATGGAAAGCCTGAAAACATGACCCGTTGGTGTGCCTTGAGAACTGGATTTGAGAAACACTGCCCTAGATTGTATATTCTAGTCAGGCCTCGTACACACGACCCGTTTCCTCGGCAGAATCCAGCAAGAAACTTGTTGGGAGACGTGTTTTGCCGAGGAAACCGGTCTTGTGTACATTTTTCGACGAGGAAACTGTCGAGAAACTCGACGAGCCAAAAAGAGAGCATTTTTCTCTTTTTCCTCGACAGGAATGGAGAAAGTTGGCTCGTTGAGTTCCTCGACAGCCGAGCAAGGAACTCAACGAGGAAAACGACGTGTGTACGAGGCCTCAGAATTTTTCTAGATCTCCTCAGGACTGCTGTGCAGGTCTTTGCTGGGTTTTCTAAGGTAGGCCTCAGATGAATTGATTTTATTTCTGTGGTGAAAGAAAAACACTCGCTTACTCCATCAACACAGTCTGTATTGATGAGGGAATTCCTCCTGCAGCGCTATTGTATTCTGCCAGCAGGGGGCGCAGGCAGCCTTCCTGGTCAGCAGAATACAATGACTACTGCTAGCAGCTATATCCGCTGGCACTAATAAATGTAGTTAAATCTGTCCAGCTGGTTGTACCCAAGTCTATAATTGGATCAGCTTTGGTACAATCAGCCTTGCCTACACATGGATCTAAATTCGGCCAGTCCCTGCTAAACCGGCCGGATTCATGTATGGCCAGCTTTAGTCTTCTGATGACCGTCTTTTCAAAACATATGCATGGTAGCCTATCACCTTCCATGCCTTTTTATTTGACTACAGCAAAATGAAGTACACATGATAGTGTACTATAAAATGACATAAAATAGGATTTTTTTTTTTTTTAAAGTTCTGTTCTGAGCTGAATAAGATCACCACAATGAGACTACACAAGGCCTATCTTATGTACATGTAATATACCAGCCAGGTCTCTATATTAACTTTAAGTAAACACAGTAGTATATTGCAAGAATATAGGTACTTTCTTTGCTGTAATTGGGATGGATCATGGAACCACAAATAAAGGAAAGCCCCTGTTTTGCAGCTAGGAATTTCCAGGGAAGATACTAAATCGATGAACTCCATTCGTAAATACACAAACACGGGTCCTCTGATTGCAGTTCTCCCTTTTCTGTGTATGCTGTGAGTAAATCGCAGTGATCTAATATGGGTGACTGCAGCTAGCCAAATACTCTTCCATGGCTTTTAATGGTAAAGCTGCTTAGATTTCTAAATATAGTCTATGAACAATATTAAGTCAGTTTCTGAAGCTAGGAGGGTTAGTAACGAGATCTAAATTGAACACAGAATAATTTAGTGTGTGCCTGCCTGGCTAAAGGGCCATATTTAAGGATGTTTAAGTCTTGCTTATGATGTGTTGGTGAATCAATTAAGTACCTGGAACTCCGTGTTGGAGTTTTTATTGGGTCTTATGGAGCTGTATTCAGGGTCAATGCTGTTTTTTTGCAATATATACTTTTATTCTTAGGGATAAGGTTCCGATTCGCTTCACGGTCGGTGAAATTCGCCAGAGAGTTTTACAGGATCCATAATGCAAATTACTTGCCTCGCCCCAGGTGCTGACAACCCATGCTACGCCACTGTGTGTGTGTGTGTGTGTGTGTGTGTGTGTGTGTATATATGTATATATAATATTACACACACACAATTTGTGTGTGTTACTTTGCCAAGGCCAGATGGGAGAATCTGTCCACAGGACAACTATTAGTCGTGCACCCCACAAATCTGGCCTTTATGGAAGAGTGGCAAGAAGAAAGCCATTGTTGAAAGAAAGCCATAAGTGGGGGACCCAGCAAACGTGTGGAAGAAGGTTCCCTGGTCAGAGGAGAGCAAAATGTAACTTTTTGGACTTAAAGCAAAACGCTATGTGGCGGAAACCTAACACTGGACATCACTCTGAACACACCATACCCACTGTGAAACATGGTGGTGGTGGTGGCATGTTGTGGGGATCAGTGGCAGCTGGTAACATGTTAAGATGGTGGATATACTGAAAAACTCCTATTATAGGATATACTGGCTGAGAGAGACTCCTCCTTATATGGGATATATACTGAGAGACCCCTATAATAAAATAGGGGGCCTCTCAGTATATCCATAATAGGGGGTTTCAGTATATATCCCATAATAGGCGGTCTCTCACTCTCAGTATATTGCATATTAAGGTGTCTCTCAGTATAGGGGGTCAGGGGTCCTATTATGGGATATATACACTGAGAGACACTCTAAGGGGAAAGAAAGATCTCTGTTCCCCATTGGGTAGTGTGTCCCACCTGTCAGGGATCTCCATGCCCCCATCGGGTAGTTTGCCCCCCCCCCCCCTGGCAAAGAACTCTGTGCCCCCATTGGGTAGTTTGTGCCCCCTTAATGTTTTTCAGGTTAGGACTCTAGTTTGGAGTGGGCATTTCTTAATTTTCTTGGAGCTGGAGGAGACGCAGCAGGACATGGTGTTCCCTACACCGGTCCCCAGCCTTTCCAGACCCATTATAGCGGTGATGGCGGGACTGGGAGCCCCCACTGCGTACAGATCCCTGGGCTGAACGCCGCTTGCAGGATATCAGCTCAGATTACACAATTGTGACAGAGTACTGGTGCCCGTCTGTTCTCCCTCAACCAGTCAGGCAGGGTTGTGTCATCAGACATTATACCCTAATAAAAAAAGCATTGCTGTAGCACAGGGGTTGTCATTTCTGTGTCTACTGACAGCGCCGTGATGACTAATTTGCTTTCATTCAGTGCCAAAATCATTGTTATTAATGTTCGTCCTAGACAATGCATTTTTCATTTACCAGTGTTAAGTACTATTACCAGTTTATTTAACTCTCTGTGTGCTATCATTTCACAAAGAAGGCACAAAAAAGTTGAAAAAGTGAAGCGCTAACAAATAAACGATTTTAGAGCTGAACTAAAATCAATTAAGTGAAAAAATTTAAGTATATTGTTGACATAAACTCAATATACAAAATACAAGAAAGTGTCCATCGGTGAAAAATTGAACCAACAAAAAAGTCCTTAGTAGTAAAAGGAATCCAATACGTAGTCCAATATAATTAGCGACAATCAATTGAATTAATTGAATCATCTGTGTGCATCAAAAGATAGTGATAAGAATTGATTGGAGATCCACCACCAGAAGCACCAATCGCTTACCAGAGGGATTGAACTCAAGTAGGTTGTACACCTAATGAGTCAATCAAGCTTTGTGATATACCCAGGATGATTCAGGCTCACTGTATGGACACACAGAGGGATGTTCAGGACATTGGATATCAGCAGATATAATCAGAGCAGGCAATCAGCCCAACCATTCAAATAAAGAAAAGGAGGACACAGCGTAATTCCGTTGGAATAAATTAATATATAATAAGTAAACAAGGGAAATACACTCACATTTCCATGGTATAAAAAGCACTTGTAAGAAGACAGTAACAGTGGAATCAGCATAACACTCCGACGTGTTTCGCCTCATAAGGCATCATCATAAGTGTAAAGAGACTCGGCTCTAGTCACTGCATGTAAAGATGGGAGCATAGGACTCTGCAAGAGAATGGAGCCATGCTGAAACAGAAAACTTGGGCAACAGTCATGTTACTAGCTTGAACTAGAACATAGGCCTTGACCCCTGCTACAATTATGCATTACGGCCCCTTTCACATTGAGGCGCTTTTCACGCAGTACAGCGCTAAAAATAGCGCTGCTATACCGCCTGAAAAAAACCTGCCTTGTAGTCTTCAATGTGAAAGCCAAAGGCTTTCACACTGAAGCGGTGCGCTAGCAGGACCGCTCCAAAAATACTGCTAGCCGCATCTTTGCAGCGATATAGGAGCAGTGTGTTTACCGGTCCTATACCGCTCCTTCCCATTGAAATCAATGGGAAACCGTGGTAATACCGCTCGCAATGGGCCTCTACAGAGGCGCATTGCGGGCAGTATTAACCCTTTTTTTGCCGCTAGCAGGGGTTAAAACCGCACCACTAGCGGCCGAATTACGGGGTAAATACAATGGTATATGCGGCTCCCGCTGCAATGTGAAAGCAGCCTACATCTGCTACCAGCCACCAGTCCTGACTTGTTTTTGTGTCTTTCATCTTGTTTCTCCCATTGCTGTATATCTACTTTCCTCTACCTTGGGTTGGTTAGTGATGTTCTATGGCCGGAGTATATCGTTTTGTGTAATAAGTCCTGGGGGCAGCTTAGAACCAGTAGGCCTGCTTGCTCTAAAGCGGAACTAAAGTTCACACTACTTACCTCTCCTTCAATGGTCCATGTTCAGTTATCCCAGCACACAGGATCTATTTGTGGCAACCTCCTAGTTCAGAGTAGGGTGCTTGGTAAATTTAGTTTAGTTCCTTTGTAAACAGTGGGGCAGGGGTTGATTGATTTGGGCTGTACATTGTTTCACAGGCTGCTCTTCTAATTCTCCCCCTCTCTTCTATAGACTTTTAGAAATATAGTGGGAGGGAGGACAGGACAGGAAGCCTGAATATTTATGAAACTCCTGCCAATCCCTGGGGAGGTGTGCCCAGAAGGTACAGGGGGAGCTCATAAGTCTGAGGCCTGACTGGCAGCAGAAGAGCAGAGTTCCTGGATCCAGTCCTGCAGCAGGAGACCCCTGTGCAGAGACAGAATTAGAGGAGCCAAGATGAGGACATTGACTTCCCAGCTAGGCTCTGCTTGGGGGCCTTCCAAAGAAAACATCCAGAAATGGGGCACAAAGGAAGTTGGTGGGAGAAGGTCTAACCATGGACAGATCTAGTAAGTTTGTGGGGGGGGGGGGGTAGAACTTACAGGTGAGGGAATTTTAAAGAAACACAATAGGGGGAAGGGATATGAATCATGTGTGATTGGGATGAGAGATTTGTAGAGGAGGGGAATGTTTTTTTTGTACTTGTAAGGGTACTCGGTAGGGAGGGTTGTGGGGGGTTTGTGCTAGGAGGGGGGATTGGGGGGATTTTGGCTAAGAGAGAGAATGCAAGGAATTTTACCTCTTGTACCCTGCCCTGCTGACCCTCTGTCCTCCGTCCTGCTGACCCTCTGTCCTCCGTCCTGCTGACCCTCTGTCCTCCGTCCTGCTGACCCTCTGTCCTCCGTCCTGCTGACCCTCTGTCCTCCGTCCTGCTGACCCTCTGTCCTCTGTCTTGCTGACCCCTGTACACTGCCATACTGACCCCCCTGTCCTCCATCCCGCTGACCCTTGTACACTGTCCTACAAATGAATGAACAAATGGCCTCTGTACACTGCCCTACAAACTGCTGACCCTATCCTCTGCACCCCACTGAGTAAGTAACTGACCCCCCCCCCCCCTTTGCAGAGGAGAAATTACTGTGGAGTGCTTTGTTCTCCTAAGGGAGTGTAGACCATTATTGGTGCAAGGAGTCCTGCGGGATATTTCTCTTGCCAGTCCAGTGCAGCCAGGAGATATGCAAGGAAACTAGGAGTTATACATTACTGCTCAGAAATTTGCCCCATACAGCCAGGAGTTGTGCTATTTTGTACAGTCAAGAGAGTGCTTTGCAGCCAGAGGTTGTGGATTACAGCCTGAATTTATTTTGTACTTGGCAGCCAGAAGCCAAGCAGTCCTCAAGTTGTACAGTTCCTCATTTCCGGAGAATCCCATGCTTCTTGTCCCTAATCCAAGTTACTGTTCCAATAAAGATGAAAGAAAAGGGAATTAATCTGCGCCACAGACAACTTAAATAGGTAATATAGTGATGGTTAAATAATTAAGTAATTAGTTATAGTGGCAGCCCCTGCATAGAAAACCCACCTAGGTGGGAATGAGTAATAAGGTAGAAGATAGCAGGTAATGGTGCCTACTAATAATTGAATATAAGTGCAAGAGGTATAAGATGTATCCAAAATCAGTGATGGTACTCTAACCAGATTAGTGCTAAAAATACTAGTCCTTGTGGTGATGTCAATTCTTAAATAATATATGAAAAATAATTATTGATATACAGTGAAGGTACTGTGACCAAAATTATGTGCTAAAAGTGCTAGTCCTTGTAGTGATGCCAATTTTTCAATATTATATATAATGCACAATATATGAAAAATAAATGAATGAAAAAAATAATATATAAAAAATCATAGTAATAATAGTCCAATAAAAATCCAATTCCTAATTAATCAAAATTAATGATGAGTGATTCAATAAATAAGTGCTCCTAAATGAAATTGATGATCATAATAATAGTCCAAGAACAATATTTTCAAGATTTGCTTCATATAAAATAAATAAAGTGACAGGTGCTTCATGCAAGTATAGCCGTCAGTGGATCACTCAGTGCTCTCCCCAATGGTCCCGCACTCACCGGATCCAATCACCCCTACAGGGGTAACGGGCTCTTTTAATAAGTATCCAAACTTCAAAAGTCTGCACGGTTTTCTCACGTGGGGTCTGTCCAGCCGTTCAGCCGCTGGTGCAATAATTGTTGAGAGGTTCTTTGTTGTGTATAGTAGAAACCTGGTTGCAGTTGTGCATAGCAGGTAAGGACAAGAAGCCGAGAGACCATGTGTGCTGTAACATCCAGCCTGGCCTTAGTGGAATCAAGGACTAGTATTTTTAGCACTAATCTGGTTACAGTACCATCACTGATTTTGGATACATCTTATACCGCTTGCACTTTTATTCAATTATTAGTAGGCGCCATTACCTGCTATCTTCTACCTTATTACTGTTCCAATAAAAACCTCAAAAAGAAACCCCTAGACCAGTGATGGTGAACCTTGGCACCCCAGATTTTTGGAACTACATTTCCCCTGATGCTCATGCACTCTGCAGTGTAGTAGAGAATGATGGGAAATGCAGTTCCAAAACACCTGGGGTGCCAAGGTTTGCCATCACTGCCATAGACTAATCTTTGAGCCTGAGGAAGAATGGTGGAAATGCTGTGTGCCTGGCTGTGTTCTGGGGGGGGGGGGGGGATAGAACCAAACTACCAGTGGTTCCTGTGCGGATTGCAATACATGTGCTGGAATGTAAACTGAGCTGCATATGAATGTCGGTGAGAATGAGCTGATATCTGAATACAAGGTCCCCAATCTCCAAAGTTTTTACAAATCCTAGTAGTTCTGTAAAGCTTTCGAAATAAACACATCTCGTAATCTATCCAAGGGGAGTTCAACCACATAGACATGCTGCAGCACGTTATGTAATACACATAGCCTCCGATGGAAAATGAAGGGGCGGTTGCCATAATGCAGTTTGCTCCAGATTGCCTAAAATTCTGTTTTCATGATGAGATCGGATCATACCTTTCTGGTTATGCAAATGCAGCCAAGACATGAACACAATAGTAACACCCTATGAAAGTGCGCCAATAAACTTTATTACTCAGCAGTACGGGAACATGAACACACAAACACTAAACACAACTGAAAAAAAAGACGATTTAACAAGAGCCCGCAGATCAGTGTTCATTTACAAAAGACAATCAAAACACATTAGTTTTCTATTATTTATACTGCAAGTGGATCAAGGGTGCTTTGCAGCGATACATATTATAGGATACAAATAATAATACAGCACAACTAAAACAGCGTCTCGTAAATAAATGTGTCCCAAATCATGAAACAAAAAAAGTCCTTAAAATGGAATGGAATGTCCAAAGCGTTCATATAGGTGTAATAGTTAGGTGTCTACAAACTTTGCGCAATATAGGGCCGGATTCAGAAAGACCGGCGTAACTTTGCGGGCGTAGCGTATCTTGTTTACGATACACTGCCGCAACTTAGAGAGGCAAGTGCTGTATTCACAAAGCACTTGCGTCCTAAGTTACGGTGGCGTAGCGTAAATGTGCCGGCGTAAGTGCGTGTAATTCAAATTAGGCAGGTAGGGGGGGTGTTGTATTAAAATTATCCGTGACCCCACGTAAATGACGCGTCTAACGAACGGCGCATGCGCCGGCCGTGGACGTATCCCAGTGCGCATGCTCAAAATCACGCCGCAAATACTCATTGGTTTCGACGTGAACGTAACTTACGTAAAGCCCTATTCGCGAACGACTTACACAAACGACGTAAACAACAGAAAATTTGACGCTGTCCCGACATCCATACTTAACATTGGCTACGCCTCCTATAGCAGGGGTAACTTTACGCCGGAAAAAGCCTTACGCAAATGACGGAAAAAAATACGACCGGGCGCAAGTACGTTCGTGAATCGGCGTATCTAGCTCATTTGCATATTCAACGTATAAATCGACAGAAGCGCCACCTAGTGGCCACCGTAAATATGCAATTTAGATACGACGCGTAAGAGACTTACGCCGCTCGTATCTTAGCAAAATTCCGGCGTATCTTGCTTTCTGAATACAGAAAATAGATACGCCGGCGCATTCTAGAACTTACGCGGCGTATCAACAGATACGCCGACGTACATTCTTTCTGAATCCGGCCCATAGTGTATATGGCCACTGTACAGGACTGGAAATCCTGCTACAAAACCTGACCACTGGAATCTCTAATGTCTATAAAAATATGATTCAGCCAGGAACCACACAAAACTGAAAAATCAGTTGTGGAGGTCACACATCATTTTAAGATGATGAAAGGTGGCTATAAGGTGAGTGCACACACTTCATATCTGATACAGAATGCCTTTGAGCTGCTAGTTTTGGGGCTCATGTAGACGGGTGTTGTTGCCGAATGCTGTTGCACTAGAGTGCTAGAGTTGCTCAAATGCAACAGTTTGAGTGCAAAGGTTGCGCTCTACCAACTTTGCATTTGACGTGCATTTCAAACACAAGAAACTGTGCAAAAGCCTCTGTGACCTCAGGGTGCAAGATTTTAGCTTGCTATATTTTTAAATTCAGGATTTGTATAATGATAGAGGTGCTTTGAATAGGGACATATATATTTTTTTTATTGAACAGTGGGCCTCATGGAAAACAGAGAATTGAGTCAAGGGCCTACTGAGGAAGCCTTTGGAGGTGTAACGCTCATAGGAATGGAGTCAAGTCAGCACATATGGGCGGTGTGGAGACCCTGCGGTGAGAAGGTGGTTTACTTTTATACTATGAGCAGAACATGGCACTGAGAGTGCATTTGTTTGTGAGTGTTCCATTTTAGATTTTATTAAATTGTTTTAAAACATATTGAGAGCACTATTGGTTTTTGTTCCATTTGCATGAGCACATGTTACACAGAGAAAAGGACGTTGAACAGAAGCTCCAGTCCATGTGATTGTGAGTGCAAATGGTTCACTGGGTCTTATGCATGTGACACGTGGTTGATCCATTGAAGAGAAGGCTGGAATATCTGAAATTAACTGGAGATCAGTCACACATACATATTTAAGGACTTTTTTTGTTTCATCATTTGGGACTCATTTATTTAAGAGATACAGTAAAGGGGGCGTGGCCTGGCAAGCGATGGAGTAGGACGTGGGTAGACGGAGCTACTCTTGCCAATACTCCTATATGCTATCCTGAACGGCTATTTCTGTAGGAAAACCTACCTCTGAACCTACCTGGAACTGTAGGGACAGGCAGGCAACATGTCCCCATCAAAGAAAACATCTGCTGTGGTGGAGAAGCTGGCCAAGTATCGGCACGAGGGAGATGAGGGACAGGCCAAAGATGGCGCGGAAGAGGATCCGGAGGAGGATCGCCATGCGGTGGAGACAGCAAAGGTATTGGAGGCGATAGCTGTCCTGCAGGGCACCCTAACAACCAAAATCGATGAAGTCAAGATAGACATCTCCCTTATGAGACAGGATCTGTCTGCGGTCCGGGAGCGGGTCAAGGAGACGGAGGATCGTATCGGCGCAGCGGAGGATGTCTTGTATCCCATGCAACGGGCTACAGAGGGCATACAGCGACAAATCCAGCAGCTACATGCTCATCAGGACGAGATGGAGAATAGACTATGCCGCTGTAACTTGCGCTTCATCGGATTGCCAGAGCGCTTGGAAGGCAGGGATCTGGTGGAATACCTGGAACGGCTACTGATAGGGGAGTACGGCAGGGAGGCATTCTCCCCCATGTTTGCGGTGGAAAGGGCACACAGGATTCCAGCAAAGCCCCCCCCTGAAGGGGCGCCCCCCGCACGTTTATTGCTAAGTTTTTAAACTTCCGTGACCGAGACAAGATACTGCGTCTATCCAGGGAAAAAGGGAACATGCGAGTGGTAAACACCCAGGTAGCGGTATTCCCAGACTTTTCCTCTGAGGTACAGAAGAAGAGGGCTCAATACCAGGATGTGAAGCGCCGCCTACGAGTGCTACACTTAAAATATGCCATGTTATTCCCAGCTAGGCTGCGCGTAGAAGAGGATGGACGTGTACAGTTTTTTGATACTCCTGCAGTGGCTGCTGCCTGGATCGGAAGGGGAGGCAGGTGTAAGGCATGTCATGGCTACATGCGAGTACTGTACAAGGGGGGAGGGGATGGCGTTCCGGGGGCCCCCTCCACACCCTGCATAAACCTTGGCTGGGAAAGAACTACTGATGTCCACTGAGGTGTTGATGGTGCGAGTTCTGTGTACCTGTATTCTTCTTTTATTCCCCCCCCCCTTTTTTTTTCCCCTATTACTTGCGAGGGGTGTCCCAGAGGTCGGTGGGAGCAAGATTAGATATGTCGGAGCCAGTCCGAGAAAGAACAGAGTCACCCTCTGGGATCCCTTCACAAAATTCCTTTTTTTTTCTTCCAGGGGGGAGGGAAATCCTGTTTGGCCGCCTCTGCTGCCGCAGCGGTTTAACGTTTGATGTTTGTTTGATTTAACATGGAGATGGGGACGACAAAAGGCCTAAAATTTGAACGGCTAGAGGAGCAAGACACTACAGTATTTGGGTTATGTCATTCTTTCGCCGTTTCAACTACACGTGTTGCTCAGTGAACAACCTTCCTCACAGACATGTGTACGATGGTGATGCAATTGTGCACACAGAAATTAAGAACTGTGCCTCCAGACAGGTTTTACTGCTGGATGAAATGCTTATTTTTGTTGTTGTAATGGATGTTCTTTTTGGGGGTGGTATGCTCACACCAAGTTGGGGAGGTGCTGGGCTGGGGGATTCTCAGGGCCACTGTTGGCACCCTGTAAGATTGATGGAATACGGTATGTGTTGTAGAGGTGTAATGATACCATGTACGGGCGTAAAAGCGGGTGTATGGCAAGCATGGGAATATGAGCAGGCTACTATGTTGTACTGGAAGACTGCAAGGTTGATCCGGCCCCATAACTTTTACACACCGCCACCATGACCTCGATTAAATTCCCAACGTGGAATGTAAGGGGGGTGAGGAACGAGATTAAGCGTACAGCGGCACTAGCCTATCTTAAAGCACAGAAGGCAAACGTTATTGCATTAACAGAGACACGCGTTACTGGCCACTTGCAGGCGGCATTGAAGCGCCCATGGATAGGGTGGGCATATCATAGCACACACTCGAGTTTCTCCAGAGGAGTCTCACTCCTGGTGACAAAGGCCACTCCCTTTGAATTAATAACCCTGGAATCGGACCAGCAGGGGAAATTTTTGTTTTTGCATGCACGCATTGGGGGAGTACCTTTGTTACTGATTGCATGCTATATCCCCCCTCCATACAGCTCGGAAGTCATCGCTCTGGGATTGGCGTTTATGGCCAAGCACCCGATGGTACCAGCGGTGTGGATGGGCGATTTTAACATGACTATGGACCCCCACTTGGACCGACCGGCGACGCTGGGGGGATCTACGAGGGATCCTGGTCCGACTAGAATGTGCCGTTTGCTAAGGGAGTTTGCCCTGGTCGATGTGTGGAGGCAGAGGAATCCTCAGGTTAGGGCGTACACGTGCCACTCAGCTAGTCACGCAACCATGTCCGGTATTGATTATATTCTGGTCTCGGCTGCATTACTACCTAGAGTGGGGGGGGCGGGTTTCGCACCTAGGGCCCTATCGGATCACTCGCCATGTTGGGTGCAGATGTCCCTGCTAGACAGAGCCCCCACGAGGGTATGGAGACTCAACCCTTTCTGGTTGACGGCCCTAACGGATCATGATAGAATTGAACAGGAACTACGGTTCCTTTTCCCCGATGGACAGGGGTCCTCAGATATTAACTCCCGGTGGGATGAGTTTAAAAACTCATGCATGCAGAGTGTTGGACACCAAGATCCGTAGATTTGTGTGTAGCGCAGAGGACATGCTGCAGAGCTTTGAGAGCACGTATAACGCCCAGCCCACAACAGAGAACTTGACCAGGGTGAGAATGCAGAGCAGGATGGTTACACAGATGCACATAGAGAAGGCTAAGCAACGTATCTTCTTTAGCAAAACACGGGTGTATGAACATGGGGAAAAAGCTGGGAAAATGTTAGCATATCTGGCACACCTAGAGGATAGGCCACCGGTGGTGGTGTCCCTGGCAGAGCCGGACGGCTCGATAGTCACGGACCCCCAGGTGGTGGCAGACAGGTTTATGGACTTCTATAAGGACCTGTACAGCTCCCAGGGTAGACACACACCACAGGAAATACGGGAGTACCTCCACACACTGCAATTTGCAAAGTTGAGTAGGGAACAAGTGCAGATGCTCGAAGCCCCAATCACCGCTGAAGACGTTGCCACGGCAATGTCACAACTGGCAAATTCTATGCCACGTATTCAGAAACGTTGGTCCCCAGGTTAAAGGCCTTGTATCTTTCTATATTTGAGTTGGGAACTCTTCCCGCTTCGATGCAGGAGGCCCAGATAATTGTCCTTCCTAAGCCAGGCAAGGACCCCCGCCACCCGGAATCATATAAACCTATATCTCTGCTACCAGTGGACATTAAAATATTGGCAAAAATCCTATCGACCAGATTAAACTCAGCGATCCTTTCTCTGATCCATGGTGATCAAACGGGATTCATGCCAGGGAAAAATACAGCTATGAATATTAGGCGGTTATTCATGAATATACAAGCGCAACACGATAACGTGGGGACCAGGGTGGTAGTGGCATTGGATACGGCCAAGGCCTTTGACTCGGTCGAATGGCAGTATTTTTGGGAATGCCTGTGCTGTTACGGCTTCGGCCCAAATTTTATTAAATGGGTGCAGCTTTTATATCAGACCCCTAAGGCCAGAGTTTTTGTCAATGGGTGGCTTTCGGAACAGTTCTCCCTGGAGAGGGGCATGAGGCAAGGGTGCCCTTTGTCACCACTGTTATACGCCCTAGCAGCCGAGCCCCTGGCTATGGCCATTAGAATGAGCCCAGAGGTGGTGGGTCTTAGGAAGGGAGAAAGGTGGGAAAAGATCGGCCTATATGCGGACGATACAATCCTATATTTAGCAGACCAGGGACCCTCGTTGAGAGCGGCTTTAAACATTATAGAGGAAGTGGGAAAATATTCAGGCCTACGGATCAATTGGGACAAGTCCCGAATTCTCCCCCTGGATCAGTTCCCCCCCTCCGGCGATGTCCCCGGAATTACCCCTGCAAAGGGTAGCGGAAGTTAAATATTTGGGGGTGCAGGTTACGAAGGATCTAAAAGACTATATTCCTCTTAATGTAGAACCTCTATTTGCAATAATTAAATCCAGAACCCAGGCATGGACAAAACTACCACTAGGGGTGATGGGCAGGATAAACCTGGTTAAAATGATTCTACTACCCAAAATTCTATGTATGGTCTGGCACGCACCTCTGTACATACCCCTCAAAATTTTCAAACAGCTTGAAGCAATCTTAAACTCGTTTGTGTGGGGATCCGGCCGCCACAAGCTAGCATGGCATGTACTCAAAAACCCCAGTACGGAGGGGGGTTGCTCCCTTCCTGATTTACAGGACTACTATGTAGCCTCTCAATTATCTCACCTATATTATTTCAATACATCTGAGTCGCAGAGATATGGGTCGCTGGTTTGTAATAAACCGGATAGCTCCCTTCACACGTCGGTACAGGCAATTTTCAGGGGTGGCCATGGCGGATGTCGGTCTGCCCGATTTGGAGCGGACATGCTGACACACCACCAAAAGGTTTGGGAAGTGGCTCTAAAAAAACAAGGCAGGTCACATATACACTCACACACCCCACTATGGGAAAATGGTTTCATGCCCGAGTTGGCCACAGTCCCAGATCCAGGGATATGGGCATCATATGGGGTGCAGTATCTATCTCAGGTCATGACTAGTGCAGGGCTCAAGCCATTTGTGAGGCTCAGGGAAGAATGCTCCCTCCCACCGCAGTTTCATTTTAGATATATGCAGCTCAGACATGCCCTTAGAGCCCAGTTGGGTTCGGAGGATGTTGATGTGAGCAGACCACAGGTGTTGGACGTGATCTTTGGGAAGGATTCTGCCATGCTCACATCCAATATATATTATGTTGTCCGGCGGCGTAGGATCAGCGGGATAGTGCAGGCAGCCAAGATAAAGTGGGAGGGAGACGTGGGCCCCATAGAGGATACAGAGTGGGATGAGATACTAGAGGGAGTTAAGAGCACGTCCCCATAAATTATCAGACAGGTTGACACAACTGTATATTCTACACCAAGCATATATTACCCCCCAGAGGCTGGTGAAGTTTCAGCCCACAAGGAGCCCACTATGTCCCATGTGTTCAGTAGAAGAGGGCTCATTTTACCATATGCTCTGGCATTGCCCCGATGTACAGGCATTCTGGCTTCAGGTGATGCAATTTCTGCATGACAGCATGGGAACCCCGGTGGGAATGGATCCTAAGCTGTGCCTACTGGGACTACTCCCAGACGTGGATACAGAAAAGTACCAAGCAATTTTTATATATGAATCACTTTTCTTGGCCAGAAAGGTGGTGGCAAAGGCCTGGATGCAGCCAAGGGCCCCCGACACTGGAGGACTGGAAGAGAGAGGTTAATGCCACTCTACCGTATAGGAAAATTATATATATACCTAGAGGGGGACCGCAAAAATTTGCCAGTGTATGGGAAAGATGGCTGGGGGACGGTGAAACATGCACGAGCTGAACCAACTTATCTTAAAGAATCACGCAAGTTGGGGCAGGAGGGGGCGGGAAAGAGTTACTCAGATACATAAAGTGGACATACCTACTAAAGTGTATTTACTTTGTATGGGGATGATGAGATGTCTAGTCGATTATGCCTTAATATACGCCAAATGCATGGAATTTATAGGATGTGTGTAATAGTACCTGCTGTACCGTTCAATCTTAGGGCCATGTTGGCCCATTACCGTTTCTATTTGTATGTATTCTTTTTACATCTCAATAAACTTGAACTTCTATGGTTAAAAAGAGATACAGTAAAACCCTGGATTGTGAGCATAATTCATTCCAGAAACATGCTTGTAATCCAAAGCACTTGGGGGCTAGTAATACAAATTGAAAAACATAAGGTCAAAGAAAATTACAATTTAGGGGTTAAAAGGACCACAAAATCTAGTTTGTGGTTACCTATCCCTAAGCAAAGGGCTATCATAGCCTCAATACATACCTAGTTTCTACAAATAAAAGGTTCAGTAGGTGGGCGCTGGATAGGCTGCCAATGGAATGTATTAGCAGTATTATGGATACAATGCTGTCCCCTTAAGCACAGACCAAAGGGTATAAAGGTGAGGAAAAAACCTGAAAAATGGGAGACAGGAAAAATAACCAATCAAAAGGGAGGTACAAGACCAAAAAGGGATAAACAATAAGCCAGTCAGTGATTGAAAAAGGGGGAGAAAGACTAGGGCTTGGGATGAAAATAAATAGATTAACAACCAAAACCGTGTAACAGCACTGAACAGGCCCAACAGGCTCAACAGCAAGCAAGTGCTGACTGAGTCTGTTTAAATAGCCCCCCAGCTGATCAGCCATCACTATCACCGACCAGCTGCGGACAATAATGTGGCCAACGCGCATGCGCACATCCCACTGCGTGCCTACAATCCCCACAGTGCATATCGGCGTGACGTCAGACGCATCTATGAACAGCGCGGCTGAGTCTATGCCCAAAGCAGGCTGTTACATGGGAGGAGAGGATGGTTGACACGGGAAAGGGCAGACAGGGGCGTGGCCAGGGGCTGGCAGTATGTCAATAGACAAAACAACCGAACTTGCGGTAAAATATGTTCTAAGGTCACAGATAGTTTATGGTATTTTGTATTAATAGTGACTGCGCTGATTTTCTTTCACTTAGTACATATTATAGCTCTCGCTCATTAAAGCCTCATTCACACTGGGATGTATGCTCTAATGCAGTAGTTCCCAACCTTAGTGAGATCAGGGCCTGGTAAATTCTTTCAAAATCTTCCATGCCTCAACAGTTATTAAAAAAAAAAACACAGCAATGTACATGAAATTGAAGCTTGTTGCAGTGCAATGCAGCTCCTGATGACAACATCATGTTGAAACGCGTAGGGCCGGGCTTCCTTGGGATGACATCATCCTGCACAGCCTGTCCGCTCGCAAACCTGGGTTCGCAGCTGGTGCTGACAGAACTATGAATGCCTAGCTGGTTAATTCTGAGTGTTTGGTAGACACTGCTTAATTGTAAGTGTGCTCCATGTTATGTGCATACTAAAATGTTAGGGGCTTCTCTGTTCCTCACTTATGGGAGATGAGAGTGTGCTGATGGGCTGGAGATGAATAACCCTTTGTGCGCTGTAGAAGGAGTTTTGTTAAGTCTGATGGCGTGACCTTGGTGGAATACTGGGGAATCTGATCATGGACTGAATTAGTTCAGCTGCATACTTTGGGGTTGATTTACGAAAGGCAAATCGACTTCTGCACTACAAGTTCACTTTTATGTGCAGTCGCTGTAGATCTGAGGGGAAGATCTGAAATGAGGGGAAGCTCTGCTGATTTCTATTATCTAATCAAGTGCAAGCTAAAATGCTGTTCTTTATTTTCCTTGCATGTCCCCCTCAGATCTACAGAGAGTGAACTTCTAAGTGCACTTGTAGTGCAAAGTGTATTTGCCTTTAGTAAATAAACCCAATAGTGTCATTATTTATTTATTTTTTCAGATTGGAATTATTTGTGGATAAGTACCCAGTTTTTAAGGTGGTGAACACTTGGTGTCATACATATAATCACATGTGATTTTAATCTTTAGATTGATTAATACATGTTGGTATTTTGTTATTAGAGGTATAGCGCAGTTACAAATTGTATTTTATTTTATTCTTAACACCTTATTGGGTTTAAGTGACTGCAGCTGTATATGTATTTATAGGTTTACATAGTATAGACCAGTCGCGGAACTACCAGAGTTGTAAAAGTCACACCTGCGACCAGGCCCTGGTGTTCCAGCACTGTGGGGGGTGGGTGGGGCAGCTGGGGGTCAGGGGGGCCCTTATGGGCTCTGAAGGTTCTAGTTATGCCTCTGGTGTTCCCTCTTGTTTACACTTTCGTCGGTCCTCTGAAAAATGATCTGCCGTGATTCGCTTTTCCGAAGGCTGTCAGTGAAGCTGTCAGCTGTTAGACTGTCAGAGACGAGGCATTATGTCGCCTCCCCACTGCCTGTTTTATCCCCTAAAACCCCAAACCACTGTGCCACAATGCATGTGGTTCAGGCACAGCCCCAGTTACTTGACGCAATAGCAGGGATAAAAAAAAATTCTGTGCCGTGATGCACATCATCATGGCTACAGCATGTGTGTACCCCCAAACAGCCGATTATCGTACGTATGATCGTCCGTTTTTTTTTGTATGCTAATCTCATGTCGAATCTTTTGAGTTTACTAAAGTCACGAAAATTCTCGTACGGCAGAATAAAAAATGGGAAGTGATGTCATGTGTTGTAATGCATTTCTATTGCATTTTCGAACGACAGCTGTACTGATTAAACGAAAATCGTACGATCTGGCATCGTACGAAAAAAAATTCTGTGCATGTCTGATAGAATAAAATCGGATGAACTGTCCTGATCGGCTCTCGGAAGCGCTGTACTAACGATCCGATTATCGTACGATCGTTTCGAAAGCGGCATTTTCTGTACGATTTTCGGATCGTGTGTACGGGGCTTTAGGAACAGTGGTTGAGCTGCTCAACTGCGTGTTTTCACTACCCCTCTACCCACAAGTGTAAATTAAGGTAGCTCAAACATTAATAATTTTATTTGTTCAACCAGTGGTTTGAACGAATAAAAATTACCCAATTGCCTCATCCATATACTCGATGTGGGATGGGAGAATCCCTCCTGCTGCGCTATTGTCAGGGCCGATCCTAGGGTCACAGGCGCCTGGGTGCAGAAATATTTCTGGCGCCCCCACAAAGGGGGCGTGGTCATCTTACTAACTCCTCCCCTTTACAAATGTTTCTATGGCAATCACTCAAACACAGAGGTGCTCCTCTAAGAAGTATTTGTTGCCTTGGGATCCTCCCATGATCTTTTAACAATAAAGAAAATACTGGAAGAGCGTACACTAATGATACCTGGAGGGGAACCTCTCTGATACTGTTAGAAAGTTCCCCAAAACATAGTACAGGAGATGGTCAGAGACTGTAGACATGATACAAGAGATGGTCAGAGACTGCAATCATAGTACAGGAGCTGGTCAGAGAGTGTAGACCTATTACAGGAGACAGTCAGTGACTGGAGATATAATACAGGAGATGGTCAGAGACTGCAGACATACTACAGGAGACGGTCAGGGACTGGAGAAATAATACAGGAGACAGTCAGAGACTGCAGATATAATACAGGAGATGGTCAGAGACTGCAGTTCCTATTGACATAAGTAGATAATGGCCGATCGGCTCTCACCTGACCAACAACAACGGTTCCTCTGATCAGGAGTCAGCTCACTCTGAATTGCTCATGGATACTCCACTGGGTAGAGCCCAGATCTGTATTCTGGCAATGACTCCATTCCTTTCTCCGCCAGGGATGGCACTAGGCTGTGTGGCTTTCCCTCTGGTGGCGCACGGCAGCGGGGTTCTCTCTCTGATGGTGTTCTCTCCCTCAGGAGTCCTGAGTGCACTTTCCTGAAAGCTTTCCTGGCTCTCTCTTTCCCATTCAGCTGAACATGCCGTGTGGGCTGCAGTTTCTTTTTTACAGTGGGGCTGCCAGTCCTCGAACTACAAGTCCCACAATCCTCTTCTCTGCTCCTTGCCCCATTCCTCCACCTATAGTCACCCCTCGGTACAGACCCCCTCCACTAAGTATAGACCCCCTCCGTCAGTGCAGACTCCTAACTAAGTATAAACCCCCTCCCTCAGTACAGACCCCCCAGGACAAACCACCCCCTATTAGTACAGACCCCCCCCAGGACAAACCATCCCCCCTCTATTAGTACAGACCCCCCTCTATTAGTACAGACCCCCCTCTATTAGTACAGACCCCCCTCTATTAGTACAGACCCCCCTCAGGACAAACCACCCCTAGATTAGTACAGACCCCCAGGACAAAACACCCCCCCATTAGTACAGACCCCCTTCCAGTAGTAAAGACCGCCCCAGAACAACCCCCCCCTGAGTACAGACCCCCAGGACAAACCAATCCCACTCCATTAGTACAAACCCCCCATTAGTACAGACTCTCCCAAGGACAAACCCCCCCATTAGTACAGACTCCCCCAGGACAACCCCCCATTAGTACAGACCCCCCCAGGACAACCCCCCTTAGTACAGACTCACCCAGGACAACCCCCCCATTAGTACAGACCCACCCAGGACAACCCCCCCATTAGTACAGACCCACCTCAGGACAACCCCCCATTAGTACAGACTCCCCCAGGACAACCCCCCATTAGTACAGACCCCCCCAGGACAACCCCCCATTAGTACAGACCCACCGAGGACAACCCCCCATTAGTACAGACCCACCTCAGGACAACCCCCCATTAGTACAGACTCCCCCAGGACAACCCCCCATTAGTACAGACCCACCGAGGACAACCCCACCATTACTACAGACTCCCCCAGGACAACCCCCATTAGTACAGACCCCCCCAGGACAACCCCCCATTAGTACAGACTCCCCCAGGACAACCCCCATTAGTACAGACCCACCCAGGACAACCCCCCCATTAGTACAGACCCACCTCAGGACAACCCCCCATTAGTACAGACTCCCCCAGGACAACCCCCCATTAGTACAGACCCCCCCAGGACAACCCCCCTTAGTACAGACTCCCCCAGGACAACCCCCATTAGTACAGACCCACCCAGGACAACCCCCCCATTAGTACAGACCCACCTCAGGACAACCCCCCATTAGTACAGACTCCCCCAGGACAACCCCCCATTAGTACAGACCCCCCCAGGACAACCCCCCATTAGTACAGACCCACCGAGGACAACCCCCCATTAGTACAGACTCCCCCAGGACAACCCCCATTAGTACAGACCCCCCCAGGACAACCCCCCATTAGTACAGACTCCCCCAGGACAACCCCCATTAGTACAGACCCACCCAGGACAACCCCCCCATTAGTACAGACCCACCTCAGGACAACCCCCCATTAGTACAGACTCCCCCAGGACAACCCCCCATTAGTACAGACCCCCCCAGGACAACCCCCCTTAGTACAGACTCCCCCAGGACAACCCCCATTAGTACAGACCCACCCAGGACAACCCCCCCATTAGTACAGACCCACCTCAGGACAACCCCCCATTAGTACAGACTCCCCCAGGACAACCCCTCATTAGTACAGACCCCCCCAGGACAACCACCCATTAGTACAGACCCACCGAGGACAACCCCCCATTAGTACAGACTCCCCCAGGACAACCCCCCATTAGTACAGACCCCCCCAGGACAACCCCCCATTAGTACAGACCCACCGAGGACAACCCCCCATTAGTACAGACTCCCCCAGGACAACCCCCATTAGTACAGACCCCCCCCAGGACAACCCCCCATTAGTACAGACTCCCCCAGGACAACCCCCATTAGTACAGACCCACCCAGGACAACCCCCCCATTAGTACAGACCCACCTCAGGACAACCCCCCATTAGTACAGACTCCCCCAGGACAACCCCCCATTAGTACAGACCCCCCCAGGACAACCCCCCTTAGTACAGACTCCCCCAGGACAACCCCCATTAGTACAGACCCACCCAGGACAACCCCCCCATTAGTACAGACCCACCTCAGGACAACCCCCCATTAGTACAGACTCCCCCAGGACAACCCCTCATTAGTACAGACCCCCCCAGGACAACCACCCATTAGTACAGACCCACCGAGGACAACCCCCCATTAGTACAGACTCCCCCAGGACAACCCCCCATTAGTACAGACCCCCCCAGGACAACCCCCCATTAGTACAGACCCACCGAGGACAACCCCCCATTAGTACATGGCAGGCTGTGGCAGAGGCGCTCAAACTTAGCTGAATCAGGCGGCAGCGCAGCTGTATTAGCGTCTGTTCTGTATGCTCTGCTCGGCGCGCGCTCGCTCCCCCACGCTGTCTGAAGATAGCAGTGGCAGAGGTCATGGTGGGTGGAGCCGAGCGGCAGTGTGACGTCACGTTGTCACATCCCGCTCGGGTCTCTGATTCCTTCGGCGGCTCGGCGGCTCGGATAAAAAAAAAAAAAAAAAAAAGAAAAATCTCGGCGGCTCGCTCGGCGCCTAGCGGATGACAGCGCTGGGTGCGGGGCACCCACTGCACCCCGGGTAGGATCGGCCCTGGCTATTGTATTTTGGAAGACTTCCCAGCTGTCAGAACACACTGATCAGTACTGCTGGCTATGGCTGGCAGCACTGATCCAGCAGGTAAAACTCTACAGGGTGGTTGTACAGAAGCTGATTGGTAGATCCACTTCTGTACAACAAGCCTGCTCATATTTGAATCGAAATTCAACCGATTCTTGCTGAACCGGCTAAATTTCGAACCGTGAGGTCCACATAATAGGAAATTAGCAGAATCTCTCCAGTGAGATCACATACAATTACTAAACAGATTTTGAAAGCTGCACAAACACGAACTCTTCTGAGCAATGTCTCTGTCTCACCATCAGGATAACATGGCCATATAGCATAGACTATATAAGACTCTATAACAACATAGTCTAGTTGAGAATCACTACTGCAGTAAAACAGTGAAGAACACAAAGAGCTTTTTGCAACTATCCTCTTGAACAGCATCTCTCAAAGTAAAATCCATGGTAGCTCTGGTAACACAGATATACTACTGGAGGGACCTGAGGACATATGGACACCACACTGGAACTGGAGTACTGGAGTTGCAATGAGGGAAGGGCTCCCCACAGTAGCTTGGTCTTCTGGAGAAGCTGTGTGCTATTTGGCTCCAGCCTGGCTGCCCGCATTACAGTCCAGACAGTGGAGTGCCTCTCACATGACTGCAGATTACTACCAGCTACCTCACGTATGGTCTTTGTGAATTCCTGAGGGGAGGGGAGCAGAAAAACATATCTTCTCTGGGCATGTCCAGGAACCAGAGAGGTGTGAGAAAAATAGGTAAAGGGGCCTGCTTCTTCATCTGAGCATGGTGAGTAAATGGGCACTCCACTACATTGTCACTGCAACAGAAAGAAAGATCATCACCAGGTGCTTTTGTCTAATGCTGGCGCTATTGGTGACCTCCCCTCGGCAGATTCATCTTGCTGTTATCACATGGTGTTTGGCTTGAGAGAGGTTTGTCTGCTGATCTTCTGGACCTCCCAGAGGGGAAGATCAAGCAGATTCTTCAGGATGAGCCTCTCAGATTCATGCAGAGCTTCCAGTTGCTTCTGGACCAAAGCCCCCTGAGGATCTGCCCCCAAAAGCTGCATCCAGGAGGGGAGGATGAGGAATACTCCAAAGTGCACGTTTGCTGCCAGGTGTATGAGGAGGGTGGCATTAAATAGTAGAGGAAAAATCTGTGTCCATTTAGACAAGAACAGAGTAAGTCTTCTTGATGTTGGGGTAAGAGAGGATGGGTCTAGAGGTATTTGTGTAAGAGAAGACAGATCTAGAGATATTTGTGTAAGAGATGACGGGTCTAGAGGTATTGGTGTAAGAAATAATGGGTCTGGAGTTATTGGGTTAGGAGAGGCTGGGTCTGGAGGTATTGGGTTAGGAGAGGCTGGGTCTGGAGGTATTGGGGTAAGAGAGGATGGGTGTGGAGGTATTGGGTTAGAAGAGGCTGGGTCTGGAGGTATTGGGGTAAGAGAGGGTGAATCTAGAGGTATTGGTGCAAGAGATAATGGGTCTGAAGATATTGGTGTAAAAGAGGATGTGTCCAGATGTATCTGTGTAAGAGATGACGGGTCTAGAGGTATTGGTGTAAGAAATAATAGGTCTGGAGGTATTGGGGTAAAAGAGGCTGGGTCTGGAGGTATTGGGTTAGGAGAGGTTGGGTCTGGATGTATTGGCGTAAGAAAGAATGGGTGTGGAGGTATTGGGTTAGGAGAGGCTGGGTCTGGAGGTATTGGGGTAAGAGAGGGTGGATCTAGAGGTATTGGTGTACGAGATGATGGGTCTGAAGGTATTGGTGTAAAAGAGGATGTGTCTAGATGTATTTGTGTAAGAGATGATGGGTCTAGTGGTATTGGTGTAAGAGATGATGGGTCTGGGGGTATTGGGTAAGAGAGGCTGGGTCTGGAGGTATTGGGGTAAGAGAGGATGGGTCTGGAGGTATTGGGGTAAGAAGGATGGGTCTGGAGGAATTGGGTTAAAGGAGGATTGGTCTGGAGGTATTGGGTAAGAGGGGATGGGTCTGGAGGAATTGGGTTAAGAGAGGATGGGTCTGGAGGTATTGGGGTAAGAGAGGCTGGGTCTGGAGGTATTGTAGTAAGAGAGGATGGGTCTGGCGGTATTGGATTAGAAGAGGCTGGGTCTGGAGGAATTGAGTTAAGAGGGGATGGGTCTGGAGGTATTGGGGTAAGAGAGGCTGGGTCTGGAGGTATTGTAGTAAGAGAGTATGGGTCTGAAGGTATTGGGAAAGAGAGGATGGGTCTGGAGGTATTGGGTTAGGAGAGGCTGGGTCTGGAGGTATTGGGGTAAGAGAGGATGGGTCTGGAGGTATTCGGTTAGGAGAGGATGGGTCTGGAGATATTGGGTTAAGAGAGGATGGGTCTGGAGGTATTGGGGTAAGAGAGGCTGGGTCTGGAGGTATTGGGGTAAGAGAGGCTGGGTCTAGAGGTATTGGGGTAAGAGAGGGTGGTTCAGGAGGTATTGGGATAAGAGAGGCTGGGTATGGAGGTATTGGGGTAAGAGAGGCTGGGTTTAGAGGTATTGGGGTAGGAGAGGGTGGTTCAGGAGGTATTGGGATAAGAGAGGCTGGGTATGGAGGTATTGGGGTAAGAGAGGATGTGTCTAGATGTATTTGTGTAAGAGATGATGGGTCTAGTGGTATTGGTGTAAGAGATGATGGGTCTGGGGGTATTGGGTAAGAGAGGCTGGGTCTGGAGGTATTGGGGTAAGAGAGGATGGGTCTGGAGGTATTGGGGTAAGAAGGATGGGTCTGGAGGAATTGGGTTAAAGGAGGATTGGTCTGGAGGTATTGGGTAAGAGGGGATGGGTCTGGAGGAATTGGGTTAAGAGAGGATGGGTCTGGAGGTATTGGGGTAAGAGAGGCTGGGTCTGGAGGTATTGGGGTAAGAGAGGCTGGGTCTGGAGGTATTGTAGTAAGAGAGGATGGGTCTGGCGGTATTGGATTAGAAGAGGCTGGGTCTGGAGGAATTGAGTTAAGAGGGGATGGGTCTGGAGGTATTGGGGTAAGAGAGGCTGGGTCTGGAGGTATTGTAGTAAGAGAGTATGGGTCTGAAGGTATTGGGAAAGAGAGGATGGGTCTGGAGGTATTGGGTTAGGAGAGGCTGGGTCTGGAGGTATTGGGGTAAGAGAGGATGGGTCTGGAGGTATTCGGTTAGGAGAGGATGGGTCTGGAGATATTGGGTTAAGAGAGGATGGGTCTGGAGGTATTGGGGTAAGAGAGGCTGGGTCTGGAGGTATTGGGGTAAGAGAGGCTGGGTCTAGAGGTATTGGGGTAAGAGAGGGTGGTTCAGGAGGTATTGGGATAAGAGAGGCTGGGTATGGAGGTATTGGGGTAAGAGAGGCTGGGTTTAGAGGTATTGGGGTAGGAGAGGGTGGTTCAGGAGGTATTGGGATAAGAGAGGCTGGGTATGGAGGTATTGGGGTAAGAGAGGATGTGTCTAGATGTATTTGTGTAAGAGATGATGGGTCTAGTGGTATTGGTGTAAGAGATGATGGGTCTGGGGGTATTGGGTAAGAGAGGCTGGGTCTGGAGGTATTGGGGTAAGAGAGGATGGGTCTGGAGGTATTGGGGTAAGAAGGATGGGTCTGGAGGAATTGGGTTAAAGGAGGATTGGTCTGGAGGTATTGGGTAAGAGGGGATGGGTCTGGAGGAATTGGGTTAAGAGAGGATGGGTCTGGAGGTATTGGGGTAAGAGAGGCTGGGTCTGGAGGTATTGGGGTAAGAGAGGCTGGGTCTGGAGGTATTGTAGTAAGAGAGGATGGGTCTGGCGGTATTGGATTAGAAGAGGCTGGGTCTGGAGGAATTGAGTTAAGAGGGGATGGGTCTGGAGGTATTGGGGTAAGAGAGGCTGGGTCTGGAGGTATTGTAGTAAGAGAGTATGGGTCTGAAGGTATTGGGAAAGAGAGGATGGGTCTGGAGGTATTGGGTTAGGAGAGGCTGGGTCTGGAGGTATTGGGGTAAGAGAGGATGGGTCTGGAGGTATTCGGTTAGGAGAGGATGGGTCTGGAGATATTGGGGTAAGAGAGGATGGGTCTGGAGGTATTGGGGTAAGAGAGGCTGGGTCTGGAGGTATTGGGGTAAGAGAGGCTGGGTCTAGAGGTATTGGGGTAAGAGAGGGTGGTTCAGGAGGTATTGGGATAAGAGAGGCTGGGTATGGAGGTATTGGGGTAAGAGAGGCTGGGTTTAGAGGTATTGGGGTAGGAGAGGGTGGTTCAGGAGGTATTGGGATAAGAGAGGCTGGGTATGGAGGTATTGGGGTAAGAGAGGATGAGTCTGGAGGTATTGGGATATAAGAGGATGGGTCTGGAGGTATTGGGGTAAGAGAGCGTGGGTCTGGAGGTATTGGGATAAGAGAGGATGGGTCTGGAGGTATTGGAATAAGAAAGGATGGGTCTGGAGGAATTGGGGTAAGAGAGGCTGGGTCTAGAGGTATTGGGGTAAGAAAGGGTGGTTCAGGAGGTATTGGGATAAGAGAGGCTGGGTATGGAGGTATTGGGGTAAGAGAGGCTGGGTCTAGAGGTATTGGGGTAGGAGAGGGTGGTTCAGGAGGTATTGGGATAAGAGAGGCTGGGTATGGAAATATTGGGGTAAGAGAGGATGGGTCTGGAGGTATTGGGATAAGAGAGGATGGGTCTGGAGGTATTGGGATAAGAGAGGATGGGTCTGGAGGTATTGGGTAAGAGGTGATGGCTGTAGTGTTATTAGGGTAGGATGGGATGAGTTTAGCCTAATGCCTATACCAGCCCTCAAAATTTTCACTCGCCTACTAGCATTTGGTGAGTGGATTTAAGCTGGGGGCGAGTGATGACAGGGCTGCATTACTAATCTCCCTCCAATCTGTGCCTACACTTAGAGCCCCGATGAGATTGGCGGCCAAAGAGGAAAGGTGCATGCCCAGGAAAAGTAGTCTGGTGAGCCGCGCACAGGCAGAGCAGTACACAGGTGGTCTCCTTACAATTCTCATTAAGCCATGGGACATAACAGTATGACCTCTCTGAGCCTGCCCCCCTCCCCCCGATCAATGTAGCTGGAGAGCAGGGTGCAGGAAGTAATGAGTGAGGTGGAGGATTGCGAAAATTACCACTCTGGTGCAGCGCTCACTGAAAGTTGCCCTGACATGAGAGCGGCAGCCTTCCAGTTTGTGCAGTTTTCTTCTCCTTGTGCTCTATCCAGCAGTTCAGCCTGAGCACTGCAAGCAGACTGGTCTCAATGTGTGTTGTGCGATGTCAGTGTGCGCTGTGCTATGGTGTCAATGGCTGTGCAGTTGTGGATCTCAGCGCTGGATTGTACTCCCTCCCACTGTGCTGCAGCTTCTCTCCTCACTGCCAGCCTGAATAAAAGGGGGAAGTGGGGACATGCAAGCGTGGAGCCGCACACACAGGCTCCTGATGAGATGAATAGGAGAGAGAGGATGGATGGGAGTTTCAGAGTAGACAGCAAGAGAATGGGGAAGAGACCCAGTTCTACTGCCCTGTCCCTCTGGTCTGCTTCCAGTGCCCCTTCCCTCTGGTCTGCCCCCAGTGCCCCTTCCCTCTGGTCTGCCCCCAGTGCCCTGTCCCTCTGGTCTGCTCCCAGTGCCCTGTCCCTCTGGTCTGCTCCCAGTGCCCTGTCCCTCTGGTCTGCTCCCAGTGCCCTGTCCCTCTGGTCTGCCCCCAGTGCCCCTTCCCTCTGGTCTGCCCCCAGTGTCCCTTCCCTCTGGTCTGCCCCCAGTGCCCCTTCCCTCTGGTCTGCCCCCAGTGCCCTGTCCCTCTGGTCTGCTCCCAGTGCCCTGTACAATGTTGTTAATATTTAATTGTGTAACTTGATTCTGCATAAAACATTTAACATTGTCATTCCATGAGATAATCTACGAGGGTGTGTTTACGGGTGCAATTAGGCACAGGGCAGTGTATGAATTAGGTGGGGCAACTGGTGGCGAGTAACTCTTGAGGCCTGGCTAGTAAGCTCAGGGCTTGAAATTTTGAGCCCTGGCCTATACTATAAACAGTTTACGTAGCTTATAAAACAATGTTTTTTATATATATTGCTTTTTTATTTACTGTAGACTCTGGACTTATTCTTTCACCTCACATTTCCCCACTTTTAAATACAAAATGGCCACATTTATCATTCGGCCCACAACTCCACCCCCACCCTCAGCAATAGTAACAGCTGAACATCTCTTAGCAAAGTCCTGTGAGTTGTGCAGTCAGGCTTTATGAGGTATATAAATGGTTTACATCTCTAGCAAGGGTAATATTCTATCCACCTACATCTCTTCTATGCATAGGCAGGTTTTGGTAAAGGTGAAATAATACTATAGAAAATTTGTATTTTTTTCCCCACATTACATCCCGAATGCACCCTACACCTCCCCTCCTGTCTGCTCTGTATAGTATATGGTACACTATACTCAGCCTGTAATCACCTGCACCCATGCCCAGTGCTATAGGAGACGGGCAGGTAGAAGAAGACTACAACTCCCTTGAAGCTTTGCGGCGGGTGACGTCATCCGGTGTTGCACGTTTGAAGAGGATTCCCCGCCGTCCTGACGTAAAGGTCCGGGTGACGTAGCCGGTGTGGCGGCCATCTTGGTGTAGGAGGAGTTTGTAGGTAGATTGGGGGCAGACAGTGTTCTGAGGCCGCCGTATCCTCTCCGCCATGTCCGCCGAGAACCTGGAGAGCAAAACGCCGGAGGAGGTCACCACTGATGAACAGAAGGTGAGGTGATGGCGGGCAGAGTGCAGGCCGAGGCGGGGAGGGCGGCTGTGTGATGAGAGGATGAGTCAGAGCGTGCTGTGTGCCGGCGACTGCCCATGTGGGGCCCCAGTACTGTGTGCCTGGCTCCTAGCCCGCCCTACTACCAGGAGAGATACTAGAGGGACCCATCCACACCACTCTGATCCCAGGGGCCCGTCTACATCCCTCTACAGGGGCCCCACACCGGTCTGATTCCAGGGGCCCGTCTACAGCCCTGTGCAGGGGCCACACACCACTCTGATCCCAGGGGCACGTCTACAGCCCTTTGCAGGGGCCACACACCACTCTGATCCCAGGGGCCCATCTACACCCCTCTACAGGGACCCCACACCGATCTGATCCCAGGGGCCCATCTACACCCCTCTACAGGGACCCCACACCGGTCTGATCCCAGGGGCCGATCTACACTCCTTTACAGGGGCCCCACACCGGTCTGATTCCAGGGGCCCGTCTACATCCCTCTACAGAGGCCCCACACCGGTCTGATTCCAGGGGCCCGTCTACATCCCTCTACAGAGGCCCCACACCGGTCTGATCCCAGGGGCCCGTCTACAGCCCTCTACAGGGGCCCCACACCGGTCTGATCCCAGGGGCCCATCTACACCCCTCTACAGGGCCCCACACCGGTCTGATCCCAGGGGCCCGTCTACAGCCCTGTGCAGGGGCCACACACCACTCTGATCCCAGGGGCACGTCTACAGCCCTGTGCAGGGGCCACACACCACTCTGATCCCAGGGGCCCATCTACACCCCTCTACAGGGACCCCACACCGATCTGATCCCAGGGGCCCATCTACACCCCTCTACAGGGACCCCACACCGGTTTGATCCCAGGGGCCCATCTACGCCCCTCTACAGGGACCCCACACCGGTTTGATCCCAGGGGCCCATCTACACCCCTCTACAGGGACCCCACACCGGTCTGATCCCAGGGGCCGATCTACACTCCTCTACAGGGGCCCCACACCGGTCTGATCCCAGGGGCCTGTCTACAGCCCTCTACAGGGGCCCCACACCGGTCTGATCCCAGGGGCCCGTCTACAGCCCTCTACAGGGGCCCCACACCGGTCTGATCCCAGGGGCCCGTCTACAGCCCTCTACAGGGGCCCCACACCGGTCTGATCCCAGGGGCCCGTCTACAGCCCTCTACAGGGGCCCCACACCGGTCTGATCCCAGGGGCCCGTCTACAGCCCTCTACAGGGGCCCCACACCGGTCTGATCCCAGGGGCCCGTCTACAGCCCTCTACAGGGGCCCCACACCGGTCTGATCCCAGGGGCCCGTCTACAGCCCTCTACAGGGGCCCCACACCGGTCTGATCCCAGGGGCCCGTCTACAGCCCTCTACAGGGGCCCCACACCGGTCTGATCCCAGGGGCCCGTCTACAGCCCTCTACAGGGGCCCCACACCGGTCTGATCCCAGGGGCCCGTCTACAGCCCTCTACAGGGGCCCCACACCGGTCTGATCCCAGGGGCCCGTCTACAGCCCTCTACAGGGGCCCCACACCGGTCTGATCCCAGGGGCCCGTCTACAGCCCTCTACAGGGGCCCCACACCGGTCTGATCCCAGGGGCCCGTCTACAGCCCTCTACAGGGGCCCCACACCGGTCTGATCCCAGGGGCCCGTCTACAGCCCTCTACAGGGGCCCCACACCGGTCTGATCCCAGGGGCCCGTCTACAGCCCTCTACAGGGGCCCCACACCGGTCTGATCCCAGGGGCCCGTCTACAGCCCTCTACAGGGGCCCCACACCGGTCTGATCCCAGGGGCCCGTCTACAGCCCTCTACAGGGGCCCCACACCGGTCTGATCCCAGGGGCCCGTCTACAGCCCTCTACAGGGGCCCCACACCGGTCTGATCCCAGGGGCCCGTCTACAGCCCTCTACAGGGGCCCCACACCGGTCTGATCCCAGGGGCCCGTCTACAGCCCTCTACAGGGGCCCCACACCGGTCTGATTCTACAGCCCTCCACCGGGGGCTCCACACCGCTCTAAACCCAGGGGGCCCGTCTACAGCCCCTGGCCAGGGGCCCCACACCGCTCTAAACCCAGGGGGCCCGTCTACAGCCCCTGGCCAGGGGCCCCACACCGCTCTGATCCCAGGGGGCCCTTCTGCACCCCCTGCACAGGGGCTCATCTACACCCCTGTACCTCTGTCCCTGTGAATTGTCTTTTTTAGAGGGAGGGGGTATCTGTTGTTCTAGGATCCTCTGTACTCCTATGATGGGGCCCCAGCTCCCTCTACTCTGTGGTCCACCTTCCTCTTGTGATGCCCATTATGGGCTCCCTTGCACCTCCTTTGAGGCCCCATCTATACTGTACGTCTGCTTGCTGTATTGGTTAGATATTGGAGAAGTCTGACAATTTTGGGATCCCTTGCCCCTTTTTATATGGGCCCTTTCTGCTCCTAGGGGCCCACCTTCCTCTGTCATCCTGGATCATTGTCATTTTATGAAAGGGTGTGTCTGCTAGTCTAGGATCCCCCTGTACTGCAATGATGGGGCCCGGGCATGTGAGCTTGCTATGCCAGTTTGAAATCCCTTGGACCCCAATTCCCTCTGCTCTGAAGCCCACCGTCACCCCAGTTCCCTCTGCTCACCTGTGATGCCTTGCACCCTATATATGGACCACAGACCCTTCTACTCGTGAAGGCCCACCTTCCTCTGACATTCCCGGTCATTACATTTTTTTTTTTTTTAGGGGAGGGGGGCATCTGTCAGCCCGGGGGCTGCGAAGAATCTGGCATCACATTTTATGTTCATAGTCTTACTCTCCTTGTATAAACCTCGGAGCCCTTAGAGAGGTATTCATGTATGAGGAATGGGGCATAGTAACATGAATGGGGTGAGCACATGGCTGGAGTGGGGCTCTCATTACATATTATGTATTCTCTATGCCGGGGACATGAATGGTGTACAGGAGCTGATGATGTATTCCATGGGGGGGGGGGGGGGGGTCGGCAGTGGCATGTCTCTGCTGGAAGGGAGATGTGACCAGCCAGTCTGTGACTCTCTGGCTCCTGGAACTGGCTGGCTTATCCTAGTTGCTGTGCATTAGCCCCACCTAATCTGCAGTAATGAAGAGGTTACATGGAGTCCCTGCAGAAGGTTTATTACAGCCTCACCCTCTTTATTATAATATCTTCTCCCTACAGTGTGTACAATCTTCCTGCATATAGAACAATGGTGGTTTATTTTATTCATGCAGACTTACTTCAGTTCTTAAAATGAATGAACTGTCTGAAATGCTGCATGTATACAATCAGATTCAATAGTTGTTTTCACTCCAGGCCTTCAGGATGTGCTGATATTTTCTCATTGTTTTATAAGTGTAAGTGATGGGTAAACACTGGGCACGCTGCCTTCCGGCTCCTGGGTCATCTAATTGGTTCACACTTCCTGTATTAAAAGATAACAACCCACCAACACAAATATAATTGCCACCTCCTAAGGTCCTTTTGGTTTTGTGTGAGTTTAGTCGGCACAGAAAATCTGTGGTGGTATGAGAAATCTTGTGTTCTTGTCACTTCCTTTGTGATCTGCACCCAACAAAATCTTCTTCCTAGCTATGTTCTGTAAACTAGGTGGGGATGAAGAGGTAAGGACATGTTTGTAGTTCTGATCAGAAGAGCAGCCTAGGGTGACAACCATGGATCCCTCCATAAGTACAGTGGAGGAGTGATGTAGCCACCCAGGGACAGGAAGTGTTTATTTGTATGTTTTCTTTGGATCTATGATTTCTTCCCACACTCCAGACATGCTGGTAGGTTATTAGCAAATTGGCCCTTGTATAATCTATTGAGTGTGCCCAAGATGGCTACTTCACCATCTGCCCCAACAGCAGATAAGGCTCTTTGAGATGACATGGGGATAAGAAAAAAAAATCACCCAAGAGCTGACATTTTTATAATTTAGCATAGGATTCTCTAAACTGTTCTGTGCAAATACCACCCTGTGGATTTTACAAATGTGTGTGTGTGTGTGTGTGTGTGTGTGTGTGTGTATATGTTGCCCCCTTAACCATCCAGGGGGGTTGCCCCCTTAACCATCCAGGGGGGTTGCCCCCTTAACCATCCAGGGGGGTTGCCCCCTTAACCATCCAGGGGGGTTGCCTCTTTACCATCCAGGGGGTGCCCCTTCAGGGGGGTTGCCTCTTTACCATCCAGGGGGTGCCCCTTCAGGGGGGTTGCCTCTTTACCATCCAGGGGGTGCCCCTTCAGGGGGGTTGCCTCTTTACAATCCAGGGGTTGCCCCTTCAGGGGGGTTGCCTCTTTACCATCCAGTGGTTGCCCCTTCAGGGGGGTTGCCTCTTTACCATCCAGGGGTTGCCCCTTACCACCCAGGGGGCGCCTCTTCAGAAAGTCCGAGGTAGGGTCATGGCTGGCTGAGAATGGAGGTGCCATTATGATATACAGATCGCGGCGCATCAACTGCCAGCCAGCCTGGGTATTTTCACAAGCACTGATAACATCTCTAGCGGGCCGATGTGGCCTGAGCGCTGTAGTTTAGAGACCTCGGCTGTAGCAAACGGGCCGCTGACGTGCTGCGGCAGACTGCTGGAAATCGCGGCCATCACATATCGCCTGCGGATTGTTGTCCCCAAAACTCCATACACTGACTGCATATAAAGATGCAGAATAAGTCTGCTTCATAATTCACTTCTGAATACAATATTGGGGACAGTTCCATTTGTAGGGTAACAGGGAAAAGATGCTTTACATTTGTGGAAAAACGCTGTCTATTACTATAAGGATATTTCCTTTTGTTTTTGAATGAGGAAGGGAAGGGTTAATCATCAGATTTTGATCACTAACTTGTCTTTCCCTCATTTCTTGTCCTAGTATTAGAAAGACAAAGGGGAGGGGGAGTCTTACTTGCTGGAGTTGGGCCTTTAGTAATACTGTTTATGGAGTCATCTTCCCTCTAATTCCCGTATGAGAATACATCCGAGTCATATCTCCATTCACTTCTATGATGTACTACAAGCTCAGCTGTGCTGTCACTCTGTATGGAGGCAAACGGATTTCTTCACTTTTGACATATCCTCTGATTGATTTAGGACGTTCTTGTTTCACCCCTTTTTTATATTTATTTTGAAAGTGGAAAGACGGTGTTAAAGAAAAATGAATTCGCCTTTTTTTTTTTTTTTCTCAATATGTCGGAGAAGTCCCAGAAGTATGTGCCCCCAACTTCTTCCTTTTTTTTCTTTTTTTTTTCTTTCTCTTCTCTCCTCTTCCTGTATATAGACTCCTATTATCAGTTCACATACTTGAAGACACTGAAAAAATCTCGGCTACCTTTTAGTCATCCTCTGTATATTTAAAACAAGCTCAAATGCTGCTTAGTTCACAATTGATGCCTAGCTTACTAAGCCCTGGTTAACATTGGTGCGATTTGACAAGCATGTCAAATCTGTGGCAATGGCACTGTCCTAATCGGTGCCACGCCGCACCAATTTCCAAAAGTAGTTTATGTACTGCTTTTGGCGATTTCCATTGACACCTGTGCAGTAATCGCAGCTGAAATTGTGACTGACATGCGGGAATGAACCTAGGCTAAGGGCCTGAACACTGGCCTTACATTTGGATGCAGACGGTTCTGTTGCATTTGAACTGCAGACGGAGCTGGTTAAACATAGCGCCCCTCCTTTTCTTTTTTTTGTCTTTCTTTTTCATTTGTGCATGTGTTTGAAAGGAAAATGCAGCATTTGGAAACGCTTATGGACAGGAACCCTTAGGCCCTATTGGCAGATAAGTGTTTTGGGGCTCAAAGTCCTTAATTGCATGTATTTTAATGGTGGCTGTTTACATTTTGTTTACATATGAGTGCTCAGGCACCTGATGCTCTGAAAGCTACAAGAGGAACTTTTGGGGCAGATTTGGGCATTTTTGGCCCCATAGACATTAAAAGAGAAGTTCAGGATTGTAAAAAACAATTATATTCCCCTTAGTGGATGCAACATCATTCTGATACTGCATCTGTCTCCCTCTGCACTGAGAATCAAGTTATCACACTGCTGATCGCTCAGTTCTACCCCTCCGCTCTGAGCAGAGAGGGGTGACGGTCAGTCAGTGAAAATCCAGTGGCGCTCGCTTGTAATGAGGTATGAATTTTACTAATATGCAGCACTGCACACAGCATACCTATTGCCTCTTCCTACATAGGTAGTATGCGATTTACAGAACATGCTGTTGATCACCAATATTTTTCTTGCAGAGCAGAAATGAGAGTTCTGTGCCACACTGTGAGCATCCCATCCCATGGAGGCCAACTTGTCTTCTGCCTGAGCTCAGTGCTGATCACCAACATCTCTCCAGCTGTGTTAGGAAAAGAACTGTCAAAGCCTTTAGTCTTCCTGTTACTCTTTCTGATTGTACGGAGCTCTGGAAAAAGAGATGTTTTTTTTTTTCTTGGATAGAGTAAAGGAGGGCTTATAACCCCTGTCTAAAGATGCACCAAAATTTGGGCTGCCAAGGTGTTATCGGCAGAATGCTAAGACCCCTTTCACATTGTAGTGTAACCTCAGTCTATGGACCTCAACTGGTTATCGTTGGGAATTGTGGGGTATGACTTGATGTGCGACTCTGATGTGCAGACACTCTTCAGGTGTCAGTGGGGGAATCCCGCTTGAAATTATTGGCTTCAGGTATCGGAGCATTTATATCAGTACCGCTACTCGTGCAAATGCTTAGTAGCGACACTGATATTGGTGCAAACCTACTTTTTAGCACAAACTTCAAAAGGCCATGCGGCTAAATTGTTGGGTGACTGAATTTATGTGCATGCAACTATTTACTATGCTGTAAAATTATAGCATGGTCAGAGCTTCCTTAATTGTTTGATACAATAAACCAACCTTGTTGGTGACTGAGGAAGTGTTAATCTATGGACACGGCATACACTTTCATTTTATAACATCAGCACTGTAATAACCATACAAACAGATTATTTCTGACAATGCAATATAAGCTTATTTGGATAACCTCTGCATGTTGGCAGTGTTGTCTGCTTGTCATCTCTTTCCACACATTCCTGGATTCCCAGTATGGGTGCAATGGATCAAAAAACTCACGGTTCGGATCGTTCCTCAGGTCAGGAGTCACGAATCGGATCATTTTTCGGCTCAGCAAAAAAAAATCTCCCCCACTGTAATATCCACATCCCCCCCCCCCCCCCCTGCAGTGGCGTCACTCGGTGCAAAAAAAAATGGTGTCACCCCCTCCCACCCACTATGGTCCCCCCATCAGTACAGACACCCCACAGTAGTGCAGACCTCAGACAGTAACCCCCACAACAGTAGTGCAGACCTCAGACAGTGGCGTGTGTTTCCCTCGAGCGCGGGCTCCTCCTGTGGGTGTGAACAGGAGGGCTGCCACCGGGTGTACCAAGATGGCCGGAGCTAGGCCGAAGCCAGGGACTTTCCCAGGCCGAGGCTCCGGAGCGCTCTGCGGATAGTGGGGTGTGCTGATCTGAACGGGGTGTCCCGTTCGGATAACGGATCGGTGACGACCCGTTGCACCCCTAATTCCCAGCATGCTTTGCAGCTTCGCTGCTGTTTACTTTGTTACACATTTCACAGAGCCTGCCCAGGGGGTGCTGAGGGGCAGGCTCTGTGAAATGTGTAACACAGCAATGCCTGCTCACAGGGTATAGTGACTATGGGTCACAGTGTGTGTGTGGTGGGGGGGGGGGGGGAGTCTTTGCAAAGCAAGTCTACAAGCTTCAAGATTGATCTGATTAAGGCCTCTTGCACATAATACTCCTGTTTGAGCATCTACTTGTTCAGACTTTTTTTTTATGTGTATGCATTCATGCAATTTCACACACACTCACAATTGTGTGCAAATGCAAACGTGTTCTCGTTCTGCACAATATGTAAGTGAGTATTTGTGCACATGAGGCATAAATTACTGACCAAAAATGCAGCTTTTTCTTAAATTTTGTAAAATCAAAATACCTGCCCTTTTTTATGCACTTATGTGCACAATTAATAGATTTTTTTTTTTAAGCTCCATTAAAAAAAAAACCTGCCTCCCATTTATTTCAGTGTGACTTGCGGGATGTTGGGAAATGTCCTGCAAGCGGCATCTTTGGCAGTGCTGCATACAGCGCTCCCAAAATGCCCTTCCCATTGAAATTGATGGGCAACACTTCGGAAGCACCGCAACACAGGCGTTTTCACCCCTTCTTTGGGGTGAAAAACGCTGCTTTACCGCTAACGTTTGGCACTTTCAGTGTGAAAGCAGCCAAAATCGAGTTGCTATAAATCTATTTTCTCTGGATGTTTGTCCCAAGAGGTCTAATAATCACTAGAAGACGTGTTGAATACCACGACACGTGCAGATTGATGAACACAGATGGCACGTCCAGAGATTTGAATACCAGCCCTGTGTTGTTTACCACGCGTCAATGGATGGGCTGTGATGATGGCATATTTTAAAATCGGAGGGAGGAGAACTTTATGTAGACTATAGAGCGCTGTCAGCGGTATCCATGGTGATCTGTAGAAAACATCTAATCTCCTTGACTCCAGAAGCAGCCTTTAAAGTAGCTGACACAGGGGACTTGACAGGCCTTGTTTACAAGGTTCCAGCAATGCTGTCGCTATGTTAACCACTTCCATACTGGGCACTTAACCACTTAAGGACCGCCTACTGTACATTTACGTCAGCAGAATGGCACAGCTGGGCACATCAACGTATATATACGTTGGTTCTAGTATCCAGCCATGGGCCACGAGCATCGATCACGTCATCCCTGTTATAGGGGGACGTGATCGATGACGTCACACCTACAGCCACACCCCCCCACACCCCCCTACAGTTGTAAACACACGCAGGGAACACACAAATTCTACAGCGCCCCTTGTGGTTAACTCCCAAACTGCAACTGTCATTTTCACAGTAAACAATGCAATTTAAATGCATTTTTTGCTGTGAAAATGACATTTGTCCCAAAAATGTGTCAAAATTGTCCGAAGTGTCCGCCATAATGTCGCAGTCATGAAAAAAATTATATATATTTTGGGGGATATTTATTATAGCAAAAAGTAAAAAATATTGCAATTTTTCAAAATTGTCGCTCTATTTTTGTTTATAGCGCAAAAAATAAAAACCGCAGAGGTGATCAAATACCACCAAAGGAAAGCTCTATTTGTGGAGAAAAAAGGACGCCAATTTTGTTTGGGAGCCACGTCGCACGACCGCGCAATTGTCAGTTAAAACGACGCAGTGCCGAATCTCAAAAAGGGCAAGGTCCTTTAGCAGCATTTTGGTCCGGGTCTTAAGTGGTTAAACACCCTCCTGACCAGACCAGCTTTCAGCGCTCTTACACTTTGAATGACAATTACTCAGTCATGCAACACTGTACCCAAATGATTTTTTTGTCCTCTTTTCCCCACAAATAGAGCTTTCTTTTGGTGGTATTTGATCACCTCTGCGTGCGGTTTTTATTTTTTGCGCTATTAATGAAAAGAAACCAAAAATTTGGGGGGGGAAATGATTTTTTTCTTAGTTTCTGTGATAAAATTTTGCAAATTATAAATTTTTCTTCATACATTTTGGCCACAATTTATACTGCTACATGTCTTTGATAAAAAATAACCCAAAGTTTTTGGAAATTTTTTGATCTGTGTGAAAGTTTGAGTCTACAAGCTATGGTGCAAATCATAAAAAATTATCACATCTGATCACACCTGATGTACTGAAGGCCTCATTTCTTGAGACCCTAACAAGCCAGAAAAGTACAAATGCCCACAGATGGCACAGGTGGGCACTGATGAGGTGGCACAGGTGGGCACTGATGAGGTGGCACAGGTGGGCACTGATGAGGTGGCACAGGTGGGCACTGATGAGGTGGCACAGGTGGGCACTGATGAGGTGGCACAGGTGGGCACTGATGAGGTGGCACAGGTGGGCACTGATGAGGTGGCACAGGTGGGCACTGATGAGGTGGCACAGGTGGGCACTGATGAGGTGGCACAGGTGGGCACTGATGAGGTGGCACAGGTGGGCACTGATTACAGATGTGCACTGAGGTGGCACAGGTGAGCACGGTGGTACTGGGGGGCACTGTGGGGGCACAGGTTGGTGACCTTTTTTTTTTTCTCCTGCGCTGGTTACTCGGTTCTCTCCCTCCTTACACGCGGTGTCTGTGTGAGGAGGGAGAGTCGGCAATGAGAGATGATCTTGTATGTTTACATATGAGATCATCTCTCATTGGCCACACAGATCGTGCTGTAAATAGCCACTGTGATTGGCTATTTACCGCGATCTGTGTTTGGCTGTGTCCGAGGGACACGGCCAGCACAGGAGTTCCCCGCTCGGGCAACGAGGAAATTCAGGACTGCGTTTCGGCCGTACAGTCATACGGCCGTCAGCAGGTGGTAAAATATAGTTCAATGTTTTGCTTTAACTGTTGCATTTTGGTAAGTAAAGCACTTTGGTCTTCGGCAGCATTCTTTTCACCCATAGCATAGCCTGAAATATTACTGTATCTAAAGCTGGCCATACAGAATCCCCCCCCCCCTCCCTCCCTGCATCGTATTAGATGGCCACGCAGATCTTTCGACAAAGGTTAATTGGAAAAATTGGCTTTGGAAGATCCTATATTCAGTGTGTATGGCCAGCTTAAGAGCAATGATTACTAAATGCAACTGAATTCTGTGGAAGTTAGAAAACGTGAATTCCTGACTTCATATAACCTCAGTTTTTTTATTCCTCCTTTTTCTTCCAGGAAGTGGACGATAAGGTAGTAAGTCCAGAAAAGGCAGAAGAGGCCAAATTAAAAGCAAGGTATCCTCATCTGGGTCCTAAGCCAGGAGGCTCAGATTTCCTGCGGAAACGGCTTACAAAAGGGGTAAGCAACTTTAAAACCTATTTTAGTCCTGGAGGTTTCATTCAAATCTTTGGTGAATTAAAGGGGTGTTCCACCCAAAAAAACGACCTTAGCTTACTCCACTCCTCACCCCCATACATGCCACATTTGGCATGTAATTTTTTTGGGGGGGGAGTGGGGGCTTCAGTAGGAGTGGGACTTCCTGTCCCACTTCCTGCTTCCGCCGAGGGGCTGGTTAGGCGATTAAGCCTTAATCGCCTACACCAGCCCCTCCCTGTAGGCGATCACATGGGACACTGACAGGTCCCATGCGATCGCCTCTCCAATCAGCGGCGAGCCGCGCACGCATGCGCAGTACGGCTCGCGCATGCGCAGTGGGTGCCCGGCCGTGAAGCCGAAGGCTGTCACGGCTGGGTGCCCACAGTCAGGATGGAGACGCCGGGCAGGGGGGGAGAGGAGCGGAGCCCCGTTCGGCGCGTCGCTGGAACGCAGGAGCAGGTAAGTGAGTGTTTATTAAAAGCCAGCAGCTACACTTTTTGTAGCTGCTGACTTTTAATAAACACAACTTAGGACTGGAACACCCCTTTAACCACTTCCCGACCGCCCACCGCAGGTATACGTCGGCACTTTGAGGATGGATATCTCGGTAACGGCAGCAGCTGCTGCCACAACCGAGATATCCATCTCTTCTGTGGGCGGTCGGGTAAACGATAATGGCGGTCTCCGCGGCGGAATCGCCGCGAGATCGCCGTTATCGGTAGCGGACGAGCGTCCCCCCCCCCTCCCGCTGCGCTCCCGCGCTCTCCGCCGCTTACCGGAGCCGTCGGTAGCGGCGGAGGCGATCGGGTGCGCTCGTCTGGTCAGCGGGGATGCGAGTGAGGGAAAAAATTTCCCTCGTCCATCCCCGTAGCTCTGCTGGGCGGAAGTGACGTCAAACGTCATTTTCAAACAGCGTCTTAAAGAGACATTTTTTTTTAAATGTCATTTGAAAAATGACATTTAAAAATTTTTTTTTTTTTTTTTTGCATTTTAGCCTAAATATGAGATCTGAGGTCTTTTTGACCCCAGATCTCATATTTAAGAGGACCTGTCATGCTTTTTTCTATTACAAGGGATGTTTACATTTCTTGTAATAGGAATAAAAGTGATAATTTTTTTATTTTTTTTATTTTAGTGTTAAAAATTGGTAAAATTAATACAAATAAATACGAAAACAAAAAAAATTTTTTTTTAAATCGCCCCGTCCCGACGAGCTCGCGCGCAGAAGCGAACGCATACGCGAGTAGCGCCCGCATATGAAAACGGTGTTCAAACCACACGAGTGAGGTATCGCCACGATCGTTAGAGCGAGAGCAATAATTCTAGCCCTAGACCTCCTCTGTATCTCAAAAAATGCAACCTGTAGAATTTTTTAAACATCGCCTATCGAGATTTTTAAGGGTAAAAGTTTGACGCCATGCCACGAGCGGGCGCAATTTTTAAGCGTGACATGTTGGGTATCATTTTACTCGGCGTAACATTATCTTTCACAATATGTAAAAAAATTGGGCCAAATTTATTGTTGTCTTATTTTTTTATTTAAAAAAGTGAATTTTTTCCAAAAAAAGTGCGCTTGTAAGACCGCTGCGCAAATACGGTGTAACAAAAAGTATTGCAATGACTGCCATTTTATTCTCTAGAGTGTTAGAAAAAAAAAAATATATAATGTTTGGGGGTTTTAAGTAATTTTATAGCAAAAAAAAATGTTTGTCTCGTAAACACCGAATCTGAAAAACAGGCCCGGGGCTAAAGTGGTTAATAAGGTACCTCTGTGGCTTCCACAAAATGCGGTTTTAAAAACGATACTCCTGTATGCATTCTTCTGGATTTTGCACTTTTTCTTTAGAGTTTTAAATGGATGTAGTTCTCTCCCCAGTAAACTGATGCATGCCATATAAAACTTCATGTAGCGCCCAATGAAGTTTTAGTAAGAGGCCTCCAGGGGAACTACATTTTCTTTTAACCGGAGCTCCACCCAAAAAGGGATGTTCTACTTTAAGGCCACCTCCTCTTCTTCATGTGACACCTTTTGGGGGGGGGATTGGGCATAGAGACCTGGTTTTGACAGGTACCTGCTCCCACTTCACCTAGATAATGCAAGCGGAAGTTGTCTGCTTTCATCTGGGACATGTCATATGAAAAGTCAGCATCTGCAGTATTTGTAGCTGCTGACTTAATAAACACAAAAATGCGTGGTATCTTTGAAGCCCAGAATAGGGTTTCTCTGAGCCTGTATATCTGCCAATGCATCCAGGAGCAGTGGTGTTTAGGCAGAAAATGCGTTTTAAGGGCGTTGAGTGCCTCAAGCATTTTTTCTGACAAAACATCACTGCCAGGAAGGAAGGCAAATAGAAGAGATGGCAAAACTTCTATTGTGCGTGAGGCCTTATACCCTTTTAAAAAAAAAAAGTCCTCTGCACCTTTTGTGAAAATATTTTTTTTTTTTTTTAAGTCCAGGCACAAACTCACTTAACCACTTCAATACAGGGCTTTTATACCCACCTCAATACCGGGCACTTCTCTCCTACATGTACAAATCATCATTCTTTTGCTAGAAAATTAGGCAGAACCCCCAAACATGTTTTTTTTTTTAGCAGACACCCTAGAGAATAAAACGGTCATTGCGACGTTTTATCTTGCACGGTATTTGCGCAATAACTTTTCAAACGCCTTTTTTTGGTAAAAAAAAATTTATGAATTAAAAAATAACAAAACCGTAAAGTTGGCCCAATTTTTTCGTAAAATATGAAAGATTGTTACACCGAGTAAATAGATACCTAACATGTCACGCTTTAAAATTGCGCACACTCGGAAAGGCGCCAAACTTTGGTACTTAAAAATCTCCATAGGCAACGCTTTGAAATTTTTACAGGTCACCAGTTTAGATTTAGGCCCCTTTCAGACTGATGCGGGAGCCGCGTTGGCGGTATAGCGCAGCTTAAATTAGCGGCGCTATAACGCTAGAATTGCACGGGAGAGCCCGGAGAAGCACCGGATGGTGGCGGGAGGGGGGATGTCCCCTCCTGCCGCCTATAAGAACGATCAAACGGCGGAACCACCGCTATGATTGTTCTAATGGTGTGCAGGATCGCCGGCTCAAGACATGGATATCTGAATGATGCCTCTAGCTGCAGGCATCATTCAGATATCCCCCGGCAAACTAGTGTTGATGTGTTCTCCTTTCTTCTCAGTAGTATAGCTGTAGTGAAACCATTGCATTCTATTTTATAAGTGCACCCCTTAGTGGGAAGGTTAAATAACCTATAACTGCTTGAATGTTATGCTAGGCTCAATGTGGAGTGAGGCTCAATTCACAATTTGGAATCTCAGGCAGAATTGCCGCAATTTTAAATTGCATGGCATTTTTTGTACAATGTGCATTTGGATGCGATTATCCCTTATTGGCACCCCAAACATGGTGCATGTTGCAACCTCTATAGGTGTGTGAGTGCATGTGATATTTGTATGAATAAAATTTCTTTTGCACATCTGTTCCAATTGCAAAGACAATATTATATAAAGTAGGCCAAGTAACCTGTCTTTTCTCTTTTTCAGCAAAAATACTTTGATTCTGGTGACTATAACATGGCTAAAGCAAAGATGAAGAACAAGCAACTTCCTACTACTACTGCTGCAGACAAGGCAGAGGTTACAGGGGATCATATTCCTACTCCACAGGATCTTCCTCAGAGGAAACCTTCCCTTGTGGCCAGCAAGCTGGCTGGTTGAGCTGGCCTGACTGCATGACATCCACCTCATTCCCATCTCTCTTCCTTTTTAACCTTCTGTTATTCTCTGATCCTCCTCCCTGTACACTAATAGTCAGTCTGACAGCTTAGCAGGCAAGAGTAGTGCAAGCTGCTGTCTTGAGTGTAGGATAAAATTCTCTAGTATCAGATTAGTTGTTTAAACCGATGCACTGATAAACAGGCCTGTTTCTGGTATAGCAATGTAAAGAAATTTACTTGAAAACAGAAATTTACAAATGTACATAATGCCTATTTCCTACTGGTAGGACACTTTGGGTTTTACCATTTTAACGTCTGCTTTCCTTTATTCACTTAATGTTTTCCTCATACTGTACTAATTTTTTTTCTATTTAAGTTTTTTTTTTTTTTTCCATTCTTGTTCTGAAGTTAAATAATTTTTTGTTTTAAGAAGCAGCAAAGCAAAATGTCAAATCAACCTGGGTTCTAAAAATTTCCTTTTTTTTTTTTTTTTTTTTTTTTCTCTGCCCTTTTAACTTGAATGGCCTTAAACCTTTCTCAGCTTTAACGACAGGATTGGACTTGAGCAATATTTGCTCACACTGCTGTAACCTTTCGTACACAATGAAAGTGGCCCCGTTGAAGCTGGCATCTTTCCTGGTGAATAGCGTAGAACCTTATGTTGAAGAGTTGGATGATGTGCGCATGTGCATAGACTGTTGAATTCACTTTTGTGCCATTTTGTAAATACAATAGTTTTGCACAACCTTTTTGCAAATGTGTACTAATTTTTACAGTTTACAAGATCTATATGTAAATCTGTAGCACACTTTAGCTCCTTAAGTCCTGGCAGCATTTTATTTCCCAGAGTTATTGCCACCATTCAGAATTCACGTCTTGTGCGTGAACTTAAAGTCGCAAAAGTTTGTGTGTTGGTTTTTTTTTTTTTTACGTTTGGTAAAGATGCAAACCTTGAACAAAAATACTTGGAACTGCACGAAGGCCTGTTCATGCTGCTGGAAGATCACCCTAATGGGGGTGAAGCGGGTATCCTTTATATTTGATATATTGATCTGGCTTGTATTTGTAGTAACATCACTGATTGTTGATTTGCCTGTCAACATAGCGCAAACTGCATGCGTTTGCACCCGACTGCATTTACGGTGGTCCTGCATGCCACTGTTGTGATCCGCATGCACCCATCTGCGGCAAAAGGGGTTATTTGCCAGACTGCAGCACTTGCTAGGCCATGAAGGTTTATCTTCATCACTGCAGATATTGCTAAGTAACATCTTCCCTGATGTACAGTTTTCTTGGAAATGGTGTTCAGCAACAGTGGAGTTGCCCAGAGTTGTGTGCAGAGGATGTACACATTTCCTCTTGTAAACATAGTTTGGAACAGGGTTGTGACCAGCATTGGTATGGATGATCATTTTGGGACACAGATAATTAAGCAAAACAAAAATGCGTAAATTATTGGTAAAGAAATCTTATTGTTTTGTTTCTCTGCTAAACCCTTGAGGTGTATATTATTACAGTGCTTATTGGTGTCCTGCAGTTGTTAACTGGTATCAACACTTAAATTAGTTTGTTGTTGCATAAGACCTCCAATCATGCTGGATATACTGAACATTTATGAATATTGTTAATAAAGATTGCAACTGTACTCCTTTTTGTTTTCTTTCTTTTTTTTTCATGTTTTAAGAATTTGAAAGTGCTAGTTGTCTGGCTGTCTAAACAATGCTTTGCCATCAATACATGGGTTGCTTTAATAAAGGCAAACGACTGCAGTTACACTCATTTTCCATAGAGCTTAGTGAATGTGGATGATGGAAATCTGCAGAGTTTCGCTATATTCACTAAGCTGTGAGGAAAATGTGTGCAACTGAACCTGCAAAGTCCATTTGCCTTTTTAATCGACACCAGTCAGGACCCCCAATAACGCACAGCTCTTTTCTCTATCTGCAGCATAGAGCGTCCTGACCCCTCCTGTAGTTCAAGGGAGGGGCGAGCATGACACTCTACACCAGGGAGAAAGCCTTGCATTAATGTGTGGAGTTAGACAGAAGAACAGGAAGTTATACATGGTTTTCTCGGTTCTCCCCCTCCCCTCTGAGTAAAAGGCTGTCAGTCACTGGCTATCTGCTCTCCCCTCCACCTCTCACTGGAGCACTGAGCTGTGGAGAGGCTGGCTCAGGCTCTCGGCGGATTACTGAGAGGCTGTTCCAAGCTTGTTCCTGGGCAGATACCAAACACAAAGTTGGGTTTTTTCAGAGCCTGGATGGGCTGTGTGACTTTAGCCTACCGTTGGCTGGAAACGGGTCACAGGAGTGCAGAACTGCCGTAGAAGTATGGCTTTGGCTATACTTTTTTTTTTAAATGTTTTAAATTTTAAACGAGTATAGCTTACAATATGCCACAACCCATATTGTATACAAAAAGGGTGGGGGGGGGGGGTAGGAAGATCCTTGAACAGTCTAGAGGGACTTTTAATGGTAAAGCATGAGACAGAAATGTATAGTAAATGTTTTATTACAATAGTTTTATAAAACATAAAATAAAACCTGCTTAATACAGCAGTTAGAAATACAGCAGTTAGAAATACTCGTCACCCTCTTGAAGATGTAAGATATGAGTATTTAAAGTCAACTACACATAAATAGCATTGATGTAATCATGGTATCATCATTTTTTTTTTTTTTCTAATTGTAATACAATAAATGTTTTTATTTCTAGAATAATTGTTTGTGGGAAAGAGTACAAAATGTATTTTTCAACAGCTTTACTATACTGTTTTTGCTAAAGCAAACCTTCCCCATTTGAAAAAAGAAGCAAATAAATCCTGGGATATTGTAAACATGTGGGGCACTGTGCTCTCTATATACAGACCTTGCTTTTCAAAGGCCTGGCCTCTTGCAAGTGTTATGATTAGGCCAGCCTTCAACCTTGAGTAGCAAAGGGTGCCATGTTTAATTTCTCAAGTCCTCTTCTTGAATGGTCATAAGAGAAGCTACACCTACAAAAGAAGAAAGCACAGAGAAGTTAAAAGCCTCCATGACAGCCCTTCAGTTATGTATTTTGCAGGCACAGCAACTCCTGTTTTCCCTTTCATTCTTAGGTGGTGCCTAGAAATGCCTCTCTGGGAGGATGTTTGCAGGTCACTGTCTGATATATCCGCTCTCCCCCATTGGCGACCTTCGGTTCTCCTTACCCCTCTACATATCACAATGAGGCTGCCAGTATAGTGAGAGCTTATGTGGGGGCGAAGCCCTCTACTCTGGGAAGCAAAGGGTGCTGTGTTTAAAAGCCTATTGCTGTTACTAATTTTCATTTGTTCATGCTACAGTGCATCCAGGAAATATTCACTTCACTTTTTCCACATTTTGTCATGTTGCATCCTCATTCCAAAATGGATTAAATTCATTCTTTCCTCAAATTCTACAAATCGTACCCCGTAATGACAATGTGAAAGAAGTGTGTTTGAAATCTTTGCAAATTTATTAAAACAAAAAAGCACCACTTGCAGCCTCAAGTCTTTTTGAGTATGATGCTACAAGCTTTGCACAACTATTTTTGGGCAGTTTCTCCCATTCTTCTTTGCAGGACCGCTCAAGCGCCATCAGGTTGGGTGGGCAACTTAAGTGCACAGCCATTATCGGATCTCTCCCAGAAATGTTAAATCTGGTTCAAGTCTGGGCTACTTGGGGACATTCCGAGTTGTCCCATAACCACTCCTTTTTGTTATCTTAGCTGTGTGCTTAGGGTTGTCCTGTTGGAAGAATGGCCTTTGTCCCAGTCTGAGGTCTCTGGAGCAGGTTTTCCTCAAGGATGTCTCTGTACATTGCTGCATTCATCTTTCCCTCGACTCTGACTAGTCTTCCAGTTGCTGCTGCTGGAAAACATCTCCACAACATAATGCTACCACCATGCTCTAGGAAGAGTCCTGGTGGTTCCAAATTTCCTCCATATATTGCCACTGTGTTCATTCATGCTGCAAATAAACAGTGAAGCGCTGTAAACACTGTATAGTCTCATATTTCTCATTTGGAAATGTGTGTAGCAGACTTCCAAAAATCAATCACAAGTGTGTGGCACCCATGGACCTTGCAGTAAAAATACTAAAAGGACCTCCCAACCATCATAATTTTTTTAAAGTATGTCTAAAGACAAACCTAGAGAACAGTTAAATCCTTTTCCTGGCCCTAACTCACAGCACACACTGTGCTGATGTGAGGGTAGGCCAGGAAAGGAAAATTACGGTAAGTATTTGGTAACAATTATATATTAGCAGGTTTTTTTTGTTCTTTTAACCATCTGTGTAGATCTCTTCACTTCTTGTCCTGCAGACACAACAGGAATTGAGGTTATCTCTTAGATAAATCTTAGTTGCCAGTCTTTCCAATCATGTTGCCAATGGTCATCAAGGCAAATGGGTGACTCTCAGTGAGGAAACGGACACCAATAACAATGGGGATTCTAACCTTTCCTGACTCTTTCTCAAACAAAATTTTGACTTTTAGATCTATGAAGGAAAACAAAATGTAGAGAGTAATTGTTAAACTTGCCTTACCCTGGAAATATGCCTATAACAAAAGGTGGTGGCGTGCTCATTCTTCACATGAGTTCCCATGGAATGTGGAGTATCTGTGCTGCAGTGACTTTGCACAAGACTTTGGATCCATGACATTCTTGGATCTTGTCAAAGGGTTGGTGATGATGCCACCTACAGTATGGAGGCTGGCTGTATGTAGTAACTCCCCCCCCCCCCCATACTAGTGGGGCAGGTGCCCTGATTTATTAAGCAGATTTTTCATTATACTGCAGTGTCCTCTTTAACCTCCTTGGCGTTTTTCCCGTGTCTGACACGGGGTAAAAATTTGCTGCTACTATTGTTGATCCCGTGTCAGACACGGGCTCGCCTCGCTGAATCCAGAGACTGTTTACTTACCTTCTCCCTGGATCCAGCGATGCATCCACGCTGTGTGAGCGAGCGGGTGCTCGCTCGATTCACACAGCGTCCCCGTGTGCCGCCGAGCTCCGTTCCCTGCGACGTTACGTCGCACGGGGACGGAGAACGGCGCCAAATTCAAAAATGTAAACAAACACTTTACATACAGTACAATGTAATCTTATAGATTACAGTACTGTATGTAAAAAATACACACCCCCCATGTCCCTAGTGGTCTGCCCAGTGCCCTGCATGTCATTTTATATAATAAAAACTTTTCTTTCTCCCTGCAAACTGTAGATTGCCCATAGCAACCAAAAGTGTCCCTTTATGGCAAAAATTGTTTTAGAGCAGCTAAAAAACAGCGATAATAAATTATAATCACTTGCAGAATTTAGCGATAGCGATCTGTGGGGAAATTCGTCATAAAAAAAAAAAATTATGACAGCAAAAATTCTGCAACTGAGCAAATTTCAGTGATTTTGATTTGATTACATTATTGAATAATTTTTACTATAATTATATTATTATTTGTTATAATTTTTTATAATTATTTATTATATTATAATTTTTAATAAAAAAAAAAAAAAAAAATCATACCCGGGATGCCTATTAGACTCTTGTTTAGATAGATTTAAGTAAGTACTTACTAAGAATTGCAGGCCTATAATACATAACACCACATTTCCTTGCAAAACAATTGCAACGCTTTTGGTACAAAATTCCAGACAGAATCATAACGCCAGGGAGGTTAATACTCTGTAAACCCTTTTATGTTGTGCATTATCTTAAAACAGAAATTAAAGGGTCACTATAGGAATTTTTTTTTTCTTTAAAATAACAAACATCTTATACTTCCAATCCACGTCTTTGGGGGTCCCTCGGTGGCTGTCTCTGGTCGTCCCCGCAAGAACTCGCCACATTAATTCGAGAATGCTTGCATGGTGGCGAGTCCTTGCGGGCCATAGCTGCTCACTGTATTACTCAGCCCCCGCCCCATCACTGGATGTGATTGACAGCACCAGCCAATGGCTGCGCTGCTTTTAATCCATCTGCTCTAGCCAATCAGCGGCCGGCATCTTCAGATGTTTTTTTCACCTTAATGCATAGATTGCATTAAGGTGAAAACATATTTTCCTTTACAACTCCTTTAAGTAGAAATGACACTAGACCAGGAGAATGTCAATATTGAAAGTTCTAAATCAATGCAAATTCCTGTTCTTGTCTTGTAATAAAACTAGTGTTGTTTTGGTAGCCAATGTTTGGCTGGAATGTATTTCACAAATTACGAGCATCTTGGTAAGGACACATTTCCTGTTATGTCACGGAGATAGAAAGTGTGAACATTGCTTCTGGTTTATCTTCAGTGTTTGGCCTCGTCAGCCCTGGGAGTGGTATGTCATAGTCCTACAAAAGGTCCTTTTAGACACATTAACATTTTAGAGCCCTTTCACACTGGGGCTGCCTGTGCATTCGTGGTAAAGCGCCTGGTTGTGAGAGCACCCATTACTAGCGCTAAAACACCTGAAAACTACCTCATTGTGAAAGGGGTCTTAGAACAAAGATAACTTTATGGACCTTGACAGCACCTGATCAATAGTTTATTTTCTAAACTTTGAAAGTCGATAATGGGTTGGTTTACATAAGAAAGATAAATGCCTAGCCCTTGGACAAAAGGGCATGGTTGTCCAAAAACATATGCTTAAGTTTTCACAAAATGAATTCTAAATGGAAATGTATGTTTTGAGGTCCCTTGTTTCCCTCTATCCATGGGGCAGGTATTTGCTCCATTGTCAAAATAAATACAAATAAAAGCATAAAGAACAACCCTGTTTTTATTAAAGCAGAACTTCAACTCCCCAAACATTTTTCTGTTTGCTTACTTTTTTCTATTCTATTCTATTTCTTTTTTTCCCTCAAAATACTCTTAAGCCTCAAAAAATATGGCTGCCCAAACCCAGTAATAGCCACACCAAAGCAACACAGGTGACTAGCCCAATAAAAAAAAGGGGGTAATAAACCAACGCGTGCATAACTTTTTGACTAAAACTAGTATCCGCAGACGCAGATACATTAACCTTGTAAAACTTAGAAAATGTGAGAACAGAAGACCAGGCCACAAAAAAAAAATACACCTACATTTGCAGAAAAGTGCATGTATTGCAAAGCATTGCAAGCATTATTAGAGGATGATAAATGCAATGCTTAGACTCTTATGCCGCGTACACACGGTCGTTTTTTGCGATGAAAAAAAACGTTGTTTTTTAAAACGTCATTTAAATTGATCGTGTGTGGGCAAAAAATTCGTTTTTTGTCTTCAAAAAACGACCAAAAAAAAATTCCAACATGCTTGAATTTTTTGTGTCGTTTTTCAAAACGTCGTTTTTTGTTTCACAAAAAGTCACCGTGTGTAGCAAAAACGTCGTTTAAAACGACGTTTTTCAACCCGCGCATACCCAGAAGCTAGTTATGAAGCAAGCTTCAATGGAAAAGTGTGGTGAACGTAACCTCGCTTTTTGTGAAAAAAACGATGGTGTGTATGCAACATCGTCTTTGAAAGTGACGTTTCAAAAACGTTGTTTTTTACTTCACAAAAAACTTCGTTTTTTTCATCGCAAAAAACGACCGTGTGTACGCGGCATAACTGACTCTCTCCAACTCCTTTTCTGTACCAAGATATGGGTTATCCGAGAGCTGGAGAAAGTGTCAATGGACTTTAAGTGCTGTAATCCATGCATGTTTGGTTCAATTGATAATATTTTAGGTTTGTTGTAGTAAACCTTTCCTCCAGCCCTGACAAAGGGGGATTGTGTGCTCCCTGAAATGCCCTGCTTGTTCTAACCAGTTGGGCAATAAAGACTTTGAACTTGCAAGGTTTTTCACTTGGTGCGCTGTTTGGTCTGTTACCATTGGAGAGGTAAACCCTTTCAGCCTTTACAACAGGGGTGCCCAACCTTTTGAAGAGCAAGGGCCACTTAAGCAACTTGGTAAGGTAACCAGTCACGGGCCAAAATTAGTGGAGCGGGCGGATGACAGGACACAGCTACTCTATAGGCCCTCCCATTCAGCCAGATGGAAGGGGATGAATTCCCTTCTGTTTTTTGGATTGGAGGTAAGCAGGCATAAAAAGACATCTGTCGCTCTACAGAAGTGAATTGAGGGTCACATTTGGTTGGGCTGATCCTTTGAAAAGGGCCCAAGACTGCTTTCACACTGATGTGCTGTGGTTTACCCACACCGTGGATGCAGTGTAGTGCACCTGTGTATATCCTGCAGGTTAGCTGAACTTTGCCATAGACTCCACCTGTGGCAAAAGCCGGCGCTGTAGAGGTAGCATCGGCTTATGGGGCTCTTCTCTGCAGCTGCTTTCTTCTTCTACCACCAGCTTCATTCACAACAGAGCTGTTCACTTTAGTCTGGAGGTTTGATGTTGATGTTTGTATGATGTGGAAGTGCTGTAGTATGGCGGGTAAGCAACCTGCGATCTGGGCCTGCCAACCTGCCATTCCAGAGCAGGAGGCCACGGGCCACATCAGAGGGATCTGCAGGCCAATGGTTGGCCACCCCTGCTTTACAACATCCAGATAATTAAGAAATCGCTCCTTGGGAGAAACTGGAGTGGGACACAACAAAGGTAACACAATATCCTCATTAAAGTAGGGTGACCAGACATCCCCGGTTTCAGGGGACAGTCCCCGGATTGAGGACACTGTCCTCAGACCAAGTTTGTCCCCGGATTGAGGACACTGTCCCCAGATTAAGTCTGTCCCCGGATTGAAGACACTGTCCCCAGACCAAGTTTGTCCCCAGATTGAGGACACTGTTCCCAGACCAAGTTTGTCCCCTGATTGCATTTGAACAGGGGCTGGGGCAGTTTCAAAAACAGTCAGTGCAGAATTAAATAAATAATAATTCTGAATTACCCCCCCTCCTACTATCTTAGGGGGGTGTTTTTCTTCCATTATCTGTGCCCCTTTCTGGTGATCATGTGCTGGTCGGAGCGGAGGGAATATTTCTTCAGTTTCGGGTGCATGCCCATCCATCTCCGCTCACATTTTCTTCTGCCTTGGCTCAAGTTCCGGCCTGCTTATCTTCTTGCCTTCCATGGTGGAGTGATCTTCCTCCGCTCCCCACCCAGTAGTAGCCAGGGCCCGGAGGGTGAGACTTGACAGGCTGTGAGGCGGGCGGCGACAGGCAGAGTTGCTGATTGCCGCCATTACTAGTAAAAAACAAAAACAAATATGTCCCCTGATTTAATTTTAAAAATTTGGTCACCTTACATTAAAGGCTAAGTTAACCCTTGGAACATGTTGCATGTTCCACCTGTGTTTAGGGTGGATCATGAAACATGTTCCACCTCCTGCATCAAAGTGACAGTGGGTGGGGCATTCGCTATCACAATTGAAAAAATGCATGTCTGTGCAGAGCTCCATCCGCACAGCCGTGTCATTTATTTATTAGCCACTGCGGCTGACTGCTTGCAATTCTCAATGAACTGCAATGGTGCCGATGAGCATCCTCGTAGTTAATTGATTCTTCCTGCAATTCAGTAACTTCCTGCCCCTATTGATGGTACAGGCAGACAGTGTACTGAGAAGAGTCTGCAGAATTCTGGCATTGCACCCACAATCTTCTGATCGTAGGTGCAATGATATGTAAGAAATTCACTTTTTTTTTACTTTTTTAAGGTGCTAATGCTTTATAAATGCCATGGTTGGAGTAGGGGGCCAAACAGGAAGCAACCCCTTGAATGAAAATGTGAATTGGTAGCAAAAGAACGTTAATAAAGAACAGACAATGCAGACACCTGACTCTTGATGGAGTTAAAGCGTTTGTTGGCCCAAAAAAAATTAAAATAAATCCTGCTCCTTTAACCACTTAAGGACCCGCTCATGTACATATACATCGGTACACAACCGAGGTATCCATCTTGAGCGGTCCTGTAAATGATAACGGTGGTCTCCGCGGCGAATTCACCGCAAGATCAACGTTATCGGCGACGGGAGAGGGGCCCCCCTCTCCAGCGCCCTCTGATGCTTACCGGAGCCGTCTGTAGCGGCAGACGCGATCGAGTCCTATGTCCTGCTGTGTGGGGATGCGAGTGAGGGCAAGATGGGCCCCCACCCGTCCCCATAGCATAGCAGGGTGGAAGTGACGTCAAAACGTCAGTCCCGCCCATGCGTCTTAAAGGCACATTTTTTTGTTTTTCAAATTACAAATTTTTATTTTTTATTTTTTTTGCATTTAAGTCTAAATATGAGATCTGAGGTCTTTTTGACCCCAGATCTCATATTTAAGAGGACCTGTCATGCTTTTTTCTATTACAAGGGATGTTTACATTCCTTGTAATAGGAATAAAAGTGATAATTAGTTTTTCAGTGTACAAAATGATAAAATAAATAAAAATAAATAAGAAAACCATTTTTTTTTTAAAGCGCCCCGTCCCGACGAGCTCGCGCGCAAAAGCAAACTCATACGTAAGTAGCGCCTGCATATGAAAACGGTGTTCAAACCACACAAGTGAGGTATCACCGTGATCGTTAGAGCGAGAGCAATAATTATAGCCCTAAACCTCCTCTGTAGCTCAAAAGATGCAACCTATAGAATTTTTTAAACGTCGCCTATCGAGATTTTTAAGAGTAAAAGTTTGACGCCATGCCACGAGCGTAACATTATCTTTCACAATATGTAAAAAAAATTGGGCCAAATTTATTGTTGTCTTATTTTTTAATTTAAAAAAAAGTGCGCTGGTAAGACCGCTGTGCAAAAAGTATTGCAATGACCGCCATTTTATTCTCTAGGGTGTTAGAAAAAAAATATATAATGTTTGGGGGTTTTAAGTAATTTTCTAGCAAAAAAGAATGTTTTAGTCTTGTAAACACCAAATCTGAAAAACACCCAAGGTCCTTAAGTGGTTAAAGCATGTTATATGACACAGTGCCTGTTTCATTTGGCCCCCTGTAACACCTAAAAAACCTGGCTTATCCTGCCAGTTTCTCCCCCACCCCTCTGTAAACTGACCACGGTGTATCATGGCTGCTGAGACCAGACACTGTGGCCAGTTTACGTGCCTCTGTCATCAGCAGCCTGTTATCTGCTCTCCTCTCTGCTCTGGTGTCCTCTTCCCCCATTCCCTCTCTCTCTGTGTGTGAGCCACCCCTCCCTCTCTTGCTGCTCTTATAACACTAACCTGTATACACCATCAGCACTGCCTCATATTGCAGTGTCCCCCCTGTGAATGATTTATAAATATAAATGCTGTAAATACCTAATTTAAGAGCCGAGATTGCACATGACCAACCAGTGCTCTCCTCCTTTTCTCCAGACTGACATCAGCAGAGAATTCAGCCCTGCCCGCTGCATCTCTCAGAGGAGAAAGCTGGCCAGTTATGTGATCACAATCTCAGCAGTGAAATTAGGTATTTGCAGCATTTATTTTTATAAATCACGCACAGAGGGGGATAATACAATAGAAGGCAGTGATGATGGTGTATACAAGTTAAGCCTCATACACACCACCAGACTTTTCCATGGTTTTTGGTCCGAATGGGCGTTGGCCATGAACTTGTTCTGCATACACACGGCAGGACGTTTTCAGCCAACTTTTCACCAAATCACGTGGTTTTTCAGCTCTTTACCACCACCCTTTGGGCAACTTCTGTTATTGTTGGCTGATCTTTAGCATTGGTTCTGAGCATGCGTGTTTGTACTTTGAAGGACTTGTGTACACACAATCAGATTATCCTCCATCGGACATTTGTTTCTGAAAAGTTTGAGAGCATTCACAGTGAACATTTGTCCGATGAAAAACCGAAAACAATTTTCCGATCAAACATGTCCGTCGGACCGTAGTTGTCAAAAAGTCAGATTGTGTGTATGGGCCTGAAGCAGAAACTTGCTAGTCTGACAGGCTTATGATGTAAACAAACAGCCCCCCAGATAACTGAGCTTCAGGCTTGTGGTCTGTATTGCAGACAAGAACTTGTTTTATTACCCTCTGAATGCCATGGCATGTGAGACGCATCCTTGACAGTCAAAGGGTCAACGATCTTGCTAAGAACATGCAAATAAATTAACATGGGTAATCTGCCCATTTCCTAATAAACTGACAAAGCACACATTGGCCCAGGCAATAAAACTCACAGCCTGGGGAACAACCACAATAGTTTAAATAGAGACTAGCACAACATGTCTGTATAACTCAAACCATACAAAACAAGTTAGTGTAGTAACATACCATCTGTTTTTTGGTTTACAGCAAGTATATTTTAAGCACTCTGAGTCAAAAGAAAACTGGTAATCTGTTTTTCATTTACTGCTTTCCACAGACAAGATAATTATTCAGTTTGTGCCTCAGGAAATAAAAAGCAAACACACATCACATTATTCTATACTTTTGTAAGAAAAATTAATACTGTGTACATAGCAAGAGCCAATTAAAATAGAAGAGTGCAGCGCAAAAATTACAAAATTCTAAAAAAAGGAACACTACACAATATATAAAGAATACATAATATATAAAGAAAGATGCAAGCCAGTGAAATTAAATGTCCACATGTCCACAAAAATAGTCCATATAGTGCTAATAAATAACACAAATAAATCCAGCAGAAGTGACGGTGAAGAGAAAACACCAGGAAAGGAAATCCACCACCGCAAGCAAGATGGACTCTCACCTTATTGCTTCGACCCGTGAGAGTCGCAAAGCATATCAGAATATGTCAATCCGATCCAACCTCCAAACAGATTCACCTTATCAGACCGATATCAGCAGGCAGCCATATATATAAAAAATGGGCACTCACATTTAAAAACACTCGTTAGCCGAGTGTATGCTGTAACAGTGGATTCGATACAACAACGGCGATGATCGGGGTGACGTCATGCGTAGCTCCTCCCCTCACGTACGTTACGTCCTATGGGCGGGACTTCATCAGCGTTAGGCGGAGGGAGCATACCTGACGTCCCCGATGGCAAATTATAAATAGTGTGCATGTGATTCGGCGGCCAATCAAAAGGCGCCACCAGCCAACAACATCCGGAGCACGGCCACACACGTCACAGCCACACGGAAGTAAATGGCTAAATAGCAATAATAAACAGACAAATTGGACCCAATGGAAATTAATGGTAAAAAAGAAATAAAAACCAAAAATTCACAATAGTAAGGTCCAATTAAGCCGTCGTGAATCCTATTGGATTTTTGAACTCAAGGTTGCTTTCCCGAGGGGACTCAACGTTGAGTTGGATTTAAACTGCTTTATCACCAATCGTTAGTAACTATGGGGGTGCCTTATATATATATATATATTTTTTATAAAAAAAAATTTTTTTTATATTTTTATATATTATATATATATTTTTTTATCCTTATTTTTAATTTATTAATTTTTTAATTGTTAAGATTATTTGTATTGAATTTTTTTTATTGATTAATAATATGTCATTTGTTGTTAGCAATAGATGGCGATGATCGTGGATGACGTCTGCTTTATTGTTAATTATAAATGTGAATTTATAGTTATATGAATGTGCGGGCAATTTTAGGCTTAATTGGACCTTACTATTGTGAATTTTTGTTTTTTATTTCTTTTTTACCATTAATTTCCATTGGGTCCAATTTGTCTGATTATTATTTTCTATTTAGCCATTTACTTCCGTGTGGCTGTGACGTGTGTGGCCATGCTCCGGATGTTTTTGGCTGGTGGCGCCTTTTGATTGGCCGCATCCTTGAGCTTTTTCGATTGGCCGCCGAATCACATGCACACTATTTATAATTTGCCATCGGGGACGTCAGGTATGCTCCCTCCGCCTAACGCTGATGAAGTCCCGCCCATAGGACGTAACGTACGTGAGGGGAGGAGCTACGCATGACGTCACCCCGATCATCGCCGTTGTTGTATCGAATCCACTGTTACAGCATACACTCGGCTAACGAGTGTTTTTAAATGTGAGTGCCCATTTTTTGTATTTCTTGTCCTGAATAAACTGTTATATACAGAGAGCACTAGATTTCTGTGTTTCCTCTTATATGGCTGCCTGCTGATATCGGTCTGATAAGGTGAATCTGTTTGGAGGTTGGATCGGATTGACATATTCTGATATGCTTTGTGACTCTCACGGGTCGAAGCAATAAGGTGAGAGTCCATCTTGCTTGCGGTGGTGGATTTCCTTTCCTGGTGTTTTCTCTTCACCGTCACTTCTGCTGGATTTATTTGTGTTATTTATTAGCACTATATGGACTATTTTTGTGGACATGTGGACATTTAATTTCACTGGCTTGCATCTTTCTTTATATATTATGTATTCTTTATATATTGTGTAGTGTTCCTTTTTTTAGAATTTTGTAATTTTTGCGCTGCACTCTTCTATTTTAATTTGTTCTGAGAATTTTCTATGAATTTATTCTTAGTGCTGGCTTGCAATTAATTTTGGTAATATTTTTGTAATCTATTTGTGTATATCCCAGCGCTGAATTTTTCACTTTTGTACATAGCAAGAGCCAGACTAACAAAATCCCTTGGTAACATCCAATTTCTCTTGTCAGTATAAGGCGGCGTACACACGATCGGATATATCCGATGAAAACGGTCCGCGGACCATTTCCATCGGATATGTCCGATCGGGAGTTTGATCCGATGGCGTGTACACACCATCGGATCAAATTCCCCGCCGCCGGACGGCGCGGTGACGTGGCGGTGACGTTGCCGCCGCCGCGTCACCACCACGTCACCGCCACGTCACCGCACCAGGAAGTAAAAGACTTCCGCGCATGCGCCGAATCCATTCGGCAGCGGCGCGGCGGCGGTGGGGGCCGACATGTCTGCTGGTAAGTGTACTAACCAGCAGACATGTCGGGCGGACAGATTCCCACCGGATAGATTTCAAAGCATGCTTTGAAATCTGTCGGGTGGAGAAATCTGTCCGCTAGCTCATACACACGAGCGGAGATGTCTGCTGAAACGGTCCATCGGACCGTTTTCAGCGGACATATCCCCTCGTGTGTACGCCGCCTAAGAGTTGAAAAGAGTGTCAAAGCATTTTCTCGCCACTACCTCTTGCAAGCATTGGGTACACTATCACTATTCACACTCCTTTCAGACACGCACAGTGTTGCCAGTTGTAACTTTTGCACCTCTTGCCCATACATACTTTCTGCCCTGCACATCTCTTCTGCTCATACTGACCTCCATCACAACCACGGTCCGTATTCATCCGATTCCCCATAGGGGAGAGCAGAGAAAAGACAGGGCGGTCCCCGCACACTGTGCGGGGACGCCCTGTCAGCCGACAGCTCAGCAGGGATTTACGGATGATCCCCGCTGAGCAGACGGACACACACGGGACAGATCAATACAGATCCGCTCCGTGTGCAAGAGCCCTTAAGGACTTCCAGTTCATTTGCTCCTCACCTTCGCCTGTGTTAACATCACAAGAGACTTTCTTCTGCATTCCAGTTGAAGACCTGCTTGACTAATGTCCCCTCTGGCTACAGATCCTGCTTGCTCTACTACTACCTTTATCGCTGGCTCTTGGACTTTGGCTTGACCAACTACCCGATCCAGTTACTGAACTCTGGCTAGGTTTTGACTACGCCTACTCTGTTTACCTTTTTATTATTATTATTATTATTAAACAAGTGTGATTTAACTGTACTTCTGTCTCGGTCTGCTTTAGGGTTGTCCCGATACCACTTTTTTAGGACCGAGTACAAGTACCGATACTTTTTTTCAAGTAGTCGCTGATACCGAATACCGATACTTTTTTTAAATGTGTCCTCAAATGCAGCCATGTCCCCCACATATTGCAGCCATGTCCTGTCCCCCACATATTGCAGCCATGTATGTCCCCCACATATTGCAGCCATGTATGTCCCCCATATTGCAGCCATGTATGTCCCCCATATTGCAGCCATGTATGTCCCCCATATTGCAGCCATGTATGTCCCCCATATTGCAGCCATGTATGTCCCCCATATTGCAGCCATGTATGTCCCCCATATTGCAGCCATGTATGTCCCCCACATATGCAGCCATGTATGTCCTCCCCTTCTCGGGATTGGAGGGATCCGCCCAATCCCGAGCAAAGGGGAGTGTCTATACGCGGATTTGTGCATAGACACTCCCCCTTGCTCGGGATTGAACGGATCCGTCCAATCCCGAGAAGGGGAGTGTCTATACATGGCGGCGTGGGCATTATAAGTATTCAGAACGAAAGCTTGTAATGCGCGCTGCGCTATAATGCAGGGGGATTAACGGCGGTATGCGGCAGCGGCGGCATCATATTTACAGGTATGAGGGAAAGGACATGGCTGCAATATGGGGGGGAAGTATTCTATTTTGGTATCGGGGGTATTTTCGGGAGTACAAGTACTCCCGCAAATACTCGGGACAACCCTATTCTGCTTTATGGTTTCTGACACGTAGCCACAAGAGAGATTTAATATGTTTCTCTACTTAACAGACTTCGCTTCTCTAATGTGCATAGCCATTTGAGGGCAAGAAGTCCAGCGCAATTTTGGGGCTTTTGGTACCCGGACCCGAACCCGAACAATTTGCTGTAAGTTTAGATTCGGGTCCGGTGTTCGGCTATGTAATGGTGTGCTGAAATCGAATTTCAATACTCAGCGATCTACATTGCATTAGTTACTTTAAGGAAAGGTTCCCGATTGTGCTTATAGGGAGAGAATTAGATAGGAGTCAGTCATACTTCACAAATCAAATTGCAGCAGCACTGCATATGTTCCTGTGAGATACTCTGCATATTGCACCAGCACTGCATATGTTCCTGTGAGATACTCTGCATATTACACCAGCACTGCATATGTTCCTGTCAGATACTCTGCATATTGCACCAGCACTGCATATGTTCCTGTCAGATACACTGCATATTACACCAGCACTGCATATGTTCCTGTCAGATACTCTGCATTAGATAATTTAGGGAAAGGTTCCTGATTGTGCTTATAGGGAGAGAATTAGATAGGAGTCAGTCCTATTTCACAAATCAAATTGCAGCAGCACTGCATATGTTTCTGTGAGATACTCTGCATATTGCACCAGCACTGCATATGTTCCTGTGAGATACTCTGCATATTACACCAGCACTGCATATATTCCTGTCAGATACTCTGCATATTACACCAGCACTGCATATGTTCCTGTCAGATACTCTGCATATTGCACCAGCACTGCATATGTTCCTGTGAGATACTCTGCATATTACACCAGCACTGCATATGTTCCTGTCAGATACTCTGCATTAGATAATTTAGAGAAAGGTTCCTGATTGTGCTTATAGGGAGAGAAATATATAGGCCTCAGTTGTACTTCAAAAATCAAATTGCAGCAGCACTGCATATGTTCCTGTCACAATACTCTGCATATTGCACCAGCACTGCATATGTTCCTGTGAGATACTCTGCATATTACACCAGCACTGCATATGTTCCTGTCACAATACTCTGCATATTGCACCAGCACTGCATATGTTCCTGTGAGATACTCTGCATATTACACCAGCACTGTATATGTTCCTGTCAGATACTCTGCATATTGCACCAGCACTGCATATGTTCCTGTGAGATGCTCTGCATATTACACCACCACTGCATATGTTCCTGTCAGATACTTATAGGGAGAGAAATATATAGGAGTCAGTCCTGCTTCACAAATCAAAGTGCAGCAGCACTGCATATGTTACTGTGAGATACACCCTTTATATACTTTTCTTCTATTGTGATATTCAAAAAACAACCATTTAGGGAAAAAAAATGTTTGCAGTGTTTCCTCCAGTGTTTCTCAGTGTTTCCTCCATATCTGTAGGTGTGAGATAAACATTTTAGCTAGTGTTCTTCTATTGTTGTATTAAAAAAACACCCATTTAGTGCAAAAAATATATTTTACAGTTTTCCCTCCAGTGTTTGCAGTCTTGCCTGCATATCTGTACGTGTGAGATACACACTTTACATATTGTTTTCTATTGTGCTGTTCAAAAAAACAATTATTTTGGGCAAATATTATTTTTTTTGGTGCGTTTCCTGCATATCTGTAGGTGTGAGATAAACACCATAGCTAGTGTTCTTCTATTGTGCTATTCAAAAAACACCCATTTAGGGCAAGATCCTACATTTGAGAAATATGAGGAGAACGTCAAATAAGGGACGTGGCCGCGGTCGTGGTGCTGCTGGTGGAGCTCCTGTTGCAGGGAGAGGACGTGGTCGATCTGTGCCAGCTACACGCACAAGTTAAACACCTTTCTCAGGTGCGAGTAGGCGACAGAGCCTGCAGCGGTATTTGGTGGGGCCTAATCTGGCTCTACGAATGTTGAGGCCAGGAGCAGAACAAGCGATAGTAGATTGGGTTGCTGACAGTGCCTCCAGTTCCTTCACATTGTCTCCCAACCAGTCTTGTGCTGAAAGATCAGAGTTGGCACCTGCAGCCGATGTCCATCGGTCTTTCACCTCACCCCCTTGCAAATCAGCCAAGCAGTCTGAGCCCCAAATCATGCAGTAGTCTCTTCTGCTTTTTGATTACTCTGTTAGCATGTGTTCCCAGGGCCATCCACCTAGCCCTGCCCCAGAAGTTGAAGAGATTGAGTGCCCAACCACCTATGTTTCAAGATGAGTACATGGGGGGACCATCACAGCGCGTCTCGGATGATGACGAAACACAGTTGCCAACTGCTGCTGCTTTCGCAATTGTGCAGACTGACAAGGAGGGCAGTGGTGAAGACTGGGTGGAAGATGATGTGGTGGACGATGAGGTCCTCAACCCCACATGGAATTAACCTCATGCAGGTGACCCATGTAGTTCGGAGGAAGAGGCGGTGGTCATACAGAGCCACCAGCACAGCAGAAGAGGGAGCAGGGTGCCAAAGCGGAATGTCCTTCCCCTAGACAGGACGCCTGCTACTGCCCAACGCAGCAAGGGACCGAGCACACCAAAGCCAGGTCCAAGAAGTTCCCTAGCGTGGCAGTTCTTCACACAATGTGCTGATGACAAGACACGAGTGGTTTGCACGCTGTGCAATCAGAGCCTGAGGGGAGGCATAAACGTTCTCAAACTGAGCACAACCTGCATGACCAGGCATCTAAGTGCAAGGCACGAGCTGCAGTGGAGTAGACACCTCAAAAACCAAGAAAGGTCTCTGGCTCCTCCTGCTTCCTCTTCTGCTTCAGTCTCGGGCCTCTCAGCCTCTTCATCCACCTCTTTAGTGACAGTGCCACCCAGGGCCATCTTAATAGCATCATGGGCCCCTGGGCAAAGTAATGCTATGGGGCCCCTACAAGCCTGTCCCAATTTATGCACCTACTCTCAAGAATGAAAGTACAATATTTCTACTTTACAGCGTGTCACTTGCTACTGTCCCCTGCCACCAGATTCAACGCGACACTTGCCACCATCACCTGCCACCAGATTTAGGTCTGACATCACCTGAGATTCAGCGCGTCACTTGCAGTCACCTGCCACCAGGGCGTCACTTGCCACCGTGACCTCACCAGATTCAGCGTGTCACTTGCCACCGTAGCAGGGGGTCTGTCAGAGAGCCACCATCACCTGCCACCAGATTCAACGCAACACTTGCCACCTTCACCTGCCACCAGATTCAGTCTTTCTACTCCCCCTGTCAGTGTGCCAGAGGAGGGGGTCACTTACCATCCATCCCGTCTGGCAGAGAAGATGGGGGTCTGGCAGAGAAGATGGGGGTTTGGCAGAGAGGAGGGGGGTCTGAAAAAGAAGATAGGGAGCTGACAGAGAAGGTGGGGGTCTGGCAAAGAAGATGGGGTCTGACAGAGAAGATGGGGGTTTGGCAGAGAGGAGGGGGGTCTGAGAGAGGAGCAGAGAAGATGGGAGTTTGACAGAGAGGAGGGGGGGGGTTTGGCAGAGAGGAGGGGGGTCTGGCAGAGAAGATGAGGGGTCTGGCAGAGAAGATGAGGGGACTGGCAGAGAAGATGAGGGGTCTGCAGAGAGGAGCGGGGGTCTGACAGAGGAGCAGGGGGTCTGTCAGAGGAGCAGGGGGCCTGTCAGAGAGGAGGGGGGTCTGGCAGAGAAGATGGGGGTTTGGCAGAGAGGAGGGGGGTCTGACAAAGAAGATAGGGAGCTGACAGAGAAGGTGGGGGTCTGGCAAAGAAGATAGGGGTTTGGCAGAGAGGAGGGGGGTTTGGCAATGAGGAGAGGGGTCTGGCAGAGAGGAGCTGGGGTCTGTCAGAGAGGAGCTGGGGTCTGTCAGAGAGGAGCTGGGGTCTGTCAGAGAGGAGGGGGTCTGTCAGAGAGGAGGGGGATCTGGCAGAGAAGAGGGGGAGTCTGGCAGAGAGAAGGGGGCCTGGCAGAGAGGAAGGGGTCTGGTAGAGAGGAGCGGGGTCTGGCAGAGAAGAGGGGGCCTGGCAGAGAGGAGCGGGGTCTGGTAAAGAGGAGCGGGGTCTGGCAGAGAAGAGTGGGGTCTGGCAGAGAGAAGGGGGTCTGGCAGAGAGGAGGGGGTCTGTCAGAGAGGAGGGGGTCTGTCAGAGAGGAGCGGGTCTGTCAGAGAGGAGCGGGGGTCTGGCAGAAAGGAGGGGGATCTGGCAGAGAGGAGGGGGGTCTGGCAGAGAGGAGGGGGGTCTGGCAGAGAGGAGTGGGGGTCTGGCAGAGAAGAGGGGGGTCTGGCAGAGAAGAGGGGGGGTCTGGCAGAGAAAAGGGGGGGTCTGGCAGAGAAGAGGGGGGGGGGTCTGGCAGAGAAAAGGGGGGGTCTGGCAGAGAAAAGGGGGGGGGGCTGGCAGAGAAAAGGGGGGCTGGCATAGAGGAGAGAGGTCTGGCAGAGAGGAGTGGCGTCTGGCAGAGAGTAGAGAGATCTGGCAGAGAAGACGACGAGCTGACAGAGGAGAGGGGGGTCTCATGGCCCTTCTGGAGGGGGGTCTGGCAGAGAGGAGGGGGGTCTGGCAGAGAAAAGGGGGTCTGGCAGAGAGGAGGGGGGTCTGGCAGAGAAGAGCAGGGTTTGGCAGAGAGAAGGGGGTCTGGCAGAGAGGAGGGGGGTCTGTCAGAGAGGAGTGGGGGTCTGGCAGAGAGGAGGGGGGTCTGGCAGAGAGAAGGGGGTCTGGCAGAGAGAAGGGGGTCTGGCAGAGAGGAGGGGGTCTGTCAGAGAGGAGTGGGGGTCTGGCAGAGAGGAGGGGGGTCTGGCAGAGAAGAGGGGGGTCTGGCAGAGAGAAGAGGGTCTGGCAGCGAAGAGGGGGGTCTGGCAGAGAAGAGGGGGGGGGGGTCTGGCAGAGAAAAGGGGGGGTCTGGCAGAGAAGAGGGGGGGGGGGTCTGGCAGAGAAAAGGGGGGGTCTGGCAGAGAAAAGGGGGGGCTGGCAGAGAAAAGGGGGGCTGGCATAGAGGAGAGAGGTCTGGCAGAGAGGAGGGGCGTCTGGCAGAGAGGAGAGAGATCTGGCAGAGAAGACGAGGAGCTGACAGAGGAGAGGGGGGGTCTCATGGCCCTTCTGGAGGGGGGTCTGGCAGAGAGAAGGGGGTCTGGCAGAGAGGAGGGGGGTCTGGCAGAGAAGAGCGGGGTCTGGCAGAGAGAAGGGGGTCTGGCAGAGAGGAGGGGGGTCTGTCAGAGAGGATCGGGGGTCTGGCAGAGAGGAGCGGGGGTCTGGCAGAGAGGAGGGGGGTCTGGCAGAGAGAAGGGAGTCTGGCAGAGAGAAGGGGGTCTGGCAGAGAGGAGGGGGTCTGTCAGAGAGGAGGGGGTCTGTCAGAGAGGAGTGGGGGTCTGGCAGAGAGGAGTGGGGGTCTGGCAGAGAAGAGGGGGGTCTGGCAGAGAAAAGAAGGTCTGGCAGAGAAGAGGGGGGGTCTGGCAGAGAAGAGGGGGGGTCTGGCAGAGAAAAGGGGGGTCTGGCAGAGAAGAGGGGGGGGTCTGGCAGAGAAAAGGGGGGGTCTGGCAGAGAAAAGGGGGGGGCTGGCAGAGAAAAGGGGGGCTGGCATAGAGGAGAGAGGTCTGGCAGAGAGGAGGGGCGTCTGGCAGAGAGGAGAGAGATCTGGCAGAGAAGACGAGGAGCTGACAGAGGAGAGGGGGGGTCTCATGGCCCTTCTGGAGTGGGGGAAGAAGGGGAAGCGTGCTGCTTTGCTGATGCACATTAAGGGGGGGGGGGGGGGGGAAACGCTCACCACTGAAGGCATTGGGATGGTGCTGCCCGCAGAGAGCACATCAGTGCAATCCAGCCACAGGAGGGGGCGGGTGATGGGTGGGAGGAAGCAGTCATCACTGACACCACAGGAGGGGGCGGAGAGTTAGTGCTGCTCGCGACCGCGGCACTCGGAACCGGGAACCACATCCAGCGGTGGGGGGGGGGGATGATGGAGAACGGCAGTGCAGGCACTTACCACGCTGGCTGGGGGACACAGATTGTACAGGTGGCAATCGCGGCCGCGGCGCCGCAACCTCATCTCTCATCCGCATTATGGGGGGGGGTCAATTTGTCCGGCTTTGGGGCCCCCAGTCAACGTGGGGCCCCCGGGCTGTGCCCAGTCGTGCCCGCTCAGTAAGACCTGGTGCCACCTGCCACCCCACAATTAGAGGACTGGCAAGCAACACTACCACCTGGTTCACCAAACATCTCCACAATGTCCCATGGAAGCATTCAGCTCTCTATCTCCCAAACACTGGAGCGGAGAGGAAGTACCCCCCTACCCACCTGCGATTCCTGGCCCTGAATGCCAGCATTTCAAAATTCCTGGCCTTTGAAATGCTGTCATTCCGTCTGGTAGAGACGCAGAGTTTTAAAAGCCTGATGGCATTGGCTGTCCCACAGTTGTGCCCAGCCGCCACTACTTTTCCAGACGAGCCATCCCTTCCCTGCACAACCAAGTGGGGGACAAGATCAGGTGTGCACTGCGCAACGCCATCTGTGCCAAGGTCCACTTAACTATGGATACGTGGACCAGTAAACACAGTCAGGGACGTTATATCTCCCTAACAGCGCACTGGGTAAATTCAGTGGCGGCGGTTACCTGAATAGCGGCAGCTGATTGGCTGTGAGGAAGTGCCTATCAGAGCTGCTTTTCAAGTACAGACCTCCGGCTCTCAGATGTCTATACTCGGAACGCAGCCTCCCTGCGTTCCTTGCATAAGACTGACGGCCGTTTCAGCCAATCAGGTTCCCGGATTCTGGTTATCAGGAACCTGATTGGCTGAAGCTTCACCACGGCGGCAGAAGACATCGAGGGAGGACATGGAAGCTTCAGGTAAGTGCTTTTTACAGGGAAAGGGGCGACAATGGGCACAGAGGCGACAATGGGCACAGTGGCATCATGGGGCACAGTGGTGACAAAGGGCACAGAGGCGACAATGGGCACAGTGGCATGGGGCACAGTGGTGACAATAGGCACAGTAGCATCATCGGCCACAGTGGTGACAATGGGCACAGTGGCATCACGAGGCACAGTAGTGACAATGGGCACAGTGGCATCATGGGGCACAGTGGTGACAATTAAAGGGCACAGTGACATGCACAGTGGCATCGATGGGCACAGTGGTGACAATTAAAGGGCACAGTGGTGACAATTGGCACAGTGGCAACAATTGAGGGGCACAGTGGCTGCGTTTGATGGCATGGCACAGTGGTGACAATTGATGGCACAGTGGCTGTGTTTGATGGCATGGCACAGTGACTGAGTTTGATGGCATGGCACAGTGGTGACAATTGATGGCACAGTGGCTGCGTTTGATGGCACAGTAGCTGCTTTTGATGGCATGGCACAGTGGTGACAATTGATGGCACAGTGGCTGCGTTTGATGGCATGGCACAGTGGTGACAATTGATGGCACAGTTGATGTGTTGCATTGCACAGTGGTGACAATTAATGGCACAGTTGCTGTGTTTGATGGCATGACACAGTGGTGACAATTGATGGCACAGTGACTGCATTTGATGGCATGGCACATTGGTGACAATTGATGGCACAGTTGCTGTGTTGCATGGCACAGTGGTGACAATTGATGGCACAGTTGCTGTGTTTGATGGCATGGCACAGTGGTAACAATTGATGGCACAGTGGCTGCGTTTGATGGCATGGCACAGTGGTGACAATTGGTGGCACAGTTTCTGTGTTGCATGGCACAGTGGTGACAATTGATGGCACAGTGACTGCATTTGATGGCATGGCACAGTGGTGACAACTGATGGCACAGTTGCTGTGTTGCATGGCACAGTGGTGACAATTGATGGCACAGTTGCTGTGTTTGATGGCATGGCACAGTAGTGACAATTGATGGCACAGTGACTGCATTTGATGGCATGGCACAGTGGTGACAATTGATAGCACAGTTGCTGTGTTGCATGGCACAGTGGTGACAATTGATGGCACAGTTGATGTGTTGCATGGCACAGTGGTGACAATTAATGGCACAGTTGCTGTGTTTGATGGCATGACACAGTGGTGACAATTGATGGCACAGTGACTGCATTTGATGGCATGGCACATTGGTGACAATTGATGGCACAGTTGCTGTGTTGCATGGCACAGTGGTGACAATTGATGGCACAGTTGCTGTGTTTGATGGCATGGCACAGTGGTAACAATTGATGGCACAGTGGCTCGTTTGATGGCATGGCACAGTGGTGACAATTGATGGCACAGTTTCTGTGTTGCATGGCACAGTGGTGACAATTGATGGCACAGTGACTGCATTTGATGGCATGGCACAGTGGTGACAACTGATGGCACAGTTGCTGTGTTGCATGGCACAGTGGTGACAATTGATGGCACAGTTGCTGTGTTTGATGGCATGGCACAGTAGTGACAATTGATGGCACAGTGACTGCATTTGATGGCATTGCACAGTGGTGACAATTGATAGCACAGTTGCTGTGTTGCATGGCACAGTGGTGACAATTGATGGCACAGTGGCTGCGTTTGATGGCATGGCACAGTGGTGACAATTGATGGCACAGTTGCTGTTTGATGGCATGGCACAGTGATGACAATTGATGGCACAGTTGCTGTGTTGCATGGCACAGTGGTGACAATTGATGGCACAGTTGCTGTGTTTGATGGCATGGCACAGTGGTGACAATTGATGGCACAGTGGCTGCATTTGGTGGCATGGCACAGTGACTGTGTTTGATGGCACAGTGGCTGCATGTGATGGGCACAGTGAGGCTGCAATTTTTTTTTTCGTTTGCGCCCCCAAAAAATTTTGAGCACCAGCTGCCACTGGCTGGGTGGATGAGGGGACCCATCAATAGACAGAAAACTCTTAGGCCACATACACACGATCGAATTTATCTGATCGTGTACGGGCGAGCAGACATTTGAAATTTGTCCGCTACAAACCTGTCCGTCGGTTCTGTCCGCGGACAGAACTGGCTGCGCATGCATCGAATGGATTCGACGCATGCGCGGAAGCAGTTTATTTCCGGGTTTGGTGACGTGGCGGTGTCAACGTCATCGCCACGTCACCGCGTTCCCTGGGCGAGGGGATTTTCATCCGATGGTGTGTACACACCTTCGGACAAAAATCTGGAGGAGACATGTCCGCTGGAAACATGTCCCCTCCGTGTGTACGCGGCCTTAGTGATTCTAGGACTACCAGGATCAGTGAAAATGCTGGGGGAGGGCAGTGGTGGGGGGATGGGATTAGTTAGGAGGCAGTACACTGTGGCAAATTCTGCATCATGCATCATGGGTGCTCAACCTGTGACCCTCCAGCTGTTGCAGAACTACAAGTCCCATGAGGAAATGCAAAGCTGCTAGTTACAAGAATGACTCCCAAAAGCAGAGGCATAGTAAGACTTGTAGTTCAGCAACAGCTGGAGGGCCACATGTTGAGCACCCATGATGTAGAGCAAAGCTGGAAATCTTTGGCAAGTATATAAGGGTCAATTCTACACTGATCACAAATGTAATGGGGAATTACAATAATCACCAATGTGAGGGGGGGATTTACACACTGACAACCAATGTGAGGGGGAATTTTCACTGACCACCATGTAACAGGGGATTTTAAGGCACCCACCAATATAAAGAGGGATTTCTACACTGACACCAATATAATAGGAGCATTTACACCAATCACCAGTATAAGGGGGAAAATATATTGACCTCCATGTAAAGGGGAATTTACACTGACAACCATGGTCGAGCAGATTTGTGTACTAACCACCAATGTAAAGGGGATCTACACTGACCACCAGTATAAGGGCAATTCTGTGCTTACCACCAATGTAAAGGGAAATGTACACAATGTAATGAAAAATTTGCACTAACAACCAATGTAATAGGGGATTTTACATCAACAACCAATAAAGGGGGATTTTTACACTGCCCACCAATATAAGGGGGGATTTACACTCACCACCAATTTAAAGAGGGCTTCTACGTGGACTAACAACATAAGGGAGGATTTGAAACTGACCAGCAATTCAAGTTTGGATTTTTTTTTACCTATTTGCAATATAAGGAGGCGTTTCTACACTGGCCACCAATGTAATAGGAGCATTCACAGGAGCCACTAATGTGAGGGGGGTTTTACACCAACCACTACCATGTAAAATGGACCTTCACACTGGCCACCAGAGGCGTCTCTAGGGGGGGGCCAGAGGGGGCCCTGACCCCCTCAACATTATGCTGTGCCCCCCCAAAAAAAAAAAATGTTTTTTTTTTTGCTTTTTTTTTTTTTTCTCGGGCCGCCCCTGGAGTAACAGTCTCTCCTGAGAGGAAGAGGCGTCCCCAGTCAGCTCTGCGGGGCATTTCTCCCCCCTCCCTCTGCTCGCTGACACTGCATAATGCAAGCGTTCACACAACCACATCCGCCCGATCTTCTCCTTCCCCTGCATCCTCATTGGCACGGAGAAGAGTGAGTTGCAGTCCATGAGCACTGTGGGGGAGGGGGGGCCCAAGCCTTCATCTCAGTTACTGAAAAAACAGACTGATTTCTCCCGTCCTTAGGACAGGAGAACCAGCCTGTAAATTCCGAGAGTGGTGACTGCAAGCTGAGCCGAGTGTCAGTCTATGACACTCTTTTACAGCCCAGCGAGTCCAGCCACCTCCCCCCACACGAGCAGGGAGGAATACAGCTCCTCCTCCTCCTCCTTTCAGTCCCGCCCACACTATCTCGGTGTGCTGTATCTAAAGAGAGGGGGTGTGTGTTCAGGAAATATGAAAATGAGCAGCATGTGTGTGAATGATGCCTGAGATTCTAGCCTGGACCGTGGGTAAGTGTGTGCACTGCAGACTGCAGTACACTGTAATCACTGAACTGCATTATCTCCATCCCTTCTCTCCCCCATCTGCCTCCCTCCCCTCTCCTGTTCTTTTTTTTTTTTTTTTTCAAATAACAGTTTTTATTAGACACAGGGTAACCCCCGTGCCGCAGAGAAAATTGTACAAAAGCTTCAGCAGAGGAGTAGAAAATACAGTGCATAGCTAATTTCAGCACATTATATCATAGCACTCGTAGAAGAAACGCCTGCAAAACAGGGACAAATAACACAACAACAATAAGAAGGAAAGGGTCAGGAGAGAGATGAAGAAAAAGCAAGAAAAGAGAGAAGAGAAGAAGAAGAAAGAAAAAGAAAAAGGAGAGGGGGGACTGCAGACGCAGGGAGATAAGGGGAGAAGGGGAGGGGTAAGGGGGGGCTCAACCCATGGCTCAGGGCGGGTCCTCACAACGATGCCACTCCTCCCAGATCGCATCATGCATTTCCAATCTATCCTGCAACCTGGCTGTCATTTTTTCCATGAGCTCAACATCCTTAATCCTGGCATACAGGTCAGTTTGAGAGGGGGGAGACAGGCGCTTCCAATGGAGAGCAACTAGGCACCTTGCGGCCGTCAGTACATGCCTGAGCAGTTTTTTGGAGGTTTTGGGGATTTGCAGGGGCGATACTCCCAGTCAAAATAGTTTCGGGGACCAGGGAACTGGCACTCCCAGGAGACGAGATAACAGTCTTTGGATTTCCATCCAAAACGGTGCTATCTTGGGGCAGGTCCAGTAAATATGATATAAGGTACCCTTGGCTCCCTGGCAGCGCCAACACCTGTCTGAGCTGGATGGATAGATAGCATGGACAACATCCGGTGTCATATACCAAAAATACAGTATTTTATAGGCATTCTCCTTGTACAGTGTACAGAGGGAGCTCTTAGCTGCCTGAGACCAGATCGTTCTCCACGTCGCCTCCGGAATCTCCTCCCCGAGTACCCTCTCCCAGCGAAGCATGTATGCATGCCTACCCTGGGTAAGGAAAGAGCGAGAATTCAGCAGCTGATATATATCTGATATCAGTCCGCGGCGAGCAGGTCCCTCCAAAACCAGCCTTTCGAAAGGCGCCGGCGCTGAGAATTGGAGCTTTGGGGCGAATGATAGTGCAAAGTGTCTTATCTGCAGATACCCAAAAATCATCTGGCGAGGCAAGTTACATTTTTTTTGTAGATCAGGGAATGAGAGCAGTTTTAGGGTCCACCAAATGGCCAAAATTGAAGAGGTCACGTGTCGCCCAGGGCGAAGACATCTGGTGGGTCAGACCATCAGGCATCCTAGGATTGAACAGAAAAGAGGTCAGGACGGACCGCTCCGAGCTCAGAGCTCAGATTGTGAGCCCGGGACAGTCTACGCCAGAGCGTCCTAGGGTGGAGCATGGGCCCTAAAAGTCGGCCCGGGTCCACCTCCATGCTCGCGTTCCACAGCAGACTATTCGGGTGCGCGGGGGCCAGCCATATCTTCTCAATTTCAGTCCATGTGTTACAAGAGCGCTGGGGGAACCAAGAAGTAATGGCACGCAATTGGGCTGCCTGATAGTACTTTAGCAGGTCAGGGAACCCCAAACCTCCGTCGGTGCGGGATGCTGTCAAGACCGTTCTGGGTATCCTGTGCCGCCCATAGTTCCAGACAAAGCGCACCAAGTCCGCTTGGAGCTTTCGGAGGTCTGCATATGGGACTGGGATGGGCAACGTCTGGAATAGGTAGAGGAGCTTGGGGAGGATGACCATCTTAATAGAAGCCACCCTACCCAGAAGGGAAATGTGGTGAACTCGCCACTTCTGCAGAAGGTCTCTTATGGACCGGAAAAGAGGGGGGAAATTAGCTTTATATAGAGTGTCGAAGGACGGAGTGATCTGCACCCCTAGATATTTTAAACCCTCTGTGACCCAATGGTAGGGGGAGCTCTGTTTCAGATGTCGGACCTCCTCATCAGGAACGTTAATGGGGAGAGCTACCGACTTAGCCGCATTTATCTTATAACCCGACAAGGACCTATAGAGATCAAGTTCTGCATGCAAATTAGGCAGGGAAGTTCTGGGATGGGTAAGGGTTAGGATGACGTCGTCCGCAAAAAGTGCCAGCTTGAATTCCCTCCCCCGCATCGGGACTCCCCGAATGTCTGGGTTCCTGCGAATAGACGCCGCCAGGGGTTCTACGCATATCGCGAACAGAAGCGGTGAGAGCGGGCATCCCTGGCTTGTTCCATTAGCTACCGGGAAGGAGGAAGAGTGGGCAAAGGGGGTCTTAACCTGAGACGTAGGGTTTGTGTAAAGATGCCGTATGGCCCGCAGAAAGGGGCCACGGAACCCCATGTGTTCCAACGTGGCAAACAGGAAGGGCCAGCTGAGGCGGTCAAACGCCTTCTCTGCATCCAGGCTGAGGGCCAGTGATTCTTGACCCTCCCTGTTTACCACATCGATCAGGTCGATGACCCGCCTGGTGTTGTCCCCCGCTTGGCGGAGGGGGACAAAGCCCACCTGATCCTTGTGAATCAAAAAAGGGAGTATCACGTTCAGACGCAGCGAGAGGAGCTTAGTGAATATTTTTAGATCCGAGTTGAGTAGCGCTATTGGCCTGTAACTAGCGCACAGAGAGGGGTCCTTGTCGGGTTTAGGGATCAGCGTTAGAAATGACCGTTGCATATCTGAGGGAATAGGGGTCGACTGAAGGAAGGCATTAAACAGTTTGCACATACGCGGGAGAAAGATGGGGAGGAACGTCTTATAATACTCATAAGGAAAGCCGTCTGGACCAGGGGACTTATGAGCGGGCAGGGTTTTGATAGCTGCTGTAAGTTCCTCCTCCGTTATGGGGGCGTTAAGAGAGACAAGATCGGCTGTCCGAATCCTGGGGATCCCGCTACGTTCCAAGTAGTCATGCAGACGATTCAGAAGGTCAGGGGATGGGGGGTCATGGGGGATGTCAGGGTCACTATATAGGGCCGTGTAAAACTCCTCAAAAGCATGAGCTATGTCCCGGGGGTGGGTCAAGAGGCGATCGGCTCCGTCTTTGATCTGGTGGGGGGTGGCCATGTGAGAGCGTTCCGATAGTTTACGCGCCAGGAGGGAGTGGGCCTTGTTACCTTTGTCATAGTACCGTTGCTTCGATCGAAGCAGAGCCTTCTCCACCTGGCCTAGAGCCAGGTCCCGGAGTGTTGCTCGCAGACAAATAATTCTTTTAAGAAGGGGTATAGATGGGGAGGTTTGCAGTTGGGTTTCTAAAGCCCTCAGGTCCCTCTCCGTTTGAGTCTTGGCTGCTCTCGCATCTTTTTTCATGGCTGAGGAGAGCGCCATGCAGCGGCCCCGGAGGACCGCCTTGTGGGCTTCCCAGAGAGTGGAGAGGGAGACATCTGGGGTGTCGTTTTCAGCAAAATAACAGTACAATGTCGACTCCAGTTCCAGTCTGGAGGGGCCATACTGAAGCAAAAAGTTGTTCAGCTGCCAGTGACATGGCCTACGATTGGGGGCACCCAGATCCAGGGTCATGACAACCGGGGCATGATCCGACCAGGATATCGGTAGTATCCGGGCTTCCTTGGTGACTCGGAGGGTGGCATTGTTGACAAAAAAGTAGTCAATGCGGGAGTGCATACGAATAGAATGTGTACTGCCTATCCCCCGGGTGAAGGGCGCGCCAGGTGTCAAATAGGGCATGTCGTCTAGTGAGCTGTCGAAATAACTTAGAGTCCCTGTGAGCCCGGGGTTTGTGGATCAGAGGGGTTCATCACTGGGAGAGGTTGAAGTCCCCGCCGATCAGCAGGTATTCACTAGGCACCCGAAACAGGCGGGCAAGTACCCTTGATAGGAAGTGTATCTGGTGGGTGTTAGGGGCATACAGGGTGCACAAAGTGATGGGTTGAGTCTGCCAGAGGCCTCTCAAAATGATATAGTGCCCCCTCGGGTCGATAAAAGACTCAGAGCATGTGAAGGGGGAGCCGCTCTTAAAGAGGATGGCTACTCCCGCCCGCTTTCGTGGGTTGAACGCCTGAAAAATCTGGGGATAGTGTCTGCTCGCGAATGCAAAGGCATCTCCGTTGTTGAAGTGTGTTTCCTGGAGGAGGACTATGTCCGCCCCAGAATGCCTAATCTCCCTCAGGGCAAGGTGCCTCTTCCTATTTGAATTGAGGCCGTGGACATTAAGAGATATTATCTTAGCCATGATCATGGGTATATGCAAACAAGAATCTTACCTGGTCCAGGTGCGTGGTCACAGCAGTGTCCACTCGGGGGGAGCGCCGGGGGACAGGAGCCATCCGGATATCCGCCAGAGACATGAGCCAAGCCACAAGAGCGGGGGAGAGGGAGGAGAGAGGAGGGAGGCAGGGAAAGAAGGAGGAAGAGAGGAGGAAGAAAAAAAAAAGAGAACAGCATTAAATACATAACAATCAGGGTAACATCATACAAAGAAGGCCAGAGTGCACCGCGCCACTCAAGGCCCAAAGGGTTCCAATAAGTCCTCCCGACCAAGGCCCCCCAAAAGTGGGAGGGACCAGGCCGGAGGGACATAGAGAACAGATTCAATCAATAAACACAAAAAATAGAATCAAAAATCAGGGGAACTCTTAAAGGATAAACCTATGGGGGGAACAAGTGACCGGGAGAGCCAGTACTCACGCATCTCCAACATTGAGTGCCCAAAAAAAAACACACCGATCAGTAGTTACGGGCCTATGGGGGGACTGCCAATATGGTTGGCAGGTGGGCCAGGGGGACAAAAATACAAAAAGGGGGAAAGTGCTGAAACAGTGGCCAGAGGACAGTCCGGGGTCAGCAGTGTTCAGCCGTGTCCGGGGGTGGGGGGGCCACGGAGGGAGCCCCGGTCTCGGGGTCTTTTGGTCGGAGGCACCCTTTGCCAGACCGTGGGTGGTGGCAGTGGGGTTACCACCAGGTCCCATTCTTGAAGTCGGGGGACTGGGATGTCCATTGTTTCACAGAACGCCTCCAGGTCTTCTGGATACCGGAGTACTGCTGATTGACCCTGCCGGCGGGCAGTGAGACTGAAAGGGAAGCCCCATCGGTAGACTATGTCACGTTCCTGCAGTGACAGAAGGAGGGGTTGTAGAAGTCTGCGCTTCTGCAGGGCTATCCAGGACAGGTCTGGGTACAGCTGTAGTTGAGCGTTGCCAAGGACCCCCTTCCTGACGGTGCGGGCTTTGCGCATGATGGCCTCTTTCAGGGGGAAGGAATTAACCTTGCAGATAATGTCGCGGGGTCTGGAGGCAGGGCCCTTAGGGCGAAGGGCGCGATGTGCCTGATCCATCTCGATCGGTTTGTTCGGCGGTTCGCCCAGGAGATCATTAAAGAGGGTGTGAAGGGTACCGTGCAGATCCTCGGAGCCCTCCGACTCGGGGAGGCCCCTGATGCGGATGTTGTTCCTGTGCCCTCTGTTGTCAAAATCTTCCACGTGGCGTTGCATGTCCCTGAGCATTATTCGGTGATCGGCACCTTGCAGCTGAGTGCGATGGACTGCCAGTTTGGTTTCTTGGATCTCCTCCTCCGCCATCTCCACTCTGTCAGAAAGGTGCTTAAAATTGGCATGGAGAACCTGTATCTCGGCACGGCAGGCCGACTTGACCTCCTCTATGAGCAGCCTGAAGTCATCTTTAGTTGGCATAGCCTGGAGGTACGCTTGCCAGGGGGGGTGCGCTGATGAGGAAGGAGCGGGCCCCGGGAGAGGTTGGGAGAGGTGCAGGGGGGGGGGAGGCACCCCGTATGGAAGTCATAGGGGCCTCATGCTGGGCTGGTACGTTTCCCCCGGTCGCAGCCGTGACACTGAGGGGCACAAACCCTCTGAGAGCTGCAGCGGGGGGGAGGAGGGGGGGCACCTGATCAACCCCAGGGACCCCTGCCGGGGAACCAACCATCTGGGCGTATGAGGCAACCGGCTCCATGGGCTGGGAAAGTCTCCGTGGCTGGGGGGAGTCATGGAGCAGGAGGGATGCAGACTGCGGCCTATATGCACTTTGGAGCACCGCTGATAGGGGCCCAGGTGCCCAGGTACCATCATGGGCTGTTAGGGGAGGAAAGTCCTCTGAGAAGGTGGGAGTCCTCTGAGAAGGCGGGAGAGTGGGGGCGATTAGAACTCCCAGGGGACAGGCCCGGATCGGAAGCTGTGCGGAGCAGCCTAGGGACAGTCCCAGAGCACTGTGTGTGCATGGTCACGCTGAGGCCTACTGAGGCCTGCCCAGAGTCCTGTGGCGGCGGCTGGCAGGGCGGGGGAGAACTCACCGCACCCGGAGCCGGGTGATAGAAGGCCGCTGCTCCTCGGATGGCTTCCGATAAACCGCTGAAGAACGCGGGTGGCTGAGGCTGAGTTCCGGATGGGGATCTTGTGAGGGAGGCCGGCGCCATCTTGGGATCCCCGCCGCGAGGCATGGAGGGCGGCGAAAAGTACCCACGGAGGGTCGCAAAGGTACCGGGTGGTGGTTGGGAGGACCCCTGTTGTTTAGAGGAGCGGGTGCGCCTGGATCCCACCATATAGGAGCCGTGAATGTCCCCTGAATAGGCCGTTTTGCTGAGGGCTGTGGAGGAGCTCAGTGCTCACACGTCCATACCAGGCAGCTTCCGGACACGCCCCTCTCTCCTGTTCTTTCAAGACATTCACAATTTACTTCCTGTAATGGTCACCACCGTTTACGATATTCCATTCCATCGCCCCACGACAGCTTATCCGGCAGTCCGACAGACATCAGACACGACCCATTTCATTTCCCAGAATAACCAGAGACAACACAAGCTCTGGTACTGGTTCCAAAATGAATGAATGAATCCTTTAATGGTAACTTAGCTTTCTTATATACAGTACAAGCATGTTACAGTTAATCACAGGGACAAAGACACACTCCACCCACACATCACACAATGGGGGGGGGGGCTTCATACACATTCTTTTAGGTAATGACATTCCGATGAGTTAATTACTACTCATTAGCCAGACGGTCTGGCTCCGCATTTAGAGGGGTTAATAACTACAGCTTGACAAGTCACATTCCACATCTTAACAGTGTCATTAGCACACACAATAAACAGGTCTTAGGAGCAGACCTAATTAGCACAATGGACACAAAACAGTATTAGCATCGCACAATGGAATATCTAGGAGCAGACTCAATTAACACCTCAAAAGCATGTGTCCCCACATTGAATGAAAACACTCTATTGACCTGTCGGAGTCAGACTTTAACAACTTGTAATATTTAAAGATGTCCTGCAAAACATGAATTATCAGTAATGTCCCATCCCATGTAATTTATCATTATAATTTCTCAGTCACCCTATGTCCAAAAGGGGCACAGGATGACCCTAGACCCAAGAGTCATTAGTGATGCTGGCACTCGAGTACCCCCCCATCCTTCAAAAGTCTCTGGGTGTCACGGGCCATTCTGTTACACTTTCACTTTCAGTTAGGCAGGTAATATACAGTGCAAATTTCTTTCTTACATCCACAGATTGCAGGAAAGAAACTTGCATGATTCCCCCATCAACACAGACAGTGCTGACGGGAATATCCCTCCTAGTGGCTATACAGCAACCACTAGTGATAATCATAAGAGAATCTGCTCAATAATGGTTCAAATCTCAGCCAGTTCCTGCTGAACCAGCTGAGATTTAAACTGTCTATGGCTGGTCTTAGCTCTCAGGCAGCCCATACATTGATCACTTTTTTTCATTCAACTATTAGGTTGAATGAAAAAAAAAAAAAAGAAATGATCCAATTCCCCCATCTACACATTATAGGTGGATGGGGGAATCCTCCCAGTGTGGACCAGTGCTGGAATAACCAGAGTTGCTGTCCTGTCCCGGCTATTCACAGCGCTGGTCTCTGTCTCCTTGGCAGTGGCGGCAGCACATTGGAACCCAGTGCTGGTTACTTTATGGGGCTGATGTACAGGAGGGCCAGCACAATTTGTTGTTGGAGATGGGCTGCCAGAGCCTGCTGGTGGCACACACGTCCACCGCAAGCTCAGTGAGTCCAACCGCAGGGTCCCGCGGACTCGATGCCTGTGGTGATACCCACGATTTTCTTGCGGAGAGGAAGAACTGGGAAATGCTGATGTAAACAAGCATTTCCCCATTCTTCCTAGTCACAGAGCACTGATTACAGCTCCCTGTAATTGGGAGCGGTGATCAGTGACATGTCACACCCCACACAGTTAGAAAACATCCCTAGGACACACTCAGCGCTCCCCTACTCGTTAATCCCTTCACTGCCAGTGTCATCTTTACAGTAATTAGTGCATTTTTATAGCACTGATCGCTGTATCAATGACGATGGTCCCAAAATGGCATCAAAAGTGTCCGATGTGCCCACCAAAATGTCGCAGTCACGAATAAAAATCGCTGATCTCCGCCATTACTAGTAAAAAAAAAAATATTAATAAAAATGTGTCAGAAACAATGAATCAGACCGAGACAGAAGTACAGTTAAATCACACTTGTTTAATAATAAAAAATAAAAAGGTAAACAGAGTAAGTGTAGTCAAAACATAGCGAGAGTTCAGTAACCGGATCGGGTAGTTGGCCAAGCCAATGTCCAGGATCTGTAGCCAGAAGGAACATCAGACAAGCAGGTCTTCAACAGGAACACAGGAGAAAGTCTCTTGTGATGTTAACACAGGCGAAGGCAAAGAGCAAATGAACTGGAAGGCTTTAGGGTCCTTTCACACTAGCGGACCGTTCATCCGTTCTTTACAAGTCCGTTTACGGACTTGTAATGAACCCCTATGGGAGCGGATCCGTTAGCGGATGATGCATCCGCTAACGTCTGCCAGATCCGCATCCGTTTTTGCGGACGGAAGAATGTCCTATTTTTCTTCCGTCCGGCCAAACGGATCGGATGCAAACGGACAGACGGTCCGTTTCCATCCGACTCCCCATAGGGGAGAGCGGAGGAGAGACGGGGCGGTCCCTGCACAGTGTGCGGGGACCGCCCTGTCCGCCCGACAGCTCAGCGGAGACCCCCCGCTGAGCTGACGGACACACGGAGCGGACCGGAAAACGGACCGCTCCGTGTGTAAGGAGCCTTAAGTAGGCAGAACTGACGAGCATGGTCATCAACGGGTGGATCATTGTGGAGAGATGGGAGCTGGCAATTAGCTGACAGCTGAGCTGCCAGCACAGAGAAGAAAGGGCTTAGTCCAGCCCTGACAAAATGCCATAGAACCATCCCCTATTTTGTAGACGCTATAACTTTTGCGCAAACCAATCAATAAATGCTTATTGCAATTATTTTTTTCCAAAAATATGTAGAAGAATACGTATAGGCCTAAACTGAGGGAAAAACTTTAAAAAAAAAAAAAAATATTTGGGGGATATTTACTTTAGCAAAAAGTAAAAAAATTAGCTTTTTTTCAAAATTGTCGCTCTACAGTATTTTTGTTTATAGCACAAAAAATAATGATAATAGTGATCAAATACCACCAAAAGAAACCTCTATTTGTGTGAAAAAAAGGACGTAAATTTAGTTTGAGAGCCACGTTGTACGACCGCAAAGTTGTCAGTTAAAGCAACGCAGTGCCGAATCCAAAAAAGTACTGTGGTCTTTGGCCAGCCAAATGGACCGGGGCTTAAGTGGTTAACCACTTAATCCCCGGACCAAAATGCAGCTAACGACCAGGCCCCTTTTTGTAAATCGGCACTGCGTCAGTTTAACTGACAATTGCGTGGTCGTGCGACGTGGCTCTCAAACAAAATTGGCGTCCTTTTTTTCTCACAAATAGAGCTTTCTTTTGGTGGTATTTGATCACCTCTGCAGTTTTTATTTTTTGCGCTATAAACAAAAATAGAGCGATAATTTAGAAAAAATTCAATATTTTTTACTTTTTGCTATAATAAATATCCACCAAAAATACATAGACATTTTTTTTCCCTCAGTTTAGGCCGATACGTATTCTTCTACCTATTTTTGGTAAATAAAAAATCGCAATAAGCGTTTATCGGTTGGGTTTCGCAAAATTGATAGCGTTTACAAAATAGGGGATAGTTTTATTGCATTTTTTGTTATTTTATTTTTTTACTACTAATGGCGGCGATCAGCGATTTTTTTGTGACTGCGACATTATGGCAGACACTTTGGACAATTTTGACACAATTGTCATTTTCACAGCAAAAAATGCATGTAACCACTTAAGACCCGGACCAAAATGCAGGTAAATGACCTTGCCCCTTTTTGCGATTCGGCACTGCGTTGTTTTAACTGACAATTGCGCGGTCGTGCGACGTGGCTCCCAAACAAAATTGGCGTCCTTTTTTCCCCACAAATAGAGATTTCTTTTGGTGGTATTTGATCACCTCTGCGGTTTTTATTTTTTGCGCTATAAACAAAAATAGAGCGACAATTTAAAAAAAAAATTCAATATTTTTTACTTCTTGCTATAATAAATATCCCCCAAAATATATAAAAAAACATTTTTTTTCCTCAGTTTAGGCCGATATGTATTCTTCTACATATTTTTGGTAAATCAAAAATCGCAATAAGCGTTTATGGGTTGGTTTTCGCAAAATTTATAGCGTTTACAAAATAAGGGATAGTTTTATTGCATTTTTATAAATTTTTTTTTTTTTACTACTAATAGTGCCGATCAGCGATTTTTTTCATGACTGCGACATTATGGCGGACACTTCGAACAATTTTGACACATTTTTGGGACAATTGTCATTTTCACAGCAAAAAATGCATTTAAATTGTATTGTTTACTGTGGAAATGACAGTTGCAGTTTGGGAGTTAACCACAGGGGGCGCTGTGAATTTGAGTGTTCCCTGTGTGTGTGTTTACAACTGTAGGGGGGTGTGGCTGTAGGTGTGACGTCATCGATCGCGTCCCCCTATTACAGGGATGACGCGATCGATGCTGCGGCCACAGTGAAGCACGGGGAAGCCGTGTTTACACACAGCTCTCCCCGTTCTTCAATCCCGCGGTCCCATTCCTGGAGCTTCGGACCGGGCCACGGGAGTGCGCAGCGGGCGCGCGCCCGTGACCCACGGCTGGGTACTAAAATCAACGTATATATATATGTTCCCACTGTGCCATTCTGATGTGCAGTAGGCCAGTGGTTAAATTGCATTGTTTATTGTGAAAATGACATTTGCAGTGGGAGTTAACCACAAGGGGGCGCTTAGGAGTTATGTGTTCCCTAATGTCTGTTTACAACTGAGGGGGGTGTGGCGTATGTGATCTTCGTGTGTCCCCCTATTACAGGGATAGGATCGGTGCCGGCCACAGTGAAGCACGGGGAAGCCGTGTTTAACACGTCTCCCCGTTCTTCAGTCCAGGGACGGATACCGCACTGCATGGCGATGCCGCGATCCCGCGGTGTTTATTGGACCAGGTCACAGAGCGCGCCGCGGGCGCGCGCCCGTGAACGGCTGGGTATAAAATCAACGATATATACATTTGCAGTGCCATTGGGAGTTAACCACAAGGGGGCGCTGTAGGAGTTATGTGTTCCCTAATGTGTGTTTACAACTGTAGGGGGGTGTGGCTGTAGGTGTGACGTCATCGATTGCGATTCCCTGTATAAGGGATCACGCGATCGATGACGCCGCCACAGTGAAGGACGGGGAAGCCGTGTTTACACACGGCTCTCCCCGTTCTTCAGCTCCGGGGACCGATCGCCGCACTGCAACGGCGATCGGGTCCGCGAGTCCCGACGCTTCGGACCGGGTCACTGGAGCGCGCAGCTGGGTGCTAGTACAGGGCATACCTCTACGTGGATTTGCCCAGCTGTGCCATTCTGCCGACGTATATGTGCAGGAGGCGGTCCTTAAGTGGTTAAGCAGTTACCAAAACAGGAATAAAGAGGAAATCTTTACTTTATAAGGGATTTTCTGTCACTTCCGGTTTTGGCTATGAGACAGGAAGTGAAGGGAAATCTTCCTAATGGCATACCCATAGCAAAAACACAGACAGAGGTTATAACCCTCCCTTACTCTATCCAAAGTGAAATAAAAAAGGTTTTGCCTTTAGTTTTACTTTAGGCTAAGTTTACATTAGCATCAAAAACAGGCGTTTTATCAGTGTTTTGAGAAGCCCCATGAATGCCTGTCATAATTCTGTGCATTGCAGCCACCAGTGTTGTTTACATGGTTTACGTTTGATTTGCTTCGAATTGTGTTGCACCAAAATTGATTGTTTGGCTGGCTTTACTGTTCCCTAAACTATTCCATTGATGTCAATATAAACATGCTGCACAAACACCTCATAAATACCTCACAACTGCCCCACAAATACCTCACAAAGGCCTCTATGGTGTTTATAGTGTGTTTGAGATGTGTTTAGAAAGAGTTACTAACTGAGGTGATAGTACAAGCATCTAGATTCTAGAACACAGGTGTCAAACACAAGGCCGCTTTATGCAGACACCATTCTTGCGACGCCACAGAACACACAAGAGGCAAGAGGAGGAGAAGGATTCTGGCAGATTTGGAGTCATAGAAGCAGAGGACAATATAAGTTATCGGTAAGTGTCTCTGTAGAGTGCCACATCCAAATAGCTAGACAGAAAGAAGGTATATCCTCTGACTGGACTTTTAAGGCACTAGAGTTCAATCATGTATAGAAAAATATAGATTTTTATTGTTAAAGTACATACATGATAAGATACTAGATAAAACATAAAGGGAATCTTAACAATACTGCACATGAACAGTCACCACAACGATTGACACTGTAGCTATGTATGTTTCGGAGTCTCAAAATGTCCTTCTTCTGGGGTATATAGAAGAGTTGTGTGTCTATAATATATTAACAGTTTTAAGAATACAACCTTGATGGCAGCCTAAAAGGTGACAACATCAATTATTGACAATAATTTGGCATATATACATGTTTTATAAAACTTTTATATGCATAACATTCCACAAAATATTAAAAAGGAGAAAGCTGAGCAGAGTTGTGTCCTGGATATGCCCGTCGGAGGTCATTTAGCATCAAACTAAATATGGAAATGATCGCCGACAGTGGTCAAAGAGAGGTGGAACCCTGTAAGCGAGAGTAATTGGAAAGTTTGTATCTTATTTGCTTCCTAACCTCTAAGTCACGTATATACTCTGTTCATTAAATGTCACACCTTGTAGTGAGAAGGTCAGAGCTGATTATTGTAGGGTAAGTATAGCACACTGTAGAGCCAATGGTCACTAAAAAAAAATTAAAATCCTCCTTAATGAAGTCATGTGTGTGTAACTTTAGTGATTGATAAACAAGCTTGCTTATGTGTCCAATACAAGTCAATAATCACATCCGATTTCCAAACCAGTCATAATAGCAAGTAGGGTTGTCCCGATACCACTTTTTTAGGACCGAGTACAAGTACCGATACTTTTTTTCAAGTAGTCGCCGATACCGAATACCGATACGTTTTTTAAATGTGTCCCCAAATGCAGCCATGTCCCCCACATATGCAGCCATGTCCCCCACATATGCAGCCATGTCCCTGCAGCCATGTCCCCCACATATGCAGCCATGTCCCCCACATATGCAGCCATGTCCCCCACATATGCAGCCATGTCCCCCACATATGCAGCCATGTCCCTCCAGCCATGTCCCCCACATATGCAGCCATGTCCCCCCAGCCATGTCTCCCACATATGCAGCCATGTCCCCCACATATGCAGCCATGTCCCCCTAGCCATGTCCCCCACATATGCAGCCATTTCCCCCCAGCCATGTCCCCCACATATGCAGCCATTTCTCCCAGCCATCCCCCACATATGCAGCCATGCCATGTCCCCCACATATGCAGCCATGTCCCTCCAGCCATGTCCCCCACATATGCAGCCATGTCCCCCTAGCCATGTCCCCCACATATGCAGCCATTTCCCCCAGCCATGTCCCCCACATATGCAGCCATTTCTCCCAGCCATGTCCCCCACATATGCAGCCATGTCCCTCCAGCCATGTCCCCTACATATGCAGCCATGTCCCCCACATATGCAGCCATATCCCCCTAGCCATGTCCCCCACATATGCAGCCATATCCCCCTAGCCATGTCCCCCACATATGCAGCCATTTCCCCCAAGCCATCCCCCATATGCAGCCATTTCCCCCCAGCCACGTCCCCCACATATGCAGCCATGTCCCCCTAGCCATGTCCCCCACATATGCAGCCATGTCCCCCTAGCCATGCCCCCACATATGCAGCCATTTCCCCCCAGCCATGTCCCCCACATATGCAGCCATTTCTCCCAGCCATGTCCCCCACATATGCAGCCATGTCCCTCCAGCCATGTCCCCCACATATGCAGCCATGTCCCTCCATGTCCCCCAGCAGCCATTTCCCCCCAGCCATGTCCCCCACATATGCCAGCCCCCACATATGCAGCCCCCTCCAGCCATGTCCCCCACATATGCAGCCATTTCCCCCCAGCCATGTCCCCCACATATGCAGCCATGTCCCCCATAGCCATATATGCAGCCATTTCCCCCCAGCCATGTCCCCCACATATGCAGCCATGTCCCCCTAGCCATGTCCCCCATGCAGCCATTTCCCCAGCCATGTCCCCCACATATGCAGCCATTTCTCCCAGCCATGTCCCCCACATATGCAGCCATGTCCCCCACATATGCAGCCATGTCCCTCCAGCATATGTCCCCCACATATGCAGCCATGTCCCTCCTGTCCCCCAGCAGCCATGCCCCCCCACATATGCAGCCATTTCCGCCCAGCCATGTCCCCCACATATGCAGCCATTTCTCCCAGCCATGTCCCCCACATATGCAGCCATGTCCCTCCAGCCATCCCCCAGCAGCCATGTGCCTCCAGCCATGTCCCCCACATATGCAGCCATTTCCCCCCAGCCATGTCCCCCACATATGCAGCCATGTCCCCCTAGCCATGTCCCCCACATATGCAGCCATGTCCCTCCAGCCATGTCCCCTACATATGCAGCCATTTCCCCCCAGCCATGTCCCCCACATATGCAGCCATATCCCCCTAGCCATGTCCCCCACATATGCAGCCATATCCCCCTAGCCATGTCCCCCACATATGCAGCCATTTCCCCCCAGCCATGTCCCCCACATATGCAGCCATTTCCCCCAGCCATGTCCCCCACATATGCAGCCATTTCCCCCCAGCCACATCCCCCACATATGCAGCCATGTCCCCCAGCCATGTCCCCCACATATGCAGCCATGTCCCCCTAGCCATGCCCCCCACATATGCAGCCATTTCCCCCCAGCCATGTCCCCCACATATGCAGCCATTTCTCCCAGCCATGTCCCCCACATATGCAGCCATGTCCCTCCAGCCATGTCTCCCACACAGCCATGTCCCTCCATGTCCCCCACATATGCAGCCATGTCCCTCCCCCCCCAGCCCATGCCATGTCCCCCACATATGCAGCCATTTCTCCCAGCCATGTCCCCCACATATGCAGCCATGTCCCTCCAGCCATGTCCCCCACATATGCAGCCATTTCCCCCCAGCCATGTCCCCCACATATGCAGCCATGTCCCCCATAGCCATGTCCCCCACATATGCAGCCATTTCCCCCCAGCCATGTCCCCCACATATGCAGCCATGTCCCCCTAGCCATGTCCCCCACATATGCAGCCATTTCCGCCCAGCCATGTCCCCCACATATGCAGCCATTTCTCCCAGCCATGTCCCCCACATATGCAGCCATGTCCCTCCAGCCATGTCTCCCACATATGCAGCCATGTCCCTCCAGCCATGTCCCCCACATATGCAGCCATGTCCCTCCAGCAATGTCCCCCACATATGCAGCCATTTCCCCCAGCCATGTCCCCCACATATGCAGCCATTTCCGCCCAGCCATGTCCGCAGCCATGCCATGTCCCCCACATATGCAGCCATGTCCCTCCAGCCATGTCTCCCACATATGCAGCCATGTCCCTCCAGCCATGTCCCCACATATGCAGCCATGTCCCTCCAGCAATGTCCCCCACATATGCAGCCATTTCCCCCCAGCCATGTCCCCCACATATGCAGCCATTTCCCCCCAGCCATGTCCCCCACATATGCAGCCATTTCTCCCAGCCATGTCCCCCACATATGCAGCCATGTCCCTCCAGCCATGTCCCCCACATATGCAGCCATGTGCCTCCAGCCATGTCCCCCACATATGCAGCCATTTCCCCCCAGCCATGTCCCCCACATATGCAGCCATGTCCCCCACATATGCAGCCATGTCCCCCCCAGCCATGTCCCCCACATATGCAGACATTTCTCCCAGCCATGTCCCCCACATATGCAGCCATGTCCCTCCAGCCATGTCTCCCACATATGCAGCCATTTCCCCCAGCCATGTCCCCCACATATGCAGCCATGTCCCCCACATATGCAGCCATGTCACTCCAGCCATGTCCCTCCAGCCATGTCCCCCATACCTAGCCGCCAAAGGCCGCCACCGCCGCCGCACGGAGAACATCACAGCATTCATTTGAATAGCTGTTTTGCCCGCGCGTATAGACACTCCCCCTTGCTCGGGATTGGACAGATCACGATCACCCATCCAATCCCGAGCAAGGGGGAGTGTCTACACGCAGCGGGAACACTACAGCTATTCAAATGAAAGCTGTGATGTTCCCGCACGCTGTTTAACCCATGCGGCGGCGGCGGCTTTCGATGCGGCGGCAGCGACGGGGGGGGGGGGGGAAGTATTCTATTTAGGTATCGGGGGTATTTGCGGGAGTACAAGTACTCCCGCAAATACTTGGTATCGGGACAACACTAATAGCAAGATACTTAAAGCGGAGTTCCACCCAAAAATTAAACTTCCGCTTAACCCACTCCTCACCCCCTTACATGCCACATTTGGCATGTAATTTTTGTTGGGGGGGGGGGGGCTTCAGGAAGAGTGGGACTTCCTGTCCCACTTTCTCCTTCTGCCGAGGGGCTGGTAAGGCGATTAGCTCAATCGCCTTACTGCAGCTCCTCCCTGTAGGCGATCGCCTGGGACACGTCATAGGTCCCAGGCATTCGCCTGTCCAATGGGACGGCGCAGCGCCGTTCGTGCATGTGCAGTGCCGCTCGCGCATGCGCAGTGGGTGCCAGGCCATGAAGCTGAAAGCTGCCACGGCCAGGTGCCCACACTTGGTATGAAGACGCCAGCCGGGGAGGGGGGGAGAGGAGCGGAGCCCCGGTCGGCGCGTCGATGGAACCATGGAGAAGGTAAGTGTATGTTTATTAAAAGCCAGCAGCTACACTTTTTGTAGCTGCTGACTTTTAATAATCATAAAAAAAGGCTGGAACACCCCTTTAATAACTTAAATGGGCCAAAATACGAGAGCTCTTCAAATGGTAAACATATGCTTTTTCATTAAAAGTTATAACATGAAATATGTGTGTGGCCTTGCAATATATATTATGTCCACCAGATGTCCTCATGTTGACTTGGCAATCAAAGGTAACTAGTGAGTAAGATTAACCACTTAAGGACCGCCTACTGCACATTTACGTCGGCAGAATGGCACGGCTGGGCACATCAACGTATATATACGTTGATTTTAGTATCCAGCCGTGACAGCCCAGCGCGCGCCCGCGACCCGGTCCGAAGCTCCGGGACCGGGACCGCGGGATTCGCGGACCCGATCGCCGCTGCAGTGCGGCGATCCGTCCCTGGAGCGGAAGAACGGGGAGAGCCGTGTGTACACACGGCTTCCCCGTGCTTCTCTGTGGCTGTAGCATCGATCGCGTCATCCCTGTAATAGGGGGACGCGATCGATGACGTCATACCTACAGCCACACCCCCCTACAGTAGTAAACAAAACACATAGGCACACATCCCCTACAGCGCCACCTGTGGTTAACTCCCAAACTGCAACTGTCATTTCCACAGTAAACAATGCAAATTTAAATGCATTTTTTGCTGTGAAAATGACAATTGTCCCAAAAATGTGTCAAAATTGTCCGAAGTGTCCGCCATATTGTCGCAGTCACGAAAAAAAAAATCGCTGATCGCCGCTATTAGTAGTAAAAAAAAAAAAATTAATAAAAATGCAATAAAACTATTCCTTATTTTGTAAACGCTATAAATTTTGCGAAAACCAACCGATAAACGCTTATTGCGATTTTTTTTACCAAAAATACGTAGAAGAATACGTATCGGCCTAAACTGAGGAAAAAAATGTTTTTTTATATATTTTTGGGGGATTTTTATTATAGCAAAAAGTAAAAAATATTGCATTTTTTTAAAAATTGTCGCTCTATTTTTGTTTATAGCGCAAAAAATAAAAACCGCAGAGGTGATCAAATAACACCAAAAGAAAGCTCTATTTGTGGGGAAAAAAGGACGCCAATTTTGTTTGGGAGCCACGTCGCACGATCGCGCAATTGTCAGTTAAAGCGACGCAGTGCCGAATCGCAAAAAGGGGCAAGGTCCTTTACCTGCATTTTGGTCCGGGTCTTAAGTGGTTAAATTAATCAATTAAGATAAGAGATTGAAAATATTAGATCGCTTTAAGATTGCTCAATGTATACAGACTGGAGGAAATGAGAGGGGACTAAGGACAGCCATAGGCAACTGTGTGAGGATACACTCTGGCATCCAAACGTGCTGGTGTATGTCGGCTCGTTCTACACAGGGCCCTCTAGTTATAGTAAATCTCTACCAATCACAGACGAAACTGATTAGGAGCAGCTGCGTCTGAGATCTGGGGTGGGGGGGACCATGGATATAGCATCATTGGCTTCCTAAAACGAGCGTGCACGCCACTCATCCTGGGCGCCCATTCGCGATGCAGGTGCGGCGGAATGACGGCCTGCATCCACGGCCCACCGACACAATAGCCTCAGTGGCACACAGCACATGCGCCCCAGAGAAGCAAGATGGCGGCCGGACAGATATAAGAGTTGCCACCACAGATTACCAGTTCCGGGCAGCTTAGTGTGCCGGGCATACTAGGCGTGACTCCTGGGGAGGGCAGCAATATAAACAATATTTTGAGCTTACTGGCACTCAAAGGGGTTGTAAAGGAAAACATTTTTTTTTTTCATAATAAGCATCCTTTACCTGCAGACTTTCTTGTCTGCTTGTCCGATTGTTACTCCCGTGAAGAGAGGCTTTACTGCGGTGGTCAGTGACGTGCTCGCCCCCTCCTGGGAACTACATCTGTGCGACAGGACGCTCTCTACGTGTTAGAGACTTCAATGGGGTGTTAATTACTGGGCGTGCCGCAGTGCATACTGGGAAATGTAGTTCTTACATGAACGAGTGCCGCAAATCAGGAAGTGAAATGAGAGAACAGAAACTAGAATGCCAGAGGTGATATAGATGAAGGAATTTAATTTGGTATTTACTTGTTTTTTAACAGAATCATTACACTATTCTGTCTGTCTACCTTGCAGACATTAATTTTAGGCAAAAAAGTGTTTTCCTTTACAACTCCTTTAACCACTTGCGGCCCGCGCTATAGCCGAATGAAGGCTACAACGCAGACCTGAATAGCCAGGCCGCCGTCAATTGACGGCCGCCCCTTTGGGCGTTCCCAGCGCGCGCAGCGGGAAAGCTCTGAGTTGGCCGTGTGCCTTGGACAGAGCCAATCACAGATCGCGGCAAACGGCCAATCAGAGTGGTCGTTCGCTATGCAATCTGCACGGCCAATGAGAGATGATCTCATATGTAAACATATGAGATCATCTCTCATTGCCGTTTTACACAGAGACAGCGCCCTGTCTCTGGAGAGGACGAGACCGATCTGTGTTCCTTGTACATAGGGACACAGATCGGTCACCTCCACAGTCACCCCCCCTCCCCCCACAGTTAGAACACACCTAGGATACACATTTAACCTCTTCCTCACCCCCTAGTGTTAACCCCTTCAATGCCAGTCACATTTATACAGTAATTAGTGCATATTTATAGCACTGATCGCAGTAAAAATGTGAATGGTGCCAAAAATGTGTTAAAAGTGTCCGATGTGTCCGCCATTACGTCGCAGTCCCAATAAAAAGCGCAGATCGCCACCATTTCTAGTAAATAATAAATACAATTAAAAAAAATATATTATGTCCCCTATTTTGTAGGCGCTATAACTTTTGCGCAAACCAGTCGCTTATTGCGATTTTTTACCAAAAATATGTAGAAGAAAATGTATTGGCCTAAACTGAGAAAAAAAATGTATATTTTTTTTAAATTGGGCTATTTATTATAGCAACAAGTAAAAAATATTGTATTTTTTTCAAAATTGTTGCTCTTTTTTGTTTATAGCGCAAAAAATAAAAACCGCACAGGCGATCAAATACCACCAAAAGAAAGCTCTACTTTTGGGGAAAAAAGGACGTCAATTTTGTTTGGGAGCCACGTCGCACGACCGCGCAATTGTCAGTTAAAGCGACGCAGTGCCGGAAGCTGAAATTTCACCTGGGCAGGAGGGAGGTAAGTAAGTGGTTAAGGAAAATGTGTGCTGTATGAGCAGCACCACCTAGTGGTAAAATTGAGATGTGTGTGACACGCACAACCACATCAATGTAAATAGATGGGCAGACTCTACAGGACAGAAACACTGCTCACAACATTGATTTAGTAGGCAATGACATATAGATACTGTGGGAGATTAGCTAGTGGGGATCACCTTTTCTGAATGATAGTCCGCAAGCAGGTACTTTCTTTTTAAGTCTGGCGGATGCCAGGTTTTAGTTATAAAAGGTTTGCAAGTTAAAAATAAAAAAAACAATAAATTAAATCCTTGCCGTCCGGCGCTAACTAAACACATATCTCCTCTCTATAGAGTGCAGGGCTGGTCCTCATCACCCACAAAACATGCAGTAAAGCAAACGTTCTTTAGTCCAACACTCAGCGCTCCCCTCACTCAGGTCCCTTCCTGAGTCTCAAAGCCAGCACCCTGTTGTGCTCTCTTCCTGGTCTTTTAAAGTCCAGCTGATTGTGGACTTGAGTGGACCCAAACATCCGGACCGGAACCCTAGCCAGGCCCAGAGGCTATAAAACCGGAACCGGATTCCGGTTCAGTCCCTCATAACAGAACGAATGCAAGGTGAAATGTACCTATCGTCCCGTATCGCACCTCGCAGACCGTCACTCACAATACATACAATATGCATATCTTGAATATGAAAAAAATCTGCAAAAAAAAAAACCAATTTGTATTACAAATAAATTGCCTATATCAATTCAATGATGATTACGTACTATTAACCACTAGCCGACCAGCCGCTGTCGTTCTACGGCGGCAGGTCGGCTCTCCTGGGCGAGAGCCCGTAGCTCTACGTCGGGACTATCGCGGCCACTAGGGGGCGCGTGCACGCCGCCGGCAGCCCGCGCGCGCGCCCCCCGCTCGCCGACGGGCACGCGCGCTCGTTCGTTACAGAGCGGGGAACGGGAGGTATGTGTGTAAACACATTCCTCTCGTTCCTGTCAGCGGGGGAAACGCTGATCCTCCGTTCATACAATGTATGAACGGAAGATCAGTGATTTCCCCTAGTGAGTCCACCCCCCCATACAGTTAGAACAATAGGAACACACTTAACCCCTTCCCCGCCCCCTAGTGTTAACCCCTTCACTGCCAATGACATTTTTATAGTAATCCAATGCATTTTTATAGCATTGATTGCTATGAAAATGCCAATGGTCCCAAAAATGTGTCAAAAGTGTCCGATGTGTCCGCCATCATTTCGCAGTAATATGCCGCCATACTAGAAAAAAAAAATATTAATAAAAATGCCAAAAACTACCTCCTTTTTGTAAACGCTATAAATTTTGCGCAAACCAATCAATAAATGCTAATTGCGATTTTTTTTTACGAAAAATGAGGAAACGTATCGGCCTAAATGAGGAAAAAAATTTTTTTATATCTTTTTTGGGGATATTTATTATAGCAAAATGTAAAAAATATTGCATTTTTTTTTAAATAGTCGCTCTATTTTTGTTTATAGCGTAAAAAATAAAAACCGCAGAGATGATCAAGTACCACCAAAAGAAAGCTCTATTTGTGGGAAAAAAAGGATGCCAATTTTGTTTGGGAGCCACGTCGCACGACCGCGCAATTGTCAGTTAAAGCGACGCAGTGCCGAATCACAAAAAGTGCTCTGGTCTTTGGACAGCAATATGGTCCGGGGCTAAAGTGGTTAAGACAACCTTATGAACATGCAACGTATTCCTCATTTATCGCAATAATACATTAGCGAGGCAGTGGCCTTGCATTAAATTCAATGCGTGCTAAGTATATGATGCTAGGGATAGGAAACATGGAGGAATAATACTGTATATGTCAATAAGGGAACAATGCACCTGCAAGACAAAAAAAAGAAAAAAGGTTTACGTCTCAGGGTACATTGGTTAGTAACTTTGTTATTTTTCCATACCTCCAGATAAAAAGCCTTCCAGAAATGGCTTAAAACACACTGCCTCGTTGAGTAAGGTGACCAGATTTTTGAAATGAAATCAGGGGACATATTTTTTCTTTACTAGTAATGGCAACAATCAGCGACTCTCTGCCCGTTGCCGCCCGCTTCACAGCATCTCAAGTCTTACTCTACTACTGGATTGGGGGCAGAGGAAGATCACTCCGCCAGGGAAGGCAAGGAGATAAGCAGGTGGCTGGCCCAGGATTTGAGCCAAGGCAGAAGAACATGCGAGCAGGGCTTAATGGTCATGCGCCCGAAACTGAAGAAATATTCCCTCCGCTCCGACCAGCACATGATCATCAGAAAGGGGCATGTGGCAGGCGCAGCACTATGAAGCGCCTCATGCGCTGTAGCATTAGAAGAATTGTGATATCTCTGACTTTTCAGTCCAACAAGACTGTCTATTACTCTGAAATTCCTCTATTACTGTTCTATGGAAGCAGTAGGTTTAAAGAGCACACCAAAATGCTTAAAATAAATTCTTTAATAACTTCACTTTTCTTCATATAAGATACTGCTGCTTTGCAGCAGACAGTCCATGTACAAAAACACGTGATGAATAAGTATAACAGAAAATGGTGCTTCAAATATTCAATCTTGTCATTTAACATAAGATGGTGGATATAGTTCTTTCTTCAGTATTTACTCTCTCTCTCTCTGTAAGTTATCAAAGCATTCTCTGATTTCTCTGAAGGGTATAACTCTGTTTGCAACTTGGTTTGCAGGTTGCTTTTGCAGGGTTAACTTAGTTTGGTTTGATATGGTTCAGGTTTGATATGGTTCGGGTTTGATATGGTTCGGGTTTGATATGGTTCGGGTTTGATATGGTTCGGGTTTGGTGGAACTACAAGTGAACACACAGCTAAATCAGTATACAGTTCTAATCACACTATTTACAATAAGAACATATATACATATATATAACTGTATAATTACCTAATTTTGCCCTCTGGCTTCCATAAGAACTGCTCTCTGTATGTCTGCTTACTGTGTCTCTGTCTCCATGTGGTTCTGTCTCTGTGGAACAATCAAGCAGAGCACATGTACAGCACTAGGAACCTCCCAGACAGAGTGGATGCAAAGCTGGCTGTGACTGGTCAAGACTCTGCTCAATGTGAGATTGGCTGTGATTGGGCCAAGGCCTGTGATGAGTCACAAAAGCTTAACTCTATGCTTTCTGGTATGAATTAAACTGTGCTCTACATTAGGTTCTTAGCAGGTTTAGCTGTATATACATGTAAGTTATATTAGCTACCTAGATCAGGTTCTAGCTGGCCAGCTACAGGGCACATATAATGGGAAAAATACAACCCCCCCATGCTAGTAGGCACGGAGGAGCGGGGGTGTGTAATTCAATTTGTTTTACTTTAATTCTGCACTGATTGTCTTTGAAATTGCCCCTGCCCCCTATTAAATCCAATCTGGGGACAAAACCAGGGACAGACTTGGTCCTGGACAGTGTCCTCAATCAGGGGACTGTCCCCTGAAACTGGGGATGTCTGGTCACCCTATCGTTGAGGCCAGGAGGTAGGGTAGCTGTGAGGATATATCCACCGTAGCTCCAGTTGGGGGGTTTTGTTCCAATCCCCACCTCTGGAGCTTGGGTGGACACGATCCAGGATAAGAAATGTAATTTCGGGAAATCTAGCCGCATGCACCGTTTGTGTGTGGCAGGCTAAGGACAAGTCAGGATTGTTTGTCTGCATGCTTTCTGATGTGTCTATAGGCACGTTTCCAAAACTCCAGCTTTGTCTTCCCTATAAAAAACAACTGCAATCACAGCACATCATGTAAACAACACCAATAGTTTTGCAGTTCGCAAAATGTTTGAAGCAGAATATTTGGCTATTGGGAAGAGTAGAATTCCTAGTAGTGTGCATGCATTTAAAACCTTGGATTGAGAATAACTTGGTTTGAGAGCGTTTTGCAAGATAAGCTATTTTTTTAATACATTTTGAATTGATATACAAGCGATGTCTTGATATACAAGTAGAGATGTCGCAAACATAAAATTTTCCGTTCGCGGACGGCGAACGCAAATTTCCACAAATGTTCGCAAACGGGCGAACCTCCATAGACTCTAATAGGCAGGTGAATTTTAAAACCCACAGGGACTCTTTCTTGCCACAATAGTGAAGGACAAGTTGTTTCAACGGGACTAACACCTGGACTGTGGCATGCCGGAGGGGGATCCATGGCAAAACTCCCATGGAAAATTACGTAGTTGGTTTTAATCCATAAAGGGCATAAATCACCTAACATTCCTAAATTGTTTCGAATAACTTGCTTTAAAACATCAGGTATGATGTTGTATCGATCAGGTAGTGTAAGGGTTAGGGTTAGGGTTACAGACAGGGTTAGGGTTACAGATAGGGTTAGGGTTAGGGTTACAGATAGGGTTAGGGTTACAGACAGGGTTAGGGTTACAGATAGGGTTAGGATTACAGACAGGGTTAGGGTTAGGGTTACAGATAGGGTTAGGGTTACAGATAGGGTTAGGGTTACAGATAGGGTTAGGGCTAAGTTTACAGACAGGGTTAGGGTTAGGGTTCACAGTGACAGACCAAACTCTGACAGACCAAACTCCCCGTTTAACGCACAGCAAACAACCGCAAACAGTCCATTTGCACAACTGCAAAATCCCCATTTACACAAGGTTGGATACCAAGCTAGCCATGTCCCGTTCCTTGTGCTCACTGACGTCATTGAATGTGTCGTCCTCCAACCAGCCATGTACAATACCAAGGGTCCCTGAAAGGTGACAACAAGCCCCCTGGGACGCCTGCTGTGGTTTGTCTTTCACCTCCTCAAAGCCACCTTCCTCCTCTGACTCCTCTTCCTCAGACTCCTCTTCCAGTGTTGCCGCAGTTGCAGCAAGCGATGCTGATAAGGCTGTTTCTGGTGGTGATGGTGACCACAACTCTTCCTCTTCCTCTTCACGCTCATCTACGGCCTGAATCCAGCACTCTTCGCAGGGCACGCTCCAGGAAGAAAATAAATGGGATGATGTCGCTGATAGTGCCTTCAGTGCAACTGACTAGGTTTGTCACCTCCTCAAAAGGACGCATGAGCCTACAGGCATTGCGCATGAACGTCTAGTAACGTGGCAAAAAATTCCCAGCTCCTCAGAGGCTGTCCTAGCACCCCGGTCATACAAATACTCGTTGACGGCTTTTTCTTGTTGGAGCAGGCGGTCAAACATTAGGAGTGTTGAATTCCAACGTGTCGGGTTGTCGTAAATCAAGCGCCTCACTGGCATGTTTTTTCGCCGCTGGATATCTGAAAAGTGCGCCATGGCTGTGTAGGAATGCCTGAAATGGCCACACACCTTCCTGGCCTGCTTGAGGATGTCCTGTAAGTCTAGGTACTTATGCACAAAGCGTTGTACAATCAGATTCAACACATTCAATGCCGCCAACAAATTGCTTCCGTTGTCACACACCACTTTGCCAATCTCCAGTTGGTGCAAAGTCAGCCACTGATCCACCCGTGCGTTCAGGGCGGACAGAAGTGCTGGTCCAGTGTAACTCTCTGCTTTCAGGCAGGTCAACCCCAAGACGGCGTGACACTGTCGTATCCGGGATGTGGAATAGCCCTGGGGAGCTGGGGGGTGCAGTTGATGTGGAGCAAGACGCAGCAGCAGAAGAGGACTCAGCCAAGGAGGTTATCGAAGAGGATGGAGTAGGAGTTGGCAGCAGGACTGCCTGCAAGTCGTGGCGGTGTCACCAACTCCTCTGCAGAGCCACGCATTACATGCTTGGCAGCCGTCAGATATACCTGCCCTGACCGTGCTTTGCAGACCAGGTATCAGTGGTCAGATGGACCCTTGCCCAGAGCTGTATCCTGGCCTAGGCCAACAAGGCCCAGGCCTAGGGCAGCACTTTGCAGAGGGGCAGCATGAAAAGAGTCCCCGCCGGCTTGCGCTACACTGTTAAGGAAATTAGTCTAGCGCCCCCATAAAGCGGCCGCGCTGCTTCTAGTATGCGGGCGGCCGACATTCTGCAACTTGGGGGGGGGGGGGGGGGCGCGCTTCCAATTTTGACTGTTTTTGTCATCCTGGACCACAAACCTTCCTCACTGTGCTATATGTTTCTGCTGCACCATCTACTTAAAGTAGAACTACACAAGTAGGCAACACTTTCACCATCCTTGTCCCATTGCAAAGATTTTCCTTCACTTTCTGCTTTATGGGCAACCAGGAAGTAAGAGGAAATCTAAGTAAATTAAAGGAATCCATTGCCCCCCCCCCCAGGCCCTCAGAACTAGTGTCCTCACTTGAAAAATTTCAGAGCGGGTCTTAAACAACACAGGGTGTGGCCATGACAGGAAGGGGTGGATCATATTTAAATTAGGGGGTGCACGAGTTTAGTAAGGCCTAGGGCAGCACAAAACCTAAATACACCTCTGCCCTTGCCCCAACACTCTGTGCCAGACATGCCATGACTTCCTTTTGCATAATAGAGTACAGGTTGGGAATTGCCTTTTGTGAAAAGAAATTTCATCTGGGTACCTTCCACTGCGGTGGCCCAATAGCTACAAATTTTTTGAAGGCCTCAGACTCCACCAGCTTGTATGGTAAAAGCTGGCAGGCTAAGAGTTCCGACAAGCCAGCTGTCAGACGCTGGGCAAGGGGGTGACTCTGTGACATTGGCTTCTTATGCTCAAACATGTCCTTGACAGACACCTGACTGTGGACAGATGAGCAGGAACTGCTCAAGGCAAGAGACGGAGTGGTGGATGGTTGAGAGGGGGCAAGGAGGACAGCAGTGGTTGATGTGGCTGAAGATGCTGGACCAGGAGGAGGATGGTGGCTTTGAGCTTGTGTGCTGCTTGTACTCGTCATCATGTGTTGATCCCATAGGCGTTTGTGATGTGAGATCATGTGCCTTCGCAAAGCAATTGTACCTAGGTGGGTGTTGGATTTCTCACGACTGTTTCTTTTGGCACAGGTTGCAAATGGCATCGCTGTTATCAGAGGCAGACACACACAAAAAATGCCACACTGCTGAGCTTTGCAATGACGGCATTCTGGTGGTGGCAACAGCATGCGTTGATTGGCGTGCTGTCTGGCTGGGCCACTAGCTCCTTGCGACGTCCTCCCCCTGCTTCCAACTCGTCTCCTTCTCCTCTCTGTCTCCCCATCTGATCTTTCCCCCTGTTCTTCTTCTCTTCGAGCGGGCACCCATTTGACATCCACATCAACCGCTTCACTTGTATCTGACAACTCAGCAAAGGAAGCAGCAGCGGGTACAACATCATCATCATCACACCGTACGTCCACGTGTGTAATGCTGCCTGACTGAGACATATTCCTTTTATCTACATCCTCTGGCAATAATGGTTGCCCATCACTCATTTCTTCCAACTGATGTGTAAATAACTCCTCTGACAGATCAAGTGAAAGCAGCTGTGGTGCTAGTGTTGGTGGTGGTGGCAGGCGGGCGAGTGATAACTAGAGAGGTGCCCGAAGCTGAGCTGGAGGAGGAAGGTGCCTCAAGGTTCTGAGCAGAAGCTGTAGAAGATTGGGTGTCCTGTGTTTGCCAGTCAACTATGTCCTCAGAACTTTTCGAGTTCAGGGTACGTGGCCTCTAAACACTGGGCATTATTCTAGGGCCAAAGGAAATGACAGCACCACGACCACGACAGCCCCTGCGGGGTGGCCTGCCTCTGCCTGTCATTTTTTTTAGATTAGTTTAGTTGTACAATGCGTGCAAGCTACTGTGACACCAGATATGAGTGGCACTGTGCACTGGCAGAAGTTAGCAGAGTAGACGCTGTAGGCCTGACACACACGCTTGCAGACAACTAACTGCTATTCTATTGCAGTCAAAATATATATTTTTTTTAAATGTTATCTACTGTGCCACTAGATATATGAGTAGTGGCACTGGGCAAATGGGCACAGTATACGCTGTGAGCCTGACACACACGCTTGCAGACAACTAACTGCTATTCTATTAAGTCAAAATTGTTGTTTTTTAAAATGTAATCTACTATGACACCACATATGAGTGGTGGTACTGGGCAAGTGGGCACAGTATATGCTGTGAGCCTGACACACACGCTGGCAGGCAACTGACTGCTATTCTATTACAGTCAAAATTGTTTTTTTAAATGTAATCTACTGTGACACCAGATATAAGTGGTGGCACTGGGCAACGCAACACAGTATACTCTGTGAGCCTGACACACACACGCTGGTAGGCAACTGCAATTAGATTACAGAGAGAAAAAAAAAGAAAAAAAGCAGACTGATGTACTAGCCCTAAAAAGGGCTTTTTGGGGTGCTGTCAGGACGCTGTCCTTACGGCAGAGATCAGATGAGTCTTTCAGGACTGGAGTGGACAGTGAATACACTGGCCTAGCTATAGATTTTCCTATTAAATCAGCAGCAGCTACACTGTCCCTCCTCTCACTAAGACTGCAGCTTCCGAATTTATCTAAAATGGATGCTGTCCAGGAGGTGGGAGGGTCAGGGAGGGAGGGTATGCTGCTGATTGGCTGAAATGTGTCTGCTGACTGTGAGGTACAGGGTCAAAGTTTTCTCAATGATGACGAATAGGGGGCGGACCAAATATCGCACAAGCGTTGTTCGCCGGGAACTATTTGCCAGCGGCGGCGAATAGTTCGGGACATCTCTATTTACAAGTAGTGTCTTGTCACAACTGGCTATAAAAGAGAAGAGAGGCTCCTCTAAGTGTAGCAATATGGTTACATTTAATGAAGGTATAACATTTAGCTCATTGCTGAGACGGGTCTCGATCCAGGGATTCGGGTGGATCCTGACTCATTGGTCATGATGACGCCCAAGCCTGGACCGACTTTGTGACGTCAGCAGGGAGTGGACTTCAGCTCGCTCTCTGCTGAAAATGGGTCGCAGGAGTGCAGAATAAACTGCACTACTGTGATGCACAGCTTTAGCTGTACTTCTCTTTTAAGCATTCAGGAAATGTGAAGGTGTTCATGGGGCCTAATTGTTAATGGCACCCAAAATGTGTCAAACCGTGAGCTCAAAAATATGCAAACTGGAATTCAGTTTTCTGTCAGATTCTGTCAGATTAGGTAATGGAAGTGATGTTCAATCAGCTGCGCATGCATTCCACCGCTACCAGATTTGCTCATCTGAACAGAACACCTGCAGCGTCACATCACAGCATCACAGATGTCAATATACTATATTTATTTATATACGAAAACTTTATTTCTAAAATGACTGTGAAATCCAAGACTTAGCTGGGTGTACTAAGATGTCCACTGCCTTCTTCTCACTGCAGGTGTTCTGTCTCATGAGCAAAACTGGTAGCGGTGGAACGCATGCGCAGCCTAACCTAATCTGACTGGGTCGCCGATCCTGACGGAACAACAACAAAATGCTACATGAAATAGTTTGCCACGTTTGTCGTGCGTAGGGCAGGCCATTCAAGTAAGTGGACTGCCCTATGATAAGGTGACCAGATTTTTTAAATGAAATGCGTGGACATATTTTTTTTTTTACTAGTAATGGCGGCAATCAGTGACTCATAGCGGGACTGCGATATTGCGGTGGACAAATCTTTTGACACTCTGTGGGAACCAGTGACACTAATACAGTGATCGGTGCTAAAAATATGCACTGTCACTGTACTAATGACACTGGCTGGGAAGGGGATAACATCTAGGGCAATCAAAGGGATAAATGTGTGCCTAACACGTGTTTTTTCACTGTGGGGGAGGTGCTTTTACTAAGGGAAGGCATAGATCCCTGTACCTGCTTTGCAGGAACACAGGATCAATGTCTTCCTCCTGACAGAACGGCAAACTTCCTTTTTTACACAGTGTGTCACATAACATGGCTGCTGGGTGCTGATTTTGTTAACTTATGACCAATATGTGCCTGCTGCCTGTGAGTTATGATACCATCCATTATGCCAGAGAGACAGACACAATGCAATGTAGTCTATTTACAGACACCCCCAAAGTACACCTGTGTTAAAGCCTTGAATGCACTGGCAGCCCCACAAGCCGATCCGCTTCCCCTCTGTTCCTTCTGCTGGACATCGTCAGCTGAGCTTACCTGAATCTCTCTGCACATCACCGCCGCTGCCGCCCGCCTCACAGCCTTTCAAGTCTCACTTTCTGGGACCGACTACTACTGGGTGGGGAGCGGAGGAAGATCACTCTGCCGGTGAAGGCAAGGATATAAGCAGGCAGGTGGCTGGCCAGGATTTGAACCAAGGCAGAAGAAAATGCAAGAGGAGCTGAATGGACATGCACCTGAAACTGAAAAAATAGTCCGACCAGCACATGATCATCAGAAAGGGGCACAGATATTGGAAAAAATACACCCCTCTAAGCTTGTAGAAGGGGCGGAGTGGAGGTGTGTGTAACCAAGATTTTTTTTTTTTTTTTTATTCGGCACTGACTGTCTTTAAAATTGCCCCAGCTCCTGTTGAAATCCAATCAAAACCGGGGACAGACTTGGTCGCGGGACTGTGTCCTCAATCCGGGGACTGCCCCCAGATACCGGGGACATCTGGTCACCCTCCCATATGATGTTGTGCAAAAAATGCGCCCAAAAAGCTAAAAAAATAAATAAAATTATGTTAACGTGACGTGTAGGTGCGAATGGGGTTCTGACAAATGAAAATCCTATCCAGATGAAGCCAGCCTGTCTACACCAGCAACCATGGACAACCTGAGCCAGACATTGAGTGTGACTGAGTGTATAGAAAGCGTTAACAGTGCTCTCCGGCGCCCCCTGGCGGAGATGAGCCGCATGTCCTCCGGTTAGGAGGAGATGGTGTATAGATGGTGAAGAGTGGTGTCAGCCGATGGGAGGCAGAGTGAGCCCAGCAATCCTCCAGAGAAGTGAACAATCACAGCTTCCCCTCCACACATCTCATACCCACAATGCACAGAGACCCGCACCAAAATAGACCTCTGCTCAGGTAACATGACCGGGGCGATCTGACCGGGACTGAGCATATCACCGGACCGGGAGACTGAGAGGAGACCCGACAGCGGCACCGGGGAGGGAGGAGGAGGAGGACACGGCACCGGGGAGGAGGAGGAGGAGGAGGAGGGGGTGTATGTACACCGAGCAGCATGGCAGCATCCGAGCTCTACACAAAGGTAAGGGATGCACAGCATGCATGATGGATGGATGGATGGATGGGGCATTGTGATCAGCACACAGGGCTGTCCTCCAATGGGCAGAACACAGCAATGCCAGGCCAGGCAAGGACTAGGAATGGGAGCCTGGCATTGTGCTGTCATCACCTGCCCAGGCCATAGATCAGTGCTGCACCCCATAGGATGCCAGGCAGGGAGATCTCTACCAATGGAAGCCTTCCCATTGTTATTGTGCTCAGCACCAGGGCTGTCCTCCATTGTCCAGGACATAGGATGCAGGATAAGGGCATCATTAGGAATGGGAGCCTGGCATTGTGCGGTCATCACCTGCCCAGGCCATAGATGATGCCTGCACCCTATAGGATGCCAGGCAGGGAGATCTCCACCAATGGAAGCCTTCCCATTGGTATCTGTGCTGAGGATCCAGGGCTGTCACCTTCTGTCCAGGCCACAGCAATGGGATGGAAGGACTAAGGCATCACTATGAATGGAAGCTGGGCATTGCCTCTGTCATCATCTGTCCATACATCATTGTAGCCCCCCCCCCCCCCATAGGATGCAAGGCTGGGATAGCACTATGAATGGAAGCTGGGCATTGCCTCTGTCATCATCTGTCCATACATCATTGTAGCCCCCCATAGGATGCAAGGCTGGGATAGCACTATGAATGGAAGCTGGGCATTGCCTCTGTCATCATCTGTCCATACATCATTGTAGCCCCCCCCCCCATAGGATGCAAGGCTGGGATAGCACTATGAATGGAAGCTGGGCATTGCCTCTGTCATCATCTGTCCATACATCATTGTAGACCCCCCCCCCCCCCCATAGGATGCAAGGCTGGGATAGCACTATGAATGGAAGCCGGGCATTGCCATTGTGCTGTCTTCCTCTGCCCAGGCCATAGATCATAGCAGTGCCCCATATGAGGCAGGGCTGACATTGCACTATGAGGTGCAGAGGATCCAGGGCTGTCGTCTTCTGTCCAGGCCATTACAATAGAATGCTGGGACATCACTATCAATGAAAGCTTTGCATTGCTATTGCTATTATGATCCAGGGCGGTCATCCTCTGTCCAGGACATATAGATCATTGTACCCCCAACCCCCCTCCCCCATATGATGCCAGGGCTGGGACATCACCATCAATAAAAGCCTGATCTGTGCTGATGATCCAGTGCCGTCATCATCATCTCTTGGAGTCACAGATTGTAGCAGCCCCCCATATGATGCCTGGGATGGGATATCACTATCAATAAATAAAGCCTTGTGTTGCCTTTGTGCTGTGATCTTCTATCCAGGCCACAACCATGTAATGCTAGGGTTGAACATCACTATGAATGGAAGCTGATGATCCAGGGTTGTCACCCTCTGTCAGGGCCACAGATCAATGTAGGAGCCCATATGATGCTAAGGCTGGCATACCTCAATCAATGAAGGCCTTACTGTTGTGCTACGTGTTGATGATCCGGGTCTGTTATCCTCTTACCAGGCCATAGATCATTGTAGGAGCCTATATGATGCTATCCATGGGACATCTCAATCAGTCAAAGCCTCACATTGCTGTTGTGCTGTCATCCTCTGTTCGTAGCACCCAATGCTTGGGGCATCAATATGAAAGAAGCCTTGCATCCCTGTTCTGATCTTTGCTCAGCATCAACGGCTGTCATCCTCTATCTAGGCCACAGAGATATATGCTGATTATCAAGGACTGTCTTCTGCCCAGGCCCTACGTAGCTCAATGTTACTCAAAATATAATGCTAAGGTTGGGACATTGCTGTTAATGGAAGGCTAGCCTTCACATTGTGATATGTGCCGTACATATCAGGCTGTTTACCCCCTTATGCCATATAGATCATTACAGCGCCACATGTGATACCACTATCAATGAAAAGCATTGCATTCCTATTGTGATGTGTACTGATAAATCCCATATGATGCCAGGGATGGGACATGATTATGGATGAAATTCTGTTACGTGCTAATAATCATTCAAAGCTGCCATCCTGTAGGCCATAGATCGTTGTATCCCCCCCCCCCCCCCCATATGATGCCAGAGCTGGGATATGACTTTATGAAGCCATGTGCTGATTATCCAAGGCTGCCATCCTCTGTACAGGCAAAAAATCATTGTGGTCCCCCTCCCCCATATAATGCCAGGGCTGGGGTATGACTATAAATGAAGCTCTGTGTTGTGCCCAGTTCTGATCATCCATGCCTCTCATCCTCTGTACATGCCATAGATCATTGTGGTCCTCCCCATATATTACAAGGGCTAGGGTATGACTATGGACGAAGCCCTGTGTTGTGCCCTGTTCTGATCACCCATGCCTCTCATCCTCTGCACAGCCCATAGGTCATTGTAGCCCCCTGTATTATGCCAGGGCTGGGATATGACTATAAATGAAGCTCTGTGTTGTGGCCTGTTCTGATCATCCATGCCTCTGTACAGTCCATAGATCATTGTAGCCCCCTGTATGATTCCAGGGCTGGGATATGACTATAAATGAAGCTCTGTGTTGTGGCCCGTTCTGATCATCCATGCCTCACATCCTCTGCCCAGGCCATAGATCATTGTAGCCCCCTCTCCTGTATGATGGCAGGGCTGGGGTATGACTATAAATGAAGCCCTGTGTTGTGCCCTGTTCTGATCATCCATGCCTCTTATCCTCTGTACAGGCCATAGATCATTGTAGCCCCCTGTATGATGCCAGGGCTGGGGTATGACTATAAATGAAGCTCTGTGTTGTGCCCAGTTCTGATCATCTATGCCTCTTATCCTCTGTACAGGCCATAGATCATTGTAGCCCCCTGTATGATGCCAGGGCTGGGATATGACTATAAATGAAGCTCTGTGTTGTGGCCTGTTCTGATCATCCATGCCTCTGTACAGTCCATAGATCATTGTAGCCCCCTGTATGATGCCAGGGCTGGGATATGACTATAAATGAAGCTCTGTGTTGTGGCCCGTTCTGATCATCCATGCCTCACATCCTCTGCCCAGGCCATAGATCATTGTAGCCCCCTCTCCTGTATGATGGCAGGGCTGGGGTATGACTATAAATGAAGCCCTGTGTTGTGCCCATTTCTGATCATCCATGCCTCTCATCCTCTGTACAGGCCATAGATCATTGTAGCCCCCTGTATGATGCCAGGGCTGGGGTATGACTATAAATGAAGCCCTGTGTTGTGCCCAGTTCTGATCATCTATGCCTCTTATCCTCTGTATAGACCACACTGCATCCAGCTCTGTCGTTCCCTCTGGATTTAGCTGCTAAACATCTGCCGCCCCTCTCGGCTCTCCTTAGTGCTTTGTTCTTATGGCTGGGTCACTATTTTGGCCACCATTAAGGATCGGACGGGTTATTATGAACTCTTGTTAGAAATCACCCCCCCCCCCCCTCTTTGTGCTGGTTAATGTGACATTGGATAGCCAGTTTTCCCATTTTGTCCTTGACATGTGCTTATGTTCAGCAAATCCTTCCCTTTGCCCTTTGGATCGGAGGAGGATGCGGGTAGAGGCACGCTCTGCAATTATCCGGATGGGAATAGCGGATTATATTTGTCTTATATAGGGCTGAGATGAAGAATTATTTCTTGTGCTTGTAGACAGATTGTAAAAGCTGTATGTGTTATCCGAGGCGGAAAATGTGTTTTCTATAGCAGAGCAGCCTGATGAAATGAAATTATGTAAGTGGAGGGAGTTCAGATGTCACTGCACACTCCCTACTAGAGGACAGTGATGGGAGATGGAGGAACATTGATTCAGATACTGTATATGATACTTTGTTTCCTAAATACAGATGGGTAAGCTGTTTTGTGGGCAGGTCTAAAGCTGGTTCATGCATTACATAGTTGAGAATATATCTGTACAATCAGACTGTATAGTGTATGGTCAAATGGAAATTCAATTAGTTCCCAGAAGCTGTAACATAAATAAACAATGGAGCGTATACAGCGCCTACCTCATCAGTGATGAGCTTTCTTCCTAGTGGATCCAAAGGCTCAGTTGTTCGGAATGGGGAGTCATTTCAGTTGCAATGGACAGGTACACTTTAAAATGAATGCACTGCTCCAGTGGCACAAAAACAAAAGATCTGAAACTCTGATATTCTTTTGATCATTGTATACAAAGGAAATGCAGGCAGGGGATTCATGTCAATATTTTGTTATGACATTGTGGGGTTTATCTACTAAAGTGCAAAATCTGGTGCAGCTGTGCATGGTAGCCAATCAAATTCTAACATCAGCTTGTTCAATTAAAGTGGAGTTACAACCAAAAAACGCTTTTTGGAACCCTCCCCCCCTCCGGTGTCACATTTGCCATTTTTTCAGGGGGAAGGGGGGTGCAGATATTTGTATAAAACAGGTATTTGCACCACTTCCAGGTATTGACTCCAGCAGAAGTCACGCCCCTTCGCGTCACCCCCCCCCCCCCCCCCCGCTGTCTTCTGGGAAACAGTGTTCCCAGGAGACAGCGGGAGCCAGTGACGGCGCGTGGTACTCTAGCACATGCGCAGTAGGGAACCAGTCAGTGAAGCCGCAAGGCTTCACTTCCTGATTCCCTGACCGAGCATGGCAGCGGCAGCATCCGAGGACCATTGCTCGTCCTCGTCTGCTGACTTTGCAGGCATGCTGGACAGGTAAGTGTTAATTTCTTGAAAGTCAGCAGCTGCAGTATTTGTAGCTGCTGGCTTTTAAAAAAAAAAAAATTCGGGGGGTTGGGGGGCCTCCGCTTTAAGGTTTGACAAAAAAATGCAGAGCTGCACCACACTTAGCACTCTATAGTTTTAGTAAATCGACCCCGATATGTTTTTATATACTGTAAATTCATAAGCAGAGAATGTGGACGGGTGTATGTAGTCTAGGATCACATTTCTTAGTGCCCCTTTCACATGGTCATCCTCCGCTCTGTGTCAGTGGAAAGCCTCGTAAACGCAATCTGATTTTCCGATGGGGAAAAGTGTGATGGCAGGATGTTGTCGTATAATACGACCGTTTGTATGCTCCATCGGACAATTTCCGACAACAAATGTGGGATAACACGCTTTAAAATTTTCAGACAACAAATGTGTGATGTCGGATTATCTGATCGTGTATACAGAAGTTCGTCCAGGAATGCTCAGAAGCAATGCTCACCATTAACGCAACATTAGCAGAAGTTGCCCAAAGGGTAGCGCTAAAGAGCTGAAAAAAAATACGTAGTTTCGTGTTTGTTGGACAGCAATTCTTTGCCGTTTGTATGCAATACTAGTTCACGGCCAACGCCCTTCGGACAAAAGACCTACACTTTGTCTGATGAAAAGCCGATTGTGTGTACGAGACCGAATCGGTAAACAGATCCTCTGCTGCGTTGTATAAGAACGGGACACGTCACATTTTGGGGAGATTTACTGGAGCACTCAGAATCTGCTGCAGCTGTGCATAGTAGCCAATCCGCTTCTAGGTTTCAGGCTCCGTTCCCACTAGTGCAACTTGTCCTGTGGCTTTGGACACACCCGTTCCAATGAATACAACTTTAATAATGTTCCTGATGCAACTTTCTTGCAACTTGAGTGGTAGAGAGTGTAAAGTCGCACTCTAAATCAGTGTTTTTCAACTCCAGTCCTCAAGGCACACCAACAGGTCATGTTTTCAGGATTTCCCTCAGATGAAATGGCTGTGGTGATTACTAAGGCAGTGAAACTGATCAAATCACCTGTGCAAAATAATAGAAAGCCTGAAAACATGACCTGTTGGTGTGCCTTGAGGACTGGAGTTGAAAAACACTGCTCTAAATCATGCCCTGCTTCACACCAATGCAATTTGTCATGTGATTTGACAGTTCCATATCCAATGACAAGTTGTACCCCATTGCCGGTGTAGCGTCATATTCCGCTCCCCATAATAGATTGCTCCGGAAGTCACCAGGCGACGAATTGCGCATGCGCGATGCGTTCCAACGCCGAATGCGATGCGTTCCACACTATTTACGACACTACATCCCAAGTGAACCCATCAGAATTGGTCACGGAAGTGACTACTTTCCATACACGGAGCGGAGGGGGCGGGGCGGGAGATAGACACACTCATATATTTTATACAAGGCTCGATTTCAATGTATCTCAGATTCTCAGTATCTGTATTTCTCTGCCGCTCTGTATGTCTCTCTCTTCCCGCTCCGTGAGAAAATCAGATCGATCAAAGTCTTCCCGCTCTGTCTATGTCAAAACGTCACACATCACAGGTAGAATAAAACTTTTTTGAAAACAAACTCTTCCCGCTCCGTCTATGTGAAAACGTCACTTCCGTGACAAATTCAGATGGGTTGAGTGTGTCTATCTCCCGCCCCGCCCCATCGGCTCCGTGTATGGAAAGTAGTCACTTCCGTGACCAATTCTGATGGGTTCACTTGGGTGTAGTGTCGTAAATAGTGTGGAACGCATCGCATTCGGCGTTGGAACGCATCGCGCATGCGCAATTCGTCGCCTGGTGACTTCCGGAGCAATCTATTATGGGGAGCGGAATATGACGCTACACCGGCAAAGGAACCCTTCAAATCGCTGCGACTCGTGAAAGGTTCCTGCACTACTTTACGATTTTGTTGCAATTTGCATAAAGTTCTGTTGAGTGACTTCACAAGCCACAATGAAATCAAAGGTGTAATCGCACTAATATGCAGCTTTGAAATCACGCTGAAGTAAAACGATTTCAAAGCTGCACTGGTGTAAACCAAGGCTTATTATCAGAGCTTATTTTAACAAACTGAAGTTAGGCTGGCCATACATGATACCATTTTCTGTGCAATTTTCTGTACAATTTTCTTTAGATTTACCTTCAACTATGTAGTGCAAGGGCCTGCCTGATTGCATACAATTGAAAGTGTTGTTTAGTTTGACCTCATATTATATGGTTTTTGGTAAATCTAAAAGAAAATTGTACAAGAAAATTGAACATGTATGGCCAGCCTTATGGCCCATACACACGATCCGAATATCGGCCGATGGATCGTACGACTTTTTTCGCTTAATAATCGCAAGTAAAATAAAATAGGTTATTAAACTCACGAAAATTCTCGTAAGACAGAAAAAAAAGATCGGAAGTGATGTCACGCGTTGTAATGTATTTGTATTGTATTGTCGGACGACGGCTGTACTCACTAAACGAAAATCGTACGATCTGACATCGTACGAGGAAGATTTTCGTGCTTGTCCGATCGAAAAATATCAGATGAACGGTCGTGATCGGCTCTCGAAAGTAGTGTACACACGATCCGAAAATCGGACGATCCATCATCGGACGATCGTTTTCATCCGATATTCAGATCGTGTGTATGGGCCATTAGAAGCTGATTGGTTACCATGCACAGCTGCAGCAGATTCTGTGTGCTCCAGTTTTAGCAAATCTCTGTGTCTATTCCAATTTTTCCCTCAATCTTCTGGTGGAGGATAAACTGACCCATGCATTCCTGTTTGGTTGGCCAACTAGCATCTGTTTGCATCTGATTTGTATTGTTTGGGTCTGCAAAAATGGAGAAGGACACAAACCTTTTCCATGAGTTTTTTTCAACCCTAAGGCTGGGTACGAAAGCGGTCGGTTTGACAGGAACAGGCGACTTTTGGCCTGTGTGTACAACTCCCTGTCTGACAGAAGTCGTTTGTAAGAAAACCAACATCCAGTCAGAGCTGGCAGACAATGGCTCCCAGTGGTGATCAGCATTTTATGGTGGGGCCACAGTCCATCTGTCACAATACAAAAGCTCAGTGGGGAGATCGCTGCACTAACATCATTTGGGTTGAATGAAAAAAGACTGTGTGTACCCAGTATTAACAGGCAGTGGTTGGATGTAAACGGATGCACATCTGTTTACATCTACCCATCAATAATGATACATTACATTCTGTCTGGATCTGTATAAAAAACAGACAGATGGAATGCTCATCTGAAAGGGGTCCAAGTAGTTTGCTGGAAGCTGTTGGTGTAAAGCTGACCACACATATTACAATGTGATGGTACAACCACCACCAACTATGTAGGGTTTTGGGCCTGCTTGAATAATATAAGGGTGTGCACAGGTGTAAAGTTTACTGTGTTCAAATGTAAACAAACTATGACTAAAGTTGAATAATGCCCTTGACATAGCTGTAGGCCATTTACGTACATTATGAAGCTTGACTGGAAAGTACATAGGATGTTGCTAAGCGAGGCCTAGCTATTACTGTTGGGTTTCCCAATCCAATTTGCATGAGAGAAGATTGTGAGCGCCTATCTATGGAGCGGGTTTACACATCTCCAAGGTGGCTGCAGAGCGAATTGCTCAGAGGTCATGTGCGTCTTTGGCTTAGTTTTAGGTCCAAATTCTGGCAAAAATTCAGGCTTGAAAGGGAGAACAGGGACGCACCAGACCCCTGCTGTCAGATGCAACAGACTGCAGTGTAAAACCCAGTCTAAAAGCTAGGCCTCTCTTACACACGATCCGAATATTGTACGACAGATCGTACGACTTTTTTCGCTTAAAGAGGGGGTTCACCCTTAAAACAACTCTGTGTCATCCCAGTATGCTGTTTTTTTTTTTTTATCTCTGTACTTACTGTTTAATCATTTTATTTTGTCCCTACCGCGGGGAATGGTGCGGCTATGGAGTGTCATGGCTTCCGAAAATAGCCGACTAGCACTTGGGTCTTCCCGGCGCTATACGGCGCCTGTGCACAGACCTAGGAGCTGACTGCGCAGGCGCCGTATATATCCGAGTCCAATGGCTATGGCGCTTCACGCCCTCCGAAAAAAGCCGAAATGGGACTCGGATATATACGGCGCCGTATAGCGCCGGGAAGACCTGAGTGCTAGTCGACTATTTTCGGAAGCCGTGACGCTCTATAGCTGCACCATTCCCCGCAGTAGGGACAAAATAAAATGATCAAATTAAACAGTAAGTACAAAGAGTTGTTTTAAGGGTGAACCCCCGCTTTAAGTAGAAATTTAATAGGGAAATAAAGTCACGAAAATTCTCGTACGTCAGAAAAAAAAATCTGAAGCGATGTCATGTGTTGTAATGTACTTGTATATGTATTGTATTTTAGGATGACAACTATACTGACTAAACGAAAATCGCACGATGCTGGTCCGATGGAATAATATCGGATTAAATGTTGTGATCGGCTATCGAAAGTAGTGTACACGCGATCTGAAAATCTCATACGATTCTTCCTCGGACGAACGTTTTCGTCCGATATTTGGATCGTGTGTATGGGCTATTAGCAACATCCTGAGAGTATTCCAGTCAGGCTTCATGAAGTACATAAATGACCTACAGCTATAGCAAGGACATTATTCAACTTTGATCAAAGCTGTGCATTTTGTTTTCATCTAAAGACACCCCTATTCTGCATAGGTATTTTTTTTTTGTGAAGGTAAACAAATCCTTTTAAGTGGAAGATTTGGGGGGGGTCGTGAAACTGCAGCTTAAAGAGGAAGTAAAAAAAAAAAACCCTGCAAGACAAAGGAATTCTATCTCATTATGAATTAATTACCTGAGTACAAAGCCCCCGCAGGGGTCCTCGTTCACCTCCCCTGTCGCCGCCATGATACCCGGAGTGACTTCTGGGTATCCGCTGCTCCAGCGCTGTGACTGGAGTGATGACGTCACTCCAGCGCAATGCATGTGGGAGCCGGCAGTAACGGCATGATCGCCTTCACTAGCAGCGCGCTCAGTGCGCCTGCACTATTGTCTACGGCGCGCATATGCCGTAGACATCGGTGCCGTCTTTCTTGCAAATATCTCCTTAACTGTGTAGGTTAAGGAGATATTTCTTGGACCTACAGGTAAGCCTTAATCTAGGCTTACATGCAGGTCAAAGTGGCCCCCCCCCCCCTCCGGTGACACCTTTCCCACCTCTGGGAGTTCGGGCCTCAGCCTGTGATGTCAGCGCGGGGCTCCCTCCTCTCTCCCTGGCCGCTGGATAAGTAGGAGAAAGAAGCGGAGCCTAGCGCATGCGCAGTAGGGTTCCTGGCGTGAAGCCGAAAGGCTACACTGCCGGGTACCCTTACCTGCAATGGCAGCAGCAGCACCTGACAGCTGATGGAAGCATCAGCTGCGGTGCCGACATCGCTGAACTCCAGGACAGGTAAGTGTCCTATTATTAAAAGCAAGCAGCTGCGGTATGAGTAGCTGCTGGTTTTATTTTATTTTTGATTTTTTGAGCAGTGCACCGCTTTAAGGCTACATTCACACCTAGGCGACCTGATCGCTGCGTTTTATCCCTTGAATTGCTGTTTTGTTCCCGCGATTTGCGGCGACAAAACGCAGCGGTTTAGTGTAACCCCCGGTCCACATCTCCTATGCCGAGCGCCGAAAGCCGCCTGAAAAAGGGTCCAGGACTTGTTTTGTCAGGCGTACGGCGTTTTGGCGTTCGGCATGGAGATGTGAACCATCTCTATAGAGGGGAATGTTAAATTTCCCCTCTAGCGTCTTAGGCTCCATTCACACCTAGGCGTTTTGTCGCCTGAAGCGCGACGCTACAATACGCCGTACCGTCGAATTTGCATTATTGTCTATGGAGACCGTTCACATCTCCGAACGCCGTACGTCGATTTTGAAAAAAGTCCCGGACCCTTTTCCGACGCGCGTATCGGGCGGCTTTGGCGTTCCGCATAGCCGACAATGGCTATACAAAAAGCGGGATTTTTAAACGCCGCGTTTTGTCGCCGCAAATCGCGGGTACAAAACGCCTACACTTTGTCGCCCAAATACGCCCAAAATTGCTAACGCCTAGGTGTGAATCCAGCCCTGCTTCAGGCGAAAAAACGCCTAAGTGTGAATGCAGCCTAACTGTCTTTTTACTGAGCCCCACAACCACGAGTAGAAACTGAAGCTGGCCATACATGGTTAGTTTTAGGGGGTTCATTTCATTCAGTCATCAGGCAACACAAATGAGGTAAATGGAGGACATTATATTTTTACAGCACCTTCCTGTCATAGTTCACTAATAAGCAGAACTTTCCAGCATGACACTTTCAACAAAAGTTGATCAAACAATTAACTTTTGAGTGAAATACTATACACTGATCGAAATTCATATGGTCTCTGAACCAGCTTAAAGGGTAACTCCACTTTCGTGGGGATAAAAAAAATAGCAAATAAAGAATAAAATAAGCGTATACAATTGTGACACAAATCATATTGTAATTGAATATTATTAAAAAATGTACCTGTACCTTTTCAATCTGCAACTGCTGTAATTTTCTGAAAATGCAATGCAATATGGCTACCTGGAGGTGTTCTGTACACACAATGTGTACTGGCTACTCCCCAGAAACATAATTTCCTGCTTGTGATTGGCTCACCAAATTTCAGGCATCCCCCACAACAAAAATCACATTTTTGGTGAGATACTTACAATAGGAAATCACGTCTAAAAGGACGCAGGCCCAGCAGCTTTCCCCATTAGAGCCCTGCAGGTGCACAGATGGTTGATAATTATGAAACCACGCCCATTAGATTCACTTTCACACATGGACACAGACAAACGCACACACACACATTTCTTCAAAATAACAAAAGGTAGGAATCTACAACAAAGTTTGTTAAAATCCTTGCAAAGTACATATATCATCCAAGGGGGGAATGTTCATTTCTCAACAGAAGTGGCGTTATTCTTTAAGCCCAACTTGATTGGAAGTGTTTTTTTTCCCGTCTATAGCATGTCTTAGTTGTATATTTAGTTGCTGCATTCTTCAGGCGATATGACCTTTCTATTTCACTGGTGTTATTACAGCCGGTTGACATTGTTAATGACTCAAGCAGAGAGTTATGCAGGTGCCGACTCTTATCTCTTGTATTTACATATCTTTCAGCTGAATCAGTCAGGTCAGCGAGGCGTTTCGTTTTTTTGGTTTGATGTATGCAGTGCAATGGCCAACCAATGCTTTGTTTTCTCTGTAGTCAGCCTTCATACATGAGTCCCAATGGCTGTTGTAACTCCTATGAAAACAAAACCTAGCAACCAATCAAATACTTGCTTTCACTTTCTGGCCTGCATGAGAAACATGACAGCTAGAATGCGCATTTCCTACACCACGCTCAAGACACACTGGGTGTGGAACCTGCTGCAGGTGTCAATATAATCCGACACCCCAAATGCAGTGTGTTTCCCCACACAAGATCACAGGATGCCATAGTACCATGCGATCCAGTGCAGTACGTTTTTTAAAGTAGTCCATGTACTTCTTTGTGTGCGATTTCAGCCCATTCAAATGAGGCTGAAAATTGCACTGCACTGCACTAAATCGCACAGGAAGGGGTCTGTTTTCCTGTGCGTTTCAGGTGTGAACTAGCCCTCAATCTGGAGGGGTCTGTATGGTGATCCATTTATCCCTGTTTATTGGAATGCAGCGGTTGCACAGACACAGCCGATGGCTCCCAATCTGACATACATGTGGATCCACACGGATGTCAAATTGGCAACAGCAGTTGTGTCCATACAGTAGGGTGACCAGACATCCCCGGTTTCCGGGGACAGTCCCCGGATTGAGGACATTGTCCCTGGATTGGATTTGAGCAGGGGCTGGGGCAATTTCAAGGACAGTTAGTGCAGAATAAAAAATAAAAATACATCTGAATTACACCCCTCTGCTCCACCACTCCTACTATCTTGGGGAGGCGGTATTTTTTTCCATTATTTGTGCCCCTTTCTGATGATCATGTGCTGGTCGGAGCAGGAGGAATATTTATTCAGTTTCGGGTGCATGCCCATTAAGCTCCGCTTGGATGTTCTTCTGACTTGGCTTAAGTCCCGGCCAGCCGCCTGCCTGCTTATCTCCTTGCCTTCCCTGGTGGAGGGATCTTCCTCCGCTCCCCACCCAGTAGTAGCCGAGCGTAAGACTTAACAGGCAGAGAGTCGCTGATTGCCACGATTACTAGTAAAAAATAAATAAAATAAATATGTCCCCGAATTTCATTAAAAAAATCTGGTCACCTTAGCATACAGCCACTGCGTCACAATAGACATCAATAGGACTGCCTCCATAGGAATGAATGAAACACTGTGTATCCAGTGCAGGTAAACCCGACCCATGCACAGGGGTGCTGTAGTACGCCTGTGTATATATGGCCCAATACAGTGATAAGTACAGAGCCATAAGATGAAAATTTAATGCGTGCCATAATTTACACAAATACGCACGTATATTGCAACATTGGCAACTAAAATAGGTTGAAGAAGAATTTTATACGAATACCCGTTTACACGCCTATTCACAAGTTCTTTAGGCCGCGTACACACGATCAAATCTATCTGCTGGAAACAGGTGTGACAGACCGTTTCAGCAGACAGATTCGATCGTGTGTACGGGCGGACAGACAGATTTTGCCAGCAGACAGCATGCTTTAAAATCTGTCTGCTGGGAATCCGTCCGTCCGACATGTCTGCTGGTTAGTACGCTAACCAGCAGACATATCTGCCCGCACATGCGTCTAATGGATTCGACGCATGCGCGGAAGTGTTTTACTTCCTGGGGCGGTGACGTGGCGGCATCAACGTCATCGCCACGTCACCGCGATGTCTGCCGGTGGGGATTTTGGTTTGATCGTGTGTACAGCGGTCAAACCAAAACAGCCCAGCAGACAAATCTGATCAAATCGGTCTGTCAGACTGATTTGAACAGATTTATTTGGTCATGTGTACGCGGCCTCACAGAACAGTATACTCAGGATTTTTTCTGTCAACAAGATTCCAAGTAAAGGCACCAATAAATAATTATGTTTCTGTGCAAGAGGCCGAATGGTGTGGTGGAAGCTGCTGTGTTGGGTTGAAGTCCAAAGTCCTCTGACCCCAGATACCCCCCGCGGGACCAGAAGATCACCGCTACGGTTGAGCGGCAGCATCTGTAAAAGGCACTATCATGCCAACTATGTCTACCCTTTCCACCCGCCTTCTCCATTCATAGAAGCCATACTATCAATGAAAAGTGTTTTATGAATGATGGAGGCAGCTGGGTGGCCACTGGCTCCAGAGACAGCCCTGCTGGGCAGACACAAGAAGGCTGGGAGAGTGATGCAGGGTTTAGAACAGAGGTGGGCAAACTACGGCCCGGCAGACCTTTTAATCCGGCCCCCACTGGCGATCTCCTGTTGCCGCGATCGCTGCTAATTGAGGCCGCGGCTTTGCGGCCTATACTTCAAAGGAGGCTGGAGCAAAGCGAGCGCAGATAGGCTGTGGGCGCTCCGCCTCCGGCCGCCTCTCGCCCCGTGGGATTGGAGAATTCCTTTGAGAGGGCGGTGCCACCCAGAGGCATACTAAGTGGGGGGGCGGGACGCCACACACTGGGGGGTCAGAGTGACAGCGCCTGCCTGACCAGCGTCGCGGTACAAGAAGAGGGGGGATGCGGGGGTGACAACGCGGAAAACCATCCATCCCTCCTCTCACAGCCACGGCCTGTTAGCGGTGCTCGGCACACAGGCACAGCCGAGTGAGGCTGCTGCCACCTCCCCCTCCTCTCTGTGTGTACAGAGGGGACCTTCTGTCCATGTGCCGTGATCGTCGCTGCGCTGATCTGAGGTACTGAATGGGGAGGGGGTGTTTGCACTGGGGGTTTGCACTAAGGGGGGTTTCACTAAGGGGGGTGTCTGCACTGAAGGGGGTGTAAACTAAAGGGTGTCTGTGTAGCATGCAGGGGTCCAGAGCTGTGGGGCCATGCCATCAAACGCAGCCATTGTGCCATCAATTGTCACCACTGTGCCATGCCATCAAAAGCAATCACTGTGCCATGCCAAATGCAGCCACTGTGCCATGCCCTCAAACGCAGCCACTCTGCCATCAATTGTCACCACTGTGCCATGCCAAATGCAGCCACTGTGCCATCAATTGTCACAACTGTGCCATGCCATCAAAAGCAATCACTGTGCCATCAATTGTCGCCACTGTGCTATGCCAAATGCAGCCACTGTGCCATGCCATCAAACGCACCCACTGTGCCATCAATTGTCACCACTGTGTCATGCCAAATGCAGCCACTGTGCCATCAATTGTCACCACTGTGCCATGCCATCAAAAGCAATCACTGTGCCATCAATTGTCACCACTGTGCCATGCCATCAAAAGCAATCACTGTGCCATCAATTGTCACCACTGTGCCATGCCAAATGCAGCCACTGTGCCATGCCATCAAACGCAATCACTGTGCCATAAATTGTCACCACTGTTCCATGCCATCAAATGCAGCCACTGTGCCATTAATTGTCACCACTGTGCCATGCCATCAAACGCAGCCACTGTGCCATTAATTGTCACCACTGTGCCATGCCATCAAACACCACCACTGTGCCATCAATTGTAGTTTTTTTAAATAACTCTGTTTATGCTTTTCTACCTTAAATTAATCAAAACATTTAATGTTACAAATTTAAATGTAATTTATAATAATTCACACATACACACCGTCCATCTACTCTTGGTCCGGCCCCCGGGTTCAATATATGAACCCATTGCGGCCCTCGAGTCAAAAAGTTTGCCCACCCCTGGTTTAGAAACAGCCCAGGATTTGGTGACCCCTGGCAAATCATCATTTGACCCCCAGGTTGAGAACCACTGTCCTACACACAGAGTTCAGCCCTTAAAAGTATAAACATTGTATCTCTTTTCTCAGACTTGGCAGGCTGCCCAGATAGGAGAGAAGTCGCTCCACGGGAAACGTTAGGCAACTTGCATTGACTTCTATTACAGAAGTTATTTGCAAGTTGCGCTGAAGTTTATAATCTGCTTTTTCTTTTAAACAAATTAAAAAACGCCAAATATCGGCCGATATATTGGTTGACCTCTAGTTAAATGCGCTCCGCTAGCGGCCAAAAAGCGCTGCTCCTAAAGCGCCTTGCAGGACTTTTTTTTAGCGACCTGCCAGTGCACCGCTCCTGTTTGAAAGCACTCGTGCTTTTTACATTGGAGTGACAGAAGAGGCCTTTGCAGGCGCTATTTTTTTATCGCTATAGTGCCTGTAAAGCGCCTCAGTGTAAAAGGAAAGGTAAGAAGCCTTTAGTGCAGAAGTGACCCATTTATATTGCCTCTGTAAAAAATAAAATAAAATACTATACCTTCAAATTCATGACTATTTGTTGCACGGTACCATTTTTTTTTTTAGTGAGTGAAGTTACCGGAATGCAGAATTTTTCCTCTGTAAATTTTTAGACAAATACCTTCTGTAAACCTAGGAGATCTTTGAACATTTTACAGTGTAAAGTGGTGCAGAGAGCAGTTTTACCAGTTTGCATAAAAATAGTTTCTGGCTCTTTACTAAACTCAATTTCCTTGGGCTTTATATAATTGTCCCTCCTAATTGTGTTTACATTGGCAGCAGTAGTGTATTTAGGTTTTGTGCTGCCCTAGGCCTGAATAAATTCGTACACCCCCTAATTTAAAAATGACCCACTCCTTCCTGTCAAGGCCACACCCCTTGCTGTTTAACACCATCCTGAAAATTGCTGTAAAAATGGCATGCTCCCAGAAATGTGTCTGATGTGTCTGCCATAATGTTGCAGTCGCAATAAAAATCGCTGATTACTAGTAAAAAAAAAAAAAATATTAATAAAAATGCCATAAAACTATCACCTATTTTGTAGATGCTATAACTTTTGCGCAAACCGATCAATAAAAGCTTATTAAGATTTTTTTTTATTTTTTTTTTTACCAAAAATATGTAGAAGAACACGTATCGGCCTAAACTGAGGAAAAATATTTTTTTAAATATTTTTTTTGGGATATTTAACCATTTAACCGGACCAATATGCTGCTAAATGACCCAAGGGGTTTTTACAATTCGGCACTGCGTCGCTTTAACAGACAATTGCGCGGTCGTGCGACGTGGCTCCCAAACAAAATTTGCGTCCTTGTCTTCCCAGAAATAGAGCTTTCTTTTGGTGGTATTTGATCGGCCTCTGCGATTTTTTTTTTTTTGCGCTATATACAAAAATAGAGCGACATTTTTGAAAAATAAGAAAAATCAAATAAACTAAATTTTAGTCAAACAATTAGGCCAACATTTATTTAGCCACATGTCTTTAGTAAAAAAAAATCACAATAAAAAAAAAATAGCTACCTAGCGGGAACAGCGATACTAATACAGAGATCAGAAAAATGATCGCTTAGTGACACTGGCAATAGGGAGTGAAAGGGTTAACTAGGGCGGTGATCAAGGGGTTAAAACTTTATTAGGGGGGTTACGGGGGCTACCCTGGACCTAACACTAACTGACTGTCAGACTGCCTGCCACACTGACACTAACTGCAGTGATCAGTACATATGATCACTGCATTCAGTGACACTGTGACAGGGGGGAGGGGAGGGGGGGTGATCGCAAGAGGTTAATGTGCCTATGTGTCCTGGTGTCAGTGTAGTGTTGTGCAGACTTACGATGTGATCTCTCCTCAGCGGCGGTTGAAAAAAACGCCGAGAGCAGAGATCACATTACTTCCTCCTCCTGTGTTTACACAGGAGGAGGAAATGACACTGCAGGGGAGCGCGCGCATTGGCTGGGAGCGTTCCGGAGGGGGCGGACAAAAACGAACCACCGCCCCTCAGCACGGAACGCTCCTACAGCAAACCTGACCGCCGTATGAACCAGGGGGGGGATCCCGATCGAACCCCCCCCCCCCCCACCCCAAGGCAGCCACATACAGGTACGTTGATGTGCCTGTCCGTGCCATTCTGCCGACGTAAATGTACATGCGGCAGTCCTTAAGTGGTTAATATAGCAAAAAGTCAAAAATATAGATGTTTTTTTTCTTTCAAAATTGTCGCTCTTGTTTTGTTTATAGCGCAAAAAAATAAAAACTGCAGAGGTGATCAAATACCACCAAAAGAAAGCTCAATTTGTGGGAAAAAAAGGATGTCAATTTTGTTTGGTAGCCACGTCGCACGACCGCGCAATTGTCAGTTAAAACGACGCAGTGCTGAATCGCAAATGTGGACTGGTCTTTGACCAGTAAAATGGTCTGGGGCTGAAGTGGTTAAGCTGCATTAGGCTGCGGACGGGGGGCGTTTTTAATGCCGCAGTTGCTATGTTTCGCCTTGCGCCTGTGGCAAAGTTCACTCTACATGTAGCAATCAGTGGGCAGCGAGCCTGCCAAACAGGACAGGCTAGAGCAAATAGGGAGGTGCCCCAAATTCCCCGCAATCACATGTAATGCGTGACGTTGCAACGTGTTTGTCAGCAAAAATGGGGTTAAACCAGGCGGTGAGGAGTCGTCGCATCAATTCTTCACTGCCTGTTAGCAGCCTCTGAATCGCAATCCGACCATGGATTATACTTCAGAGGAAAGGGAGACATAGATGTAAATCTAAATCAGAGATTTAGAGCAAAATGACATGCTAAGAATGAAGTTATTATATAGCATTGTAATCTGTTGTACGTTTGACTTCTATTTTTGGAATATTTGATGACTAAATTCAGTTGATTTCAATTTCACAAATTTATAAGGTCATCAATTTCAGCTTTACAACAAATGTTGTGTTGTTTAGAGTTTGCAAAACAGTCCTATATTCTAAGACGAGGTCATCAAGTTGTTAACTTAATCCATTTAAATGAACGTATCCAACTTCTTGTCCATCTCGGCATTAATATTTAAAGTGGTGCTCGAGGCAGATATAAAAGACACAGAAAATGCAGCTCTGTAATCATTATTATACAAATAAATGTATTTTAATTGCAAGTACCTGAATTTGACCTGGTGTACAGCAGGGCTGGGGTGTGAGAGGCGGAAGCAGCACACGGAGCTGCACTTCTTGCATTTAAAAGTAATGATGTATTAATGATTACAGAGCTGCATTAGTTTGTCTTCCGCTGTAAGTTTGCATGATGGGAGTGATCCGGGATGAGGGGGCGGCTGTTCCTCTGTGGAGTAAACGAGTGGAGTAAATCTTCAGTGGAGGGCCATAGGTGCACGACGTCCTGGGAAGATTGTCTCAAGTGATCTGAGATATCCAACCCCAAATAAATGGGGGGGGGGGGTTGGTAATATGACCCCCTAAGTGATCACAAGTTAAAAAGGGGCAATATGAGAAATGGTGAAAACCAAGCCCTACACGTTTCGTCCAAGAGGGACTTCAACTGGGGCATCGATGCCTGGAGCCTTCCATCTCTGTCCTGTCCCATTCCCTTAGGGGTCATACCACCAAACCCCCTTTGGTGGTATCTTAGATCACTTGGGACAATCATTCCAGGACGTTGTGCACCTATGGCCCTCCACTGAAGATTTACTCCACTCGTTGATCCAGTTTGAGGAAACCGAGCTGATTGTACCCTGAGAGTGTTCATACCTGATCGATCTGCTGTCGCTGACAGACAGATCCACGCCTTCTGGTAAGCGCATTTATATCTTCATTTATTCCTGAAATGTTTGCTTTCCTTTGAGGATCCACGTAGTCATTCCTGCCTTTAAATGCCGATAACATAGCGGGGTGTTTTAGGGGCAGGAAAAAAGTCAAATGTTCGTCAGGCATTTGACAGCACAGTGTACATGAGGCCAAAATCAGGTTACTGTCCCTCAGATTTAGGGGGTTGGACTGTGGCCTATGGGAATAAAAAATGTCCCAGCCTCAGTGTGGACAGTGTCTCAGGCATGGTGGTCAGTGGTAGTAAAAAGATTACATTGTGCCTGTGGTCAGCAGGAGGAAGAATAGTGCCCCATCAATGGTAATATTGGAAGGGATACTGCCCCATCATTGGTATTATTGGGAGGAATAGTGCCCCATCATTTGTATTAAAAGGAGAAATAGTGCCCTATCATTGTTAATATTGGGAGGAACAGTGCCCTATTATTGGGAGGAACAGTGCCCCATCATTTTGTATTATTGGGAGTAACAGTGTCCCATTGTTGGTGCCAGTGGGGGGGGGGGGAGTAGTGTACACACGTGGATTATGGCTATACTAGCCTCACAGTGTTTAATAGGCTAGTGAGATATTGGCAATGTTTTTTGGGGGGAGGGGGGAGTAGTGTACACTGTTGATGTTAATAGGAGGAGTAGTGCCCCATTGTTTGGTGTCAGTGGGAGGAATAGTGCCCCATTGCTTGGTGTCAGTTGGAGGAATAGTGCTCCATTGTTGGTGTCGGTGGGAGGAATAGTGCTCCATTGTTGGTGTCGGTGGGAGAAATGGTGCTCCATTGTTGGTGTCAGTGGAAGGAATAGTGCTCCATTGTTTGGTGTCAGTGGGAGGAATAGTGCTCCATTGTTGGTGTCAGTGGGAGGAATAGTGCCCCATTGTTGGTGTCAGTGGGAGGAATAGTGCTCCATTGTTGCGGTCAGTGGGAGGAATAGTGCTCCATTGTTTGGTGTCAGTGAAAGGAATAGTGCCCCATTGTTTGGTGTCAGTGGGAGCAATAGTGCTCCATTGTTGGTGTCAGTGGGAGCAATAGTGCTCCATTGTTGGTGTCAGTGGGAGGAATAGGGCCTCATTGTTGGTGTCAGTGGGAGGAATAGGGCCTCATTGTTGGTGTCAGTGGGAGGAATAGGGCCTCATTGTTGGTGTCAGTGGGAGGAATAGTGCTCCATTGTTGGTGTCAGTGAGAGGAATAGTGCTCCATTGTTGGTGTCAGTGGGAGGAATAGTGCTCCATTGTTGGTGTCAGTGGGAGGAATAGTGCTCCATTGTTGGTGTCAGTGGGAGGAATAGTGCTCCATTGTTGGTGTCAGTGGGAGGAATAGTGCTCCATTGTTGGTGTCAGTGGGAGGAATAGTGCTCCATTGTTGGTGTCAGTGGGAGGAATAGGGCCTGAAATCGGTGATATAAAAAGCATCCCAAGGTCAGAATAAAGGCAGACAAAGGGCTGCAGACCTCTGTAGCCAGGTTACATGTGTACTTGAGCCTATCATTAACCACTGGACACTGTGCTTGGTGCAGTATAGACCCAATCCTCAGTACCAGTACCAGATAATCGCAGTAATATGAATAATCTCTCCTTCTGGTACTGGTTTCTTTTTTTCCCCTCTCTATATTTTTCATGTGTATGGAAGTTGCACTCTTGACTTGTCTCTTGTTGCCAGGCTGCATTTTGTGTAATAGAATCTTGGCACTTGGAAACATAATTAGGACACACAAGTAATGTATTTGTGTCATCACATGAATGCAGCAGTTGGGAGCGTGTCCATGTACTGCTCTAGAAGTACACATGCCTTCATTTTATTTAAATTCATTGCACTCTTCAGATATATATGAGCTGGTGGACTAGAACTCTTTTCCCACAGGCCAGAGAACACATTTTCACCTAAAATGCCAAACCGTAATCTAAGCTGGAGGTCTCTGAGGTTTTTAACTTTCTAAAACGAGGACCAGTTTACTGTCCCTCAGGCTTTAGGGGGCCGACTGTTGGTGTCCGTAGGAAGGGCTAGTGCCCCGCCGCGTGTGTCCGTAGGAAGGGCTAGTGCCCCGCCGCGTGTGTCCGTAGGAAGGGCTAGTGCCCCGCCGCGTGTGTCCGTAGGAAGGGCTAGTGCCCCGCCGCGTGTGTCCGTAGGAAGGGCTAGTGCCCCGCCGCGTGTGTCCGTAGGAAGGGCTAGTGCCCCGCCGCATGTGTCCGTAGGAAGGGCTAGTGCCCCGCCGCGTGTGTCCGTAGGAAGGGCTAGTGCCCCGCCGCGCGTGTGTCCGTAGGAAGGGCTAGTGCCCCGCCGCGTGTGTCCGTGGGAGGGCTAGTGCCCCGCCGCGTGTGTCCGTAGGAAGGGCTAGTGCCCCGCCGCATGTGTCCGTAGGAAGGGCTAGTGCCCCGCCGCGTGTGTCCGTAGGAAGGGCTAGTGCCCCGCCGCGTGTGTCCGTAGGAAGGGCTAGTGCCCGCCGCGTGTGTCCGTAGGAAGGGCTAGTGCCCCGCCGCGTGTGTCCGTAGGAAGGGCTAGTGCCCCGCCGCGTGTGTCCGTAGGAAGGGCTAGTGCCCCGCCGCGTGTGTCCGTAGGAAGGGCTAGTGCCCCGCCGCGTGTGTCCGTAGGAAGGGCTAGTGCCCCGCCGCGTGTGTCCGTAGGAAGGGCTAGTGCCCCGCCGCGTGTGTCCGTAGGAAGGGCTAGATTCCCCTGTCGCTGGTGTCCATGGCAGGACTAGTGCCCCATCGTTGGTGTTATATTTAGGTGCAGATTTGCTGGCAGAGTCTTTGTACTGAACATGTGGGTTTAAAGAAGAAGTCTTATGACATTTTATACACGTTTGCACACTGGGCGTATAGCCCCGGTGCATGAGACTCTGGCAGTTAGGTACGGGTGGAGGATACAGGTACAGGTAGGCGCTGCCCAGCCTCGCTGCTGGCAGTCAGTTAAAGAAGTCTACCTGTACTTTCCACCAACACCTAAATGCTGCAGTCTCATGCAGTCATGTGACTCCCTTAAAGAGGATGTAAACCCCAAAAAATAATTTTTTTTTTATGTCACAATGTAGAGTATAATATTTCCTATCATTTGTGCCCAGTCTTGCCACACAGAGTTAATCCAGCGCTGAGTAATCCTCTTTTATGTTCAGTGAAAACGAACAGCCTTCCAGATAAAACCCTGCCTAAACAATAAGTCCGGAATCTCTCTTCTTGCTTTGAGTGAGAGGTTATTTACATATCTAGCTAGGACATGTTTATCATATCTTATGTTTTGTTTATCATAACATGAGGTGATCTAACATCATAACACATCCTAGTAATATACAATGAACTTTGGATAAACATGTCCAAGCTATATTTGTAAATAACCTGTTACTGAAAGCAAAAACAGAGAAACGGACTAACCTAATTTGGCAGGTTTTTATCTGAAGTCCGGTTAATTTGCACTGGACTTTAAAAGAGGATTACTCAGCGCTGGATTAACTCTGTGTGGCAAGACTGGGCACAGATGATAGGAAATCTTATACTTTACATTGTGACATCACTTTAAAGGACAGACGCAAACCATTCATGGTAGACTTGGAATTGCTGGACAGATCACACTAGATTTCCAACATGCTAGAATACCTAAGCGGAGATGAGCACTTATGATTGGATATAGTCCTTATCACCAACAGAATTATCTTTTGCTGTTATTGTTTGTAAAGAAAAAAATAAATAAAAATCCAACGATGTATGACCAGCTTAACCCTATAATGGCGCAGTGGTCTCATTGGGTGTTCAGTGGGGGCTGGATTAGGGCTTTCATAACAATCTCTAATTGGACTTGCAGAAGATCGTTTCTTATCTATAATACATGACCACTTTTTAGTACATTGGCACTCAGTTACTTCCGTCTTCTATTATTGGTATGTTGGGCTCTTAAAATTCTCTTGTGATTGTACCGTATGCACTGATTGCGCCCAAAGAATTCACTGTTTTGTGACCGTCAGCTTTTTTGCTTTGGATTTATAGCCAATGCACTTGTCTCATTAATAATGTATGGCAGTTTCTATGTCCCCAGCGTCCTGTCTGAGTTGATCATTGCGTACACTGCGTTTAGTCAGCTGACAGATATTTCAGTATTCTATCAGGAAGGTGAGTAATGATGGAGTCATGAGTTTCATCATGTTGCCTAGCAGCCTGCTGAAGCATAATGCAATAAGTTTTTGTGCTTTGTTAGATCACCCAGCGTTTTTATCGCTGCTCCGTGTAATTAACCCATTTAGTGTCATAGAGGCTGATTAGACCATAGGGGGTAATCGGTGTGGTTTTGATCCATGCAGATGTTCCATTACACAATGTTAGAACGATTATTATCTGTGTACTTCTAACTGTGAGATAACAAAGCACTTTTGTTTCCCAAGGCAAGGGATGTTCTATGATTAAATTGGGCTGTGTCATGTTTTATAGTGGAAGCCAAGAAAATATTGCAACCTTAAGCCTTATGTTTTCCATTATTGCTCTTCAGACAGTATTCTTGATACAACATGCCTAAAGCCTCATGCCGGGTACACACGACCGTTTTTCGGGTTCTAAAAAATTAAGGGCCAGATTCAGATACACTTAATTTTGCGCTGCGTAATCCAAATACTCTACGCTGCCGTATTTTACCAGGCTCTACACCGAATTCTGGTAGATTTTTGCCCGTACACTACGGCGGCGTAGTCTATTTCTCGCCGCGTAATATCGAAATACGCGATTAGGGGGCGTGAAGCATTTAAATTAAGCGCGTCCCCGCGGCGATCTAACTGCGCATGCTCCGTTCAGAAATTTCCCGCCGTGCATTGCGCGAAATTACGTCATTCGTTGTTTGAGTAGCGTCGTTTACAAACATTCCTATTCCCGGACGACTTACGTAAAAAATAATAAAAGACGTCGGAAAACGTAGAAATTCGACGCGGGAACGACGGCCATACTTAACATGGGCTGTCTAATATTAGAGCAGCAAAAAGCTGGTATAGTGTTACGCAAATAAAAGATGACTAAAGGTGCCGTAAGAGATTGCGAATGAAGATCGTAATTTCGGGGATCGCTGGCAAAAGCTCATTTGCATACCCCGACACGGAAAACGACGGGAAATCCACCCAGTGGCCGCAATTTTATTGCAGCATAGATCCGAAGGCGTACGAACACGTAATCCAGTCGAATTGAAGCCCGCAGTCGTCTATTCATGGTTTGAGGTTTCCGACTAGCTAAAAAACGCGCGTAATTTGAAATTGCTCCAGTCTAACACCAGTTAGACAGGAGTTACGGCTCTCTGAATCTGGCCTGGAAGTTTTTAAGGGTCTAGAAAAAACAAAGTTTTTTTTCAACCTGATCATTATAACGGCCTTGCCTACACGCGATCGTGGAAAAAAAAATGCTCTAGCAAAGCGCGGTGACGTACAACACGTATGACGACACTATAAAGGGGAAGCTCCATGCGGATGACTCCACCCTTTGGGCTGCTTTATCTGATTTCGTGTTAGTAAAAGATGATTTGCGATTTTCTGTCTGTTACAGCGTGATGAATGTGCTTACTCCATTATGAACGCCAGTTTTACCAGAACGAGTGCTCCGTCTCATAACTTGCTTCTGAGAATGCACGTTTTTTTTAACGTCGTTAAAGCCCACACACGACCATTTTTTACACCTTAAAAATTACAACGTTAAAAATGTTGTGAAAAAATAAAGCATGTTCGAAATTTTTAAGATCGTGAAAAATGCTCTGAAGCCCACACACGATCGTTTTAACCACTTAAAGACCCCCGCACGCACATATACGGCCACAACATGGCTCGTACAGGCACAAGGGCGTAAATTTACGCCCCCGCCTGAGTGCGGTTCGGGGGTCCCATCGGGACCCCCTCCGCGGCGTGCGGGGGTCTCCCTACCTCTGGGAGCGATCCGGGATCTGCGGGCGGATGTCCGTGTTTTCCGCCCCCCCCGCGATCGCTCCCAGCCAATGGGAGCGCGCTCCCAGCCTGTCACTTCCTCCTCCTGTGTTTACACAGGAAGGAGGAAATGATGTATTCTCTCATCGCAGCGCTGTTTCCCAGCGCTGCTGATGAGAGAAGACATGACAAGTAAGTGTGCACCAACACAACACTGACACACACTCACATAGGCATATTAACCCCTTGTGATCGCCCCCCCCCCCACCCCCCCTGTCACAGTGTTACTGAATGCAGTGATTTAATCACTGCATTTAGTGTCAGTGTGACAGGCACTGTAAAAAACAGTTAGTGTTAGGTTCAGGATAGCCTCCCCCCCCCCCTAATAAAGTTTTAACCCCCTGATCACCGCCCTAGTTAACCCTTTCACTCCCTATTGCCAGCGTCACTAAGCGATCATTTTTCTGATCGCTGTATTAGTGTCGCTGTTCCCGCTAGGTAGCTATTTTTTTTTATTGCGATTTTTTTTTTTTTACTAAAGACATGTGGCTAAATAAATTTTGGCCTAAATGTTTGACTAAAATTTAGTTTATTTGATTTTTTTTTAACAAAAAGTAAAAAATAGTGTTTTTTTTTCAAAAATGTCGCTCTATTTTTGTATATAGCACAAAAAATAAAAATCGCAGAGGTGATCAAATACCACCAAAAGAAAGCTCTATTTGTGGGAAGAAAAGGACGCAAATTTTGTTTGGGAGCCACGTCGCACGACCGCGCAATTGTCTGTTAAAGCGACGCAGTGCCGAATCGCAAAAACACCTTGGGTCATTTACCAGCGTATTGGTCCGGGTCTTAAGTGGTTAATGACATATAAAAAAACGTAATTTTTTAGAACCCGAAAAATGGTCGTGTGCACGCGGCATCAGTTCTGACCTAGGTAATCATTTATGGTGGCTGTAATCATTGCACCAGAGGGATTCTGCCAGCGCAGCCAGATTTATACAACACTGTACAGCGACATCATTGCCACCCTCCTTTTACTGTGGACCATGGAAGAGAATTGACAACATAGTATCTTCCAATGTCATGTGACTTTAATGCTCGGTTCACACTGCTGCGACTTGGGGTCCGACTTGTGAGACACCCATGTCGTGTGACACGTGAAATCCCATTTTAGAGCTGTCTTACTGTCACCATCACTACTGAAGTTGCTCCGACTTTAGAAAAGGTTCCTGTACTACTTTAAAGTGGCTTCTATCCGACTTGTGCCCATAGACTTTTATTGGAAGTTGCCTCCAAGTCAGATCCTTATTTTAATTAATGCGATTTGGATCCAACATTACAGGAGGATTACACAGGCATTCCCTGAAGTTGCTTCAAAGTCGCGGCAGTGTGAACCAAGCCCAACGTGTTGGCCACTAGGGTCTCTGCTGTAGCCCTTCCTCTTAAAATAGAACTAAACTGTATCTATTTACCACAAACAAAACAAATGCTGTTTAATTCAGTATTAATATTTAAAGCAAACTCATCCATGTGTCCATGCATTTTTTTTTGTCAAGAAATCATATTAAAAAATGTCCCTTTAGCATTTCTGGTTACAGCCATCTTGAGTAAGGGCAGATGATTCATGTAGTATGTACTTCCTGGCAGAGCATGTGCAGTATGTTCTACATTGAAAGCCTCCAGGCATGCGTGACATGTGTACCCTAGGGTGCTTTGGGCATCTGGGGATGTCATTTTTGCCTAGGTAAGAAAAGCGGAAGCACAGGTTGCACTCCCCGAAAAAATAAGGTATTTAGAAAATAAATATATACAGTATATCACAAAAGTGAGTACACCTCTAAGTGGAAATTTCCAAATTGGGCCCAATTAGCCATTTTCCTTCCCCGTTGCCATGTGACTTGTTCGTGTTACAAGGTCTCAGGTGTGAATGGGGAGCAGGTATGTTAAATTTGGTGTTATCGCTCTCACTTTCTCATACTTGCTGGAAGTTCAACATGGCACCTCATGGCAAAGAACTGAGGATCTGAAAAAAAGAATTGTTGCTCTACATAAAGATGGCCTAGGCTATAAAAAGATTGCCAAGACCCTGAAACTGAGCTGCAGCTGCAGCATGGTGGCCAAGACTGTACAGCGGTTTAACAGGACATGTTCCACTCAGAACAGGCTTTGCCATGGTTGACCAAAGAAGTTGAGTGCACGTGTTCAGCGTAATATCCAGAGGTTGTCTTTGGGAAATGGATGTATGAGTGCTGCCAGCATTGCTGCAGAGGTTGAAGGGGGGGGTCAGCCTGTTTGTGCTCAGACCATATGCTGCACACTGCATCAAATTGGTCTTCCAGAAGAAAGCCTCTTTTAAAGATGATAAACAAGAAATCCTGCAGTTTATTGAAGACAAGCAGATTGAGGACATGGATTACTGGAACCATGTCATGTGCTCAAATGAGACCAAGATAAACGTATTTGGTTCAGATGGTGTCGAGTATCTGGCGGCAACCAGGTGAGGAGTACAAACACAAGTGTTTCTTGCCTACAGTCAAGCATGGTGGTGGAAGTGTCATGGTCTGGGGCTGCATGAGTGCTGCTGGAACTGGGGAGCTACAGTTCATTTAGGAAACCATGAATGTCAACATGTACTGTGACATACTGAAGCAGAGCATGATCCCCTCATTCGGAGATTGGGCCGCAGTGCAGTATTTCAACATAATGACTAGGGGTGCAACGGATCGTCACTGATCCGAACGGGCCACCCCACGCACACCACGCGATCCGCGGAGTGCTCCGGAGCCTCGGCCGTAGGAAAGTCCCCGGCTTAGGCCTAGCTCCGGAGTGGCGGCCATCTTGCTCCACCCTCGTGTGCTTGTCGGAGCACAGCGTGACATGCCTCCCCACCTCAGCGCGCTCACTACAGACCCGGAACTGCCTGCAGACATGTGAAGACAGCATCGGTGAGCTCTGCACCTGCAGGTAGGAGCTACACCATCACCTAGGGTGCATGTCTGTACACCAGGGTGGAGGGGGGGTGACACCAGGGTGGAGGGGGGTGGATAGTGATTAGGTTGGTGTAACAAGATTTTTTTTTTTTGGCTGATCCGAAAATGATCCGCTCCGTGACTCCTGATCCGAGGATCGATCCGATCCGTGATTTTTTTGATCTGTTGCACCCCTAATAATGACCCCAAACACACCTCCACGATGAACACTGCCTTGCTGAAGAAGCTGAGGGTAAAGGAGAGTGACTGGCCAAGCATGTCTCCAGACCTAAACCATATTAAGCATCTGTGGGACATCCTCAAATGGAAGGTGGAGGAGCGCAAGGTCTCTAATATTCACAAGCTCTGTGATGTCATCATGGAGGAGTGGAAGAGGACTCCAGTGGCAACCTGTGGAGCTCTGGTGATCTCCATGTCCAAGATGGTTATGGCAGTGCTGGGAAATAATGGTGGCCACACAAAATATTGACACTTTGGGCCCAATTAGGACATTTTCACTTAGGGTTGTACTCACTTTTGTTGCCAGAGCTTCAGCCATTAATGGCTGTGTGTTGAGTTATTTTGAGGGGACAACAAATTTACACTGTTATACAAGATGTACACTCCTCACTACTTTACATTGTAGCAACGTGTCATTTCTTTAGTGTTGTCACATAAAAAAATATAATAAAATATTTACAAAAATGTGAGGGGTGTACTTTTGTGAGATACTGTATATCTGTGATTTGAGTGCCAGTGTGGGCTTGTAAATGACTGCACTGAAGGAAAAAGGAAATTATAACTCGATTGTGAAAAAAAGATGAGTATGCGTAATGGGAACATATTCGGAGGTTTTCAGAGGGTGACTAATAAAATCCTAGTGAAAGATTTGGAGCAGTTGTAACCATTTCAGCACTCCTCCTCATTCCTACCGTTCTCCCCACTACTCACGCCCTCCTTGTGTATAAATTCTCTAATCTGGTCCTAGAGCAGCCATTCTTAAAGCGGAGTCCCACCCAAAAATAGAACTTCCGCTTAATCCACTCCCCTCCCCCTTACATGCCACATTTGGCATGGTTATTTTTTTGGGGGGGAGTGGGGGCTTCAGGAGGAGTGGGACTTCCTGTTCCACTTCCTGCTTCCGCCGAGGGGCTGGTAAGGCGATTAGGCTTAATCGCCTTACTGCAGCCCCTCCCGTAGGCGATCATCTAGGACACTGACAGGTCCTAGACGATCGCCTGTCCAATCAGCGGCGAGCCGCATGCGCAGTGGGTGCCCGGCCGTGAAGCCGAAGGCTGTCACGGCCGGGTGCCCACAGTAGAAATGAAGACGCCGGACGGGGAGGGCGCTGGAATGCTGGAGCAGGTAAGTGATTGTTTATTAAAAGCCAGCAGCTACACTTTTTGTAGCTGCTGACTTTTAATAAACAAAACTTTTGGCTGGAACACCCCTTTAACCTTGGTTCTGCAGAACTCCAGGGTCCCTCCAGAGGTTACCATGGGTTCATTAGGTTGTGGTGATTGACTTCCTATTTGACATTACCAGCATAGTACCAGGGCCACCAACAATTGGCAAAGCCAGCAGTATCACATCAATGTTTTCGTTTGGCTGTCTGTTAGGGTGTCATTCTGACCACTACTGTAATGCTGCATACACACGCTCGGAATATTCGATGGGAGCTTGTTGTCGGAAGTTCTGACTGTGTGTAGGCTCCATCGGACATTTTCTGTTGGAATTTCCGACAACAAAAATTTGAGAACCGTTTCTCAAATTATCCCCTTCACGCCGAGCGTACGCAGATATGCGTCCTCGGGTTTCAGGGGTTATACCGGGATGATGCCTGCAGCTGCAGGCATCATCCCGGTACCGTTGTATAGAGTGGGCGATTTGGCTTTCCAAACATAAAAGCCACTCGGTTGTTATGCCGGAGGAGTGGGAGGGGACATCCCCCCCCTCCCACCGCCTCTTGCCGCTCTGAACGGGCCTCCCGTCCCACCGGGAGACCCGATCTTCGTTCCGGCGCCTCCGCTGTCTTGGCGCAAACTGAATTAAATCCGTACGCGGCTTTGATTCAGTCTGCAATGTGTAAACGCGGAAGCGACGTCATGACGTCACTTCCGGGTTTCTCGGCTGCCAATGGCGCCAGATTTAAAAAAGTACACAGTATTCAGAATCGCCGTTTTCGCCGATCTGAATACTGTGACGTGTAAAGGAGGGACCGGGGGTCTTTTAGACCCCCGATCCCTCCATAAAGAGTACCTGTCGCCACCTATTACTGTCACAAGGGATGTTTACATTCCTTGTGACAGCAATAAAAGTAATCAAAATGTAAAAAATAAAATAAAAAATTTAAAGCGCCCCCCCTCCCCGCTTGCGCAACAAAGAAAGCGCATACGAAAATCGCGCCCGCATATGAAAACGGTGTTCAAATCACACATGTGAGGTATCGCCGCGATCATGAGAGCGAGAGCAATAATTCTAGCACTAGACCTCCTCTGTATCGCTAACCTGGTAGCCATAAAAAAAAGTTTAAAGCGTTGCCTATGGAGATTTTTAGGTACCGTAGTTTGACGCCATTCCACGAGTGCATGCAATTATAAAGCGTGACATGCTTGGTATCTATTTACTCGGCGCAACTTCATCTTTCACATTATGCCAAAAAATTGGGCTAACTTTACTTTTAAATTTTTTTTAAATTCATTAAAGTAAATTTTTCCCAAAAAGTTGCATTTAAAACACCGCCGCACAAATACCGTGTGACATAAAATATTGCAACAATCGCCATTTTATTCCCTAGATTGTCTGCTAAAATATATATATATATATATATATATATATATATATATATATATATATATATATATATATATATATATATATATATATATATATATATATATATATATATAATGTTTCGGGTTCTAGGTAATTTACTAGCAAAAAATACGGATTTTAACTTAAACACCAAATATTAGAAATAGGCTTAGGCATGAAAGGGTTATCCAACAACAAAATCCGTTCTTGTAAATTCCGATCGTGTGTGGACAATTCCAACACACAAAATTCCATGCATGCTCTGAATCAAGTACGAGACAGAAGTGCTCGGTCTGGTAAAACTAGCGTTCGTAATGGAGATGGCACATTCGTCGCTCTGTAACGGACTGAAAAGCATGAGGCTGAAAAGTGCGAATCGTCTCTCACCAAACTACCACTAACATGACTGGTATTTAACTTCCCTTTTCTAGTGCCTTCGTACGCGTTGTATGCCACCGCGTTCTTGACGTCCGTTACTATGGAAAACAGAACAGAGGTTTATGTTTAATATGGTTAAAAAACATTGACTAACATTATGTACTTCTGTATATTTATAATCCACTATAATATACTTTTTTTGTATTTGTTTTAAAGATTCCCTAAATATAAGATCACGGGCCTATATCTAAAAAGTGCCTCTGTTGCGTCCTAAAAAAACTTCAGCTGAAAGTCTGCAGCATTTCAGAACCAACGCCTGTGTCACTGTATGGCAGAGCAGTGATGCACATGGTTGAGGAACAAATCATAGCGAGTAGTGGGGACAAAGTTATCTGACATTCCTGGAAATATTGAATGCTGAAGAGACTGGCAGAGGCTGAAGCACTGCCAGACAGGTGAGTATTGCACCTTTAGCAGCTGCTACTTAACTTCCCCTCTGCAGAGGTGCATCCCTTTTGGCATGCGGCCACACATACTTCCTGGGGCCAAAAAGACTATACTCACTCAGTGGACAGACATATTTGCTGAGCCTCCACACTGCTTACCTGCCTGCCTTTAAGCCTTTCCCTTAGGCCCCTTTCAGACTGGGGCTGGAGCCGCGGTGGCGGTATAGCGCCGCTAAAGAAAAGCGGCGCTATACCGTCGGATTTGCCGCGGGATTCGGGCGCTAGCGGTGCGGTATTAACCCCTGCTATCGGCCGATAAAGGATTAATACCACCTGCAATGCGCCTCTTCAGAGGCGCTTTGTGGGCGGTATCGCCACGGTCTCCCATTGTTTTCAATGGGAAGGAGCGGTGAAGGAGCGGTATACACGCCACTCCTCTCACCGCTCCAAAGATGCTGCTGACAGGAGATTTTTTTTCTCTCCCGCCAGCGCATCGCCTCAGTGTGAAAGCCCTCGACTTTTACATTGAGTATGCAGCAAAGGAGTTTTTCAGGTGGTATAGCAGCGCTATTTTTAGCGCTGTACCACCTGAAAAACTCGTCAGTGTGAAAGGGGTCTAAGTCTCTGCTGGCTGTGCTGTCCACTGCCACAGTTCATGGGATTTTCCACCTCTTCATAGCTGCAAAATTTGAACCTTCCATCTACTAGCTTTGCTGCAGCCGCAGCTCCAGTGAAGTTCTATCTGCATTCTTCACTTGAACGGCAACTCTAGGTATGTCTATCTGCCAGCTTCATCCTACCTGCAGCTCCTGGAACGCTCCATCTGCCAGCTTCATACTATCTGCAGCTCCAGGTATCCTCCATCTGCCAGCTTCATCCTACCTGCAGCTCCTGGAACACTCCATCTGCCAGCTTCATACTACCTGCAGCTCCAGGTATCCTCCATCTGCCAGCTTCATCCTACCTGCAGCTCCTGGAACGCTCCATCTGCCAGCTTCATACTACCTGCAGCTCCAGGTATCCTCCATCTGCCAGCTTCATCCTACCTGCAGCTCCTGGAACGCTCTATCTGCCAGCTTCACCCCAACTGCAGCTCCAGGTACGCTCCATCTGCCAGCTTCACCCTAACTGCAGCTCCAGGTACGCTCTATCTGCCAGCTTCACCTCAACTGCAACTCCAGGTACACTTCATCTGCAAGCTTCATCCTACCTGCAGCTCTTGGAATGCTTCATCTGCCTCCTTCACCCCAACTGCAGGTCCAGGTATGCTCCATCTGCCAGCCTTGCCCCAACCACAACTCCATGTACGGACCATCTGCTATTTTTATTCCAGCTGCAGTTTCAGGTACACTCCATCTGCTAGTTTTACCCTAGCCACAGCTGCAGGTACACTTCAACTGCTGGTACACTCCATTCACCAGCCTCACGGCAACCTCTGTTGCTAGCAAGCTCTACCTGTTTCTTACCCGAGCCACTTCCTCTGGCACACTCCATCTGATGTCTGCTTTCTGGGCCCTTGCAGGTGGACACATCCTATGTACCTCTTCTGTGCTTCATCTGGCATTTGTGTTTTCTTGCTGGTCAATTGGATCATCCCGTTGATGATCTTATCACATCTTCCGACTGTATCTGGAAAAGTGACCTGGGGCAGGATGCAGCTGAATCCAAAGTCCTGGAAGGCGATGACTAGTAAATACTGCTTATCTCTCAGACCCAGCGAACCCAGTCAAAGCCAGTGTAGGGTCCAGTTTGCTCTGTTGCCAGTGCAGTTTTGTGACAATAGCTTCTATACTACAGTAGGCTTTGGCTGCAGTTTTTAAAAATATGACAGGGATGATATAAGACAGGAGTAACCTTTACCATTGGTGATTAAGGCTTCAGTCTTTGAATATTTTGCAATAATATCCCCAGTCTAGCACACCTAATGTGCAATCACAGCTTGATATTCATGTTCCTTGTTTTTAAACCTAGTGAACAGGCTGGTCATTAGGTCTTTTAGTATAAAAGGCTATGTGCAATATATTTTACAGGTCCTTTATACATGATTGCACTCGGGTCTTTACACAGAGTAATTCACTAATGGGCAACCTTCCCCCATGATAAAAAGAACTCAGATGTCAATGATTTAATTAAACGGACCACTTTCAGCTAAATCATGTGACTGTGGAATGTGACCTTTTAAATGGGGGCTCAGGTGTGAGGTCAACACTGAGAAATTAGGATACTATTTTTGGACAACTTGGTTAACAAGTCGACTTACTTAAAAGATGACAGAATAAGAGGAATTCCTTTATTTTTGTCAGTTCCATCTTGCATTTATCCAAAATGAAAACAATGAATCTGTAATTTCAAATAAGTAAAATATTATTTTATGGGAAACCTTTGTTTTTTAAATATCATACTGATCAGATAAAAATAAAATGCTTGGCTAGTTTCCGGTGTAAAAAAATAAAATACAAATTGAATAAAAAAGTGGAAGAATAGAGTAATTTTGATTAAATTGATCTGTTTTGCTTAAAATTATTCCATGTGTCTTATCAATAATTCAAAATTCTGATCATATCCTATTCTGTTGAAAACCATTAGATTGTTGCTCATATGGCCACCATTAGTATCCCCTTTTACTGTAAAAATAACATTCACTTGCTAAGTTAAATTTTGCCACAAATATGCAGAGATGGCCTAAAGAGTAAAATAAAAAGTAAAATGTTTACTTTGTAAGGCTTAAAGCAAAACTAAACCCATCCGTTTTCCAGTTACGATCCCGTCACGGGTTGCGCTCTCAGACAAACTGTAAAACCCTTAAATGGCTGGTGTCGTAATGGCTGACGTGCGGCATCATGGCAGCTTCCTTGGCTGAAAACAATAGAAGGGTTTAGTTCTGCGTTAAAGCGGGGGTTCACTCAAATTTTTTTTTTTAACATTACATTCAGGCGAGTTGTTATGACAATTGGCTCTTTTTTTTAAAATCCTTTCCTTACATACCGTTTTTGGTGTATATGTTCACAGGCTTCCGACGAGCGCATACAGCGCGTCACAAGTTGCCGAAAGAAGCCGGACTGCGAGTCGGCTCTATACGGCGCCTGCGCACCGACATTCGGCTTCTTTCGGCAACTCGTGACGCGCTGTATGCGCCCATCGGAAGCCTGTCAATCAACTAGTAACGCCCAGTTCCGAAGATTATACCCGGAAGCCGCGGTGAACATATACATCAAAAACTGTATGTACGGCAAGGATTTTTTTTTTTAAAACAGGCGATTGTCATTATAACAGTTCGCCTGAATGTAATGTTGAAAAAAATTTTTTTTGGGTGAACCCCCGCTTTAATGTAGAAGTCCACCCTAATGCCGCATACACACAATCATTTTTTGGGTTCTAAAAAATGAAGGATTTTTTTTAACGTCATTAAAAACAATCGTGTGTGGGCTTCAGAGCATTTTTCGGGTTCTAAAAAACGGCAAAATGCTCTTTTCTTTCACAACGTTTTTAACGTTGTCGTTTTTCGGGTTGTAAAAAATGGTCATGTGTGGGCTTTAACGACGTGAAAAATCCGCGCATGCTCAATAGGAAGTTTTGAGACGGGAGCACTCGTTCTGGTAAAACTAGCGTTCGTAATGGAGATAGCACATTCATCACGCTGTAACAGACAGAAAAGCGTGAATCGTCTTTTACTAACACAAAATCAGCTAAAAAGCAGCCCAATGGAATGGAACTTCCCCTTTATAGTGCCGTTGTACGTCACTGCGCTTTGCTAGAGCATTTTTTTCACGATCGTGTGTAGGCAACGCTGTTTTAATGATCAGGTTGAAAAAAACGTTTGTTTTTCTAGAGCCGGAAAAACATTGTTTTTTACAACCCGAAAAATGATCGTGTGTAGACGGCATTACACTAAAATCCCTGCATCTATAGACAACCACGAGCTAACACTAATCTATTTAGCCCTGTAAAGAAGAAATCAGTATACATACTTTTATTTATTTTTTTATTTTTTAAGCCGATATGATCCCACGCTGAGCTGTTGGCTGCGGCTTTGCTTTTGAGGTGGGTGCAGATGACACAGCCAACAACGGAAGCCCCATAGTAAGTCTATGGGTGATGTAACTCCCCATTAATTTCACATCCATTGTCGGCTGTGTGCTCTGCAGGGCTTCTGCCACTGGAGCCCGGTTTGGCTTCAAAAAAGTTATGTATAATGATTTCTTCTTTACAGTACTAGATAGGTTAGTGTTAGGCCGCGTACACACGATCAAACATGTCCGCGGAAACTGGTCTGCGGACCAGTTTCCGCGGACATGTCCGATCGTGTGTACGGCCTAGCGGACAGGTTTCCAGCGGACAAAAGTTTTAAAACATGCTTTAAAACTTGTCTGCTGGAAACCTGTGCGTCGGACATGTCCGCTGGTTAGTACGCCTAACCAGCGGACCGAAATCCCCCGCATGCGTCGAATGGATTCGACGCATGCGTGGAAGCATTTTACTTCCTTGTTTGCAGACGTCGCGGCGTCAACGTCACCCCATGTCACCGCGCTGTCTGTCCGCAGGGACATTGGTCTGATCGTGTGTACACACATCAGACCAAAATATCCCAGGAGACATGTCCGATGAAAACGGTCCGCGGACCGTTTTCATCGGACATGTCTCCTCGTGTGTACACGGCCTCAGATGTGGATGTCTGTAGATGCAGGGATTTTAGTGTTAGGGTGGGCTAAAGCCCCATGCACACTATCAGTTTTCCTGCAGGTTTTTCTCTTCGGGTTTACCAAAACCATGTAGTGCATGGGCCTGCCTGATTGCATACAAATTTAAACTCTTAAGGTTTAACCTCATATTAGATGGTTTTGGTAAACCTGAAGAGAAAAACCTGCAGGAAAACTGATAGTGTTTATGGGGCTTTACACTTTAAAGTTGATGTAAACCCGATTCATGAAATTTGAAGTGGATATATATATATATCGGTAGTGTTTACTTATTTCTCTCCAAAGCCCCGAGTCCTGTGTCTTTCAGCTGCTTCATTCCTCTGTTCTCAGCATGACAACTTCTGACAAGTTCTCTGATACAGGAGATAAAAACAGCTGGAATTGCGTGTTGGGCGATTGCTATAAATAGATTGGCAGAGAGCTGATCTATTTACAGCATAGCAGTTTCTTCCTTCCTCTGCCTATGTAGGGGGGGGTGCCTTTCCTCCAATCAGCTGTCGCTCTGTGCACAGACTCCCCCCTCCCACTGCTGATAGAGGAAGTAAAAATTCTAACAGGATGTTCACTTTCTAAAGAATATAGAACACTGAAGACTGTAAACATACATGTAAAACTTATGTAGGGAGATTTGTTTAATCTCTGTGTATCATCTGAGGCTGTTCACTTCAATGGGGATATGTGTGGGTTTACATCCATATTAAGGCTTGGTGCTCTTGTCCTTATGGCTCATGTTGATGGGCTTTGTTTTTCTGTGTTTGAAGTGTGTTTACAATGCCCATCAAACATGGGTCAGCAAAATCCCTTTGACTTTAATTGACAAGTACACATGGCATTTAGAGGCTGCGTTTTGACCTGCTTTGTGATGCGCTGCGTTTCTTTGGACAAAGTGGAGTTAATTTACTAAAACTGGAGTGTACAAACTCTAATGCAGCTCTGCATAGAAGCCAGCCCACTTCCAGTTTTTTTTTTTTTTGTCAAAGCTTAATTGAACAAGCTTAGCTGACTACCATGCAATTTTGCACTCTCCAGTTTTAGTAAATCAACATCAGCATGTCCTATTGAGGTGCATTTGAACTGCATACTAAGACTATCAGACCCAGTCCTTTCTTTTTAAATGCTGTCTTTGAATTTCCCTTTTTTTAATTTGTTTATCCATTCATTCTTTAATTACAGGGACTAAAGACTTGAGACCATCATCGATAATACACAATGTGTTCTGTGCTGGCAGCTTGGCTTGTAGTGGTTTGTTTGCTTTCAGCTCCTGTTATATACAGACATATGAGGAGCACATGGTGTGAACGCTGTCCACAGCACATTCTGGCCTATATATAACCATAGCAAGCTTGATTCTTCTACTTGGACACTGGCGTCTGTTAATGGCGCTGCGCAGAGCTTTGTAAACAGTGTGTGAACTCTTCTGACCTCTGGCCTTTGCGTCTTGGTATTATTACTACTCAGGAAACCAGTAGTGAATTGAAACATGGTGGCTGCTTCTTACCAAAACGCTGGATTCCTAGCTATCATGCTTATGCAAAGGCTTCAGTACTTTTTCCAGGTGCTGCCCAGCAACAAGCAAACATGTGTTGTGACTTCATTATGATTCATGGTTCATGCTTGTTCTGTGTTTTTGACTCAGAGTTGGAAGCAGAGACAGACTGGCAACTAGCATGGTTGGTGAAGGTCAGCACCGGTACAGGTTTTTTAGGATTGCTGTTTCTGTAGCTCCTTTTTAATCAATGTCTTCAAAAGACAAGTGTTCTTTACTGGGTGGCATAATTACAAATCAAACATATCCATAACCAGGGCTTTTTTTCAGGGGGAACTTGGGGGAACTGAGTTCCACCACCTCTGGCTCAGACCCTATGGTGCCTGCTCACCACAATCACTTGTAAACACAGAAGTCTGGTTTCTGTGTGTACAAGTCACAGCTGTGCACTCTGTGTGAAACCCCCTGAACTCTACACTCTGTATGTAATGCAATCCTGGTATTTAATGCCCTTTTAAGACCCTTCTACTGTTTGTGAAATCTGAACAGGGTCGTGGTTAAGTTCCTGCACCTATTTTCTGAGAAAAAAAGATCTGTCCATAACTATACTCATACTTGCCTCTTTCTACATGAGTGATAGCATGCATGTACCCAAGACTAATACCCATAACCATGGCCAGCTCTGAGTTCTTCTACATGGGTGACAGCATGCACAAACCTAAGAATTATACCCATAGCCATGCCCTGCTCTGAGTTCTTCTACATGGGTGACAGCATGCATGAACCTAAGACTTATAGTCATGCCCAGCTCTTAGTTCTTCTACATGGGTGACAGCATGCATGGACCCAAGACTAATACCCATAGCCATGGCCAGCTCTGAGTTCTTCTACATAGGTGACAGGTTTTATAGACCTACCCAGTCCAAGCTTTTTCTTGAGTGATAACCAGCATGGACATAATTTCTACTTATACACAGCCTTGCTTGTCCTAGCTCCTCCTAAATGAGTAACAACGTGGCTGGACCTAACACCTATCACCTATTAAACATATAGCAATGCCCGAATTTGCAAATATGTAATTAGTGGTTCTAAAGGATTTTATCCGTTATGCATTCTCTGCATCAAGGTAAAAACCCTTCTATGCTGCAGAATTCCCAATTCCCTCCCTCCAGCACCCCAGTCCCCCCCTCTCTCTTTTTTTTTTTTACAATAGTTTTAAAGTCAAAGAATAAAAATATGAGATTTCCATAGAACCACAAAAATTGTTGCTGTGTATGGTGTCCCCATGTCTCCAACAGTTGTACGCACGTGGAAGAATTCAACAGATTCAGAGCTGTGTGTGGGCACTGCCATTAGTGGACGTGGAGGAAGGCACGATATCAGCATGGCTCCTATTGATTTCTTGCTATGGTATGGCAAACTGGGCACAGGCAACAAACAATCCTGCACCCCCCCCCCCCCCCCCAGCTTCAGAAGCATTGGTTATAAGATTACAGATGTACAGTAATGTCATTAAAGCTATACAAAAGTTGTTGATTGGAGTGTATGTCATTATAACAAAGAAAATGTTCAGTCTGGACATTACAGTTGCCTAACTTACAATGAAATGTGATTGTTGCTATCATTAGCAAGCCTTGTTTTTCACTTAGTAAATCAAAATGCCCTTTATTTTTTTATGTAACGATTATGGCCTTTGTTCTGTTACAATATTTTTATAATGCTGTAACAGAAATACAATTGATACATTTACATTATAATACTATGTGGCCATTTTATTTTCCTTAGGCTCCATGCACACTGAAGCTGATAAAAGCTATAAAAAAAACACCAGTAGCTTTGCAGGGAGCCTTGCAACATTTTTTAGCATTTTTGCAATAGCTTTAATTAGCGTTTTTCAGTGTAGCTTTTATCAGCTTTTTTTAAACTTTTTTTTGCAATGGATAAAAAAACGCTAAAAAACGCTGACGCTGTTTTTTCCTGCCGAAAAACGGCACTTTGAACGCAAATTTCAGGCGTTCAGAAAAAAGCCAATAAACTCCAAAGCTCATTAACACTGAAAAACGCCCAGGTGTGCATGGGCACATAGGCTAACATAGAGTTCAGTTTATGGGCTTTAAAAAAAAAAGCCAAAACGCCAATAAACTGCAGTTTATCAGCTTCAGTGTGCATGGAGCCTTATTGATAAAATTGAAAGAAAAGTACTGTATTGTAAATATTCTTTTGGCCTTCATTTAGTCTCGTTCACACTGGGGCAGCTTCAAAGTTTCCCGACTCGGAAGCCGCCCTTTAGAGGGCATCTTCAGCGCGGATTGCAAACGACTTCTGCGTTTTGCAAGTCGCTCTGAGGTCACCCCCACAGGTACATGAACTTTTTTCTAAGTATGAGTGACTAGAACGGTTCCAATGCACTAAATAGAGCGCAACTTGTCAGGTGCCTAAGTCGCCTGACAGGTCGCCTCAGCGTGACCCGAGCCTTATGCCGCGTACACACGATCACTTTTTGTGATGTAAAAAAACTTTGTTTTAACGTTTTTCAAACTTCATTTTAAAAAAACAACGTTGCCTACACACCATCGTTTTCTGAAAATGCTCTTGCAAAGCGCGGTTACGTACACCACGTTCGGCACTCTGTTCCTTTGAAGCTCCCATCTCATAACTTGCTTCTGAGCATGCGCGGGTTTAAAAACGTTGTTTTAAACATCGTTTTGCCCACACACCATAATTTTTTGTGAAACAAAAGACGACATTCTGAAAAACGACATAAAAAATTGAAGCATATTCAAATTTTTTTTTGGTCGTTTTTCAGAAGACATACAACTATGTTTTGCCCACACACGATCATTTTAAATGACGTTTTTTAAAACATTGTTTTATTTCATCACAAAAAACGACCGTGTGTACGCAGCATTAGAAATATCACAGTTAAAGTTAAACTCCATAGACACATCTCACCAATACATGGAAGATAATTAGCAAAATATAACAGTTCAGCATCAAAATCAAACCACATACTGTAGCACTGCATGACAAAAAAAAAGGTCAGCAGTAAAAGAATAATAAGATTTTAAGAGTACATCTGTATGTATAATAACACAAATATAAAATGAAAATCATAAAATTAGTTAGCAGAGTAAACCAGCATCGAATGAACAGCTAGCCAGGGGGACAATAGTTTATAGAATTTTTGTACACAACTTCTTTTTGGTAGGCTGATTTTTCTCTTTGAAGGTTTTTTTGGACCATATTTTGCCATTGAGTAAGTGTAGGTGGGATAGAAGACAACCATTTACAGTGGAACCTCGGATTACAAGCATAATCCGTACCAGGAGAATGCTCTTCAAAGTACTTGCATATCAAAGCGAGTTTCCCCATTAAAGTCAATAGAAACAAAAATAATTTGTTCCGCATTGACTTCAATGGCATGCAATACCGGAAACAGCCGGAAATGCCCAAGCACTTTTTTTTGAGGCATGCTAGTCTCATGTTGAACGTGAAGAGGTTACTCGCATTACAAAAATGTTAGTACGACAGACTACAACGTCAGAAGTGACGTAATATGTCGAATAGTTTTGTATGTGTTCTTTCGTTTCTGAGCATGCGTAGTCTTGCTCTTACGATTTTTTTGTACGAAAACCATACTAATGAAACGAAAATCAAACGTTGAGTTCACATCCGACAAAAAATGTATAGTCTGCTCATCCAGCTTTTGTCTGACATAAAAGCAAAATCTGCTGTCGAAAGCATCGTACTAAAGATCCGAAAATCGGCAGACAGCTCGTCATACGAATTTTTCCATTTGATTTTCGTATCGTGTGTACAGGCCTTGAAGGGGTTGTAAAGGTTTTTTTTTTCTAAATAGGTTCCTTTAAGCTGGTGCATTGTTGTTTCACCTTTTCCTTCGATTTCCCTTTCTTTGTCTGAATTTCTCACTTCCTGTTTCTCCTCTGTAAGCTTTCCACCATCATCCAAGCCATTCTGGCTTGGGGTTAGTCAGCCAGAACAGCAAGTGAGAAATTAAGACAAAGAAAAAAACATTTAGAAGGGAAATTTAAGAAAAAGGTAAGTGAACAAACAATGCACTAGCTTAAAGGACTCGAAAATAATAAGCTGTGCTGAAATAAGTGAAGAAATTGAAATAAAATTACATAAATATGAGAACCATGCATCAGACCCCAGAAGATTTGAATTCTTTATGTGATCAGATGATACGTCCAAAATAGATCTCAAACCAGGTATCTATCAGAATACAAAAAAAAAAAAAAATTGAGTGTTCAAGTGACTCCAGTAATTTGCTGGGAAAATGGTCCATAAAGTTCAAAATTGAATGGAGATTCAAACGATGATTCCACAACCATAAATTCCGCAGTGACTTGAGACCACAACACCCAAGAAGTTGTGAAAAGGGTATAGGAAATGTCCTCCACCAATAAAATTACTGCTGCTTACCAGCTTTCTAGGATCTCTTGTTATGGAGATCAGAAACGCCTGTGTCTTATTACCCAGCCCTGGGTCTCTGTTTGGATAGCAAGGTGTCCCCAGAAATTTCAATCGGGATATCCTCAATGTATGGTATTTAATCATTCCTCATAAAGGGACAGAAAGACTTCCATAGTGTGATACTTTAAAAAAAAAAATTATTAATTAAAAGCAGTATTGCACTTAGTTATGCTGTAGTATATTGGCAACTTAAATAGTTGTCGAGCTAGCCGGCTCTCGATCACTGCCTGTTGCTTCCGGGACTAGCGTGGTTCGCGCTAGTCCCTTTTAAATAGTTGGTCCAAACAATTTCCTTAACTAACAGGTGTTCTTTTGCTGTATAAACTGTATGCAGAATCAGCTATATACAGTATACAGCGTTGCTCAACCAGCTTCCTCTGATTGGCTGGGTCGGAGATCATGCCATCATCCACCTCTCCTGAGGCAAAATAAAATAAAAAATCTGAAGTTCGGCTTTAAGGCAGGGATGCAGCATGATATCCAGGCATCTAGCATTTTCAGAAAGAGCCCAGAAATGGCAGCTTCCATATTAATCTCATGAATGTTCTGCTGACTAAGCCCTGACTATAGACTTGTCAAATAACACACACTACTGTGCAAAAGTCTTGGGCAGGTGTGAAAAAACGATTTAAATTAAGAATGTTTTCAGAAATAGTGTAAATCGTTTTTTTTTTTTATTATTTTTAAAATGTATAAATAAATACTGGAAAGAAAATTAACAGAAGAGAAATCCAAACATATTGGAGAACTAACCACAGATCTCCTGTGGATGTAGGCTGCCTCATATCCTTCTGTCCCTTCATTTAATCCCAGGCAGACTCTATGATGTTGAGATCAGGGCTCTGTGGGGGCCGAACCATCACTTTCAGGACTCATTGTTCTTCTTTACACTGAAGATTGTTCTTTATGCGGAACTTTATCCTCCTTTCCCATATATGAAATGCTTTTTTTTGGGGGGTGGGGGGGGGGGGGTGGTTACCTGATTTTGACAGGTACCCGCTCCCACTTCTGGTCGATCTTATCGGAAGTTCACCCCCCCCCCCCTTCCTCCACAGCATGTTGGGATACATCACAGGTCCTAGGAGACTGCGGGATCATTCATGGGGCGCAGCTTGCACACATGCAGTGGGCAGCTGGCTGTCTACAGATGAGATGCCAGCACCTGGACCCGAAGACTAGCAAAGAGCTGGTTCTGGTGAGGCCATCACTGGATCCTGGGACAGAAAAGTGTTTATTTTTTAAATATCAGCAACTGCAGCATTTGTAGTTGTTGACATTTACATTTATGTTTACAGGGTGAAGATATATATATATATATATATATATATATATATATATATATATATATATATATATATATATATATTTTTTTTTATCAATAACCGCTTTATTTAGAGACCATCCTCGTAAGCAACAATTAGTGGAGTGGCCATTAACATATTTGACAATATCCAGAGCTCTGTCTGACCAACTATGTGTCCTCTCACGAGGGGTGAAGATATTTTTTATTGACATTGGCTGTATGTTTGGGGTCATTGTCCTGCTGCAGAATAATTTTGGGGCCAATCACACGCCTCCCTGATGGTATGGCATGATGGATAAGTATCTGCCTTTATTTCTCAGCACTGAGGACACCATTAATCCTGACCAAATCTCCAACTCTATTTGCAGAAATGAAACCCCAAACGTGCACAAAATCTCCCCGATTCTACACTGTTGCCTGCAGACACCCATTATTGTATTGCTCTCCAGCCATTTGCTAACAAAATGCCTCCTGCTACAACCAATTATTTCACATTTTGACTTATCAGTTCAGAGCACCTGCTGCCATTTTTCTGCATCCCAGTCCCTATGTTGTCATGCATAGTTAAGTCGCTTAGCCTTGTTTCCAAATCTTATGCACGAAACACAGGAACTGGGGTGCAGAAGAATGGATCTGTGGTTAGTTCTCTAATATGGAACAGCCTAACTGCCGATTTCCTTCAAAAATGGTGTGCCTAGTATCGATGTCTGAAAGCATTCTTCATTTACAGCATTTTTTCACACCTGCCCAAAATGTTTGCACAGTTTTTATATATATATATATATATATATATATATATATATATATATATATATATATATATATAGGCATATAACACTCACCTTTTTAGCCTGAAAATAGAGGGTAAACTGTGCCTGTGTGTTATACGCAGGAGTCTGTGGAAAGTTTTTTTCCGGAAACTTCCCCCTTAAAGTTAGGGTGTGTGGTATACGCCTGTGCGTGATATATGCCGATAAATATTGAACACATGTATATGACTTCAAAGTAACAATGAATACAATACATTAACACCAGTTCATATGCTTATTTACATTAGTATTTTTGCATCCCACGATAATGGCATGGAAGACACTTACCTAAGCAAGCTGGGTATAACTGTTGGCTAAGTGATGACGTCTTGTAGAAAATTTGTTTTTCTTCAGACTGTGTATTATCATTGCAAGCCAATCCATCATTCAGGGAGCCCGATCACTCTTCATGAGCATCGCTGTTGAAAAAAAGAAAACACCAATAACCTGTACAAAAATGTATCTCTGATTTTAATGTGACAATTCTCCTACCACATAGTATTTTTTTTTTTGTGTGTGTCTTATTGGCCAATGGCAGGTCTGCTGGATGGACAGAGAGTTCTATTAAGGACTGTCACAATGTTCGTCAGTTGATGCAGGGTTATGTAAATTTTCGTATTTTTGTGCATGAGAACGATGTGCTAATAGACATTACTACAGATTTTAGGCCAAGGGTTTTGATTATCACAAGACCACATATTTATATTGCGCTCAGCATAACACAATTGGCCCTTTGAGACTTCGGATCCATACTGGTGTGTGTTGCAGGAAATGGGCACAATGAGTGAATTCACAGCCTGGGAATGTCATGTCACAAGTCCATGTTTGTGATTTCCATGGGTTCTTAGTCTCTGGGAACAGATGATCCAGCCTGGTCCTGTCTTGGAAGGGATGTCTGCCTGTCATTAATTCTGGTGCTGCATCATCCAATATGAATGCATTATATTCTTTATCCTAGAAATTACTATTGAATAATGGAGGACTTTTTAGATTATGCCTATGTGGAAGTAAGTATCTGCCATTTACCTTCTGCATATTTCCCATTGTTATGGGTATAGTCTCCATATATTTCACATTGCAGGGTGATATTTTGCTTAATTTGCAAGTAAAACCAATAATTTTATATGAATATTTTTCAGACCTATTACAATACAGTGGGTTAAAAATGCAATGGATATATAATGTAGGTATTGGAAAAAGTTCTAGGGCCAACTTCATGGTCCTAGTTGTGGTAGGGTGAATGCCCATGGTGTCGGTAGATAGGAAAGAGTAGACTTTGAGAGGTAGCTGAAGTTAAGCTGACCATACCCCTGTAAAATATACAGCAATTGGAACCTTTTTTATTTTGAGAACGTTTGAGTTTCTAATGGTTAATGAGGTCAAATTGATAATAGTTTTCGACCATAGTGTTGAGAAAATTTAAACAAGCAAATTTTCTTGAACAAATGAACTCCAATTGCAAATGTGATTTTCATTTGGGAAATCTTGTACATATTGTAATGTGCTGGTGCTTGGCACAGAACAAAACTTTCTGGGATTCCATTTAAGTAGTAGGTCTGGATGAAATTTTAATGGAAAAATTTGTTGATTCGATGATGGCAAGATAGAATGCTCTGACAAAAGGTTTTTCATAGTTTCTGCACAAACCTTCTAACAAAATGTTACCGGTTTGTGGCCAGCTTTAGGAACTAGTTAAATGTCATTCTGGGAGATATTTATTGACTTCTTTCCTTATCTGTGGGGATATGCATCAGATGTGTTTAATTTGGGCCTTGTGGTTTAATGGGGCCACAAGGAGAGCTTATTTCTATTACTGTGATCTGCAAGTGTGTATAATTTTTAGATACATACAGCATGCTGGTATTATTGGCTTTATATTTTCCACTAGAGGCTTAGCGTTAATGGTTTTATATTTCTTTTTCTCCAACAGTTTGGTGTTCTGTTATCTCACGCTAAGAGATGCATGTGGGTGTCAGGGGATAAACTCATGGTCTCAAGTGTTTGCTTAGGTTCTTTTGAAAACCAGGAGCTTGGTAACAGAGCAGAAGGATGCATACATAGCATTTTAGATGTGTATAAATTACATACCAAATGGTATTTTAGGTTATAATTCCTGCTGTTATTAGTTTAGAGGAAACTGTAGGAGCCGCCGAGGTGCAGCTGTCTACAGATCCCGAATGTTGCGTAGTTTGGGAATAGCTGCTACTACTCTGACCAGCGATTTCTAAAAGTGGACATGATTTTTTTGGCCCTTGCAGCATAAAATAGCCCTCTTTCTTTTAAATGCCATGTATGTTCTGTCCTCACATTTTTTTTTGTGTTCAAAGATTTTAATGAAATGGAAATGAATACAAATCAATTGGGCATGCATATTCATTTCAACACACAGTCCAGTCCAGAATAATGTAGGCATAAATTAATTTGGATGCTTAGAGTAGAAATGTAAATTTTCTGGAAATTTTCAAGCCATGAGAAAAAAAAAAAAAAATTCCCCCCTGTGTGTTCTTTTTTTGGGGGGGGGGGGGGGGGGGGGGGATTTAAAAAAGTTAATTTTACTAATCAAAAGTAATTTTGTTAAACTGGAAAAACCAATTTACTTACCAGACTATAGGTAAATATTATGCTGTGATTATGGAGAAAATTAATAGGAATCATATAAAGGTTATGAAGATAAACTAGTTGTTAGACATGTTTTTTTCCCTTAGCTGTCAGTTAAGGTCTGAAAGGACTATTCTCTATACTTTATCCCAACAATAACCCAACTGTAGGAGGTACAAAATGGAGCCCACAAGCGGACTAAACTGGAGCCTTTCCCTGCCCCGCTAATGGTAGAAATGCATATTTCTTTTGTTTTGAGAACTGCATTGAGATATACAGTGATACTTGAATCGTTTTCCAGTATTGCTTGTCTTCAGCTGAGAAAACTTGCAATAATTTAAGACTTTACATAAAGTCTCTGAAATCTTTCATTACGGTCTTTGTTATATAGTTTTTTTTAACCATAGATTTTTGTTATATAGTTTGAATACAATTTCATAGATACAGTATATTATTTTTCATAGTAAAAATACATATTCCACATTCTTTTTTTTTATTTTTTCCAAAAAATTACTTTGGGAAAAAAAATGAAAAAATTCAGTTTTTTTTTTCCTAGGCATCCTATCTTTAGAGGTGAGGAAGATTCACGGAGGAGAACCAAATTGTCTTTAACCATCTAAATATAAACTGTCAATTGGGGGGGGGGGGTAATGGGGTCTGTCCTCAACTTTAAACCTAAAGATATCAGTTCAGATACTAAACAGCAAGGGATAAAAGATGTAGTTGTTTGTGGGTAGTGTTAATATATGAAGATTAAAGGTTAGCTTTGGTCATGAATGGCCAGGTCTCCTGCAGATCATACCATCAGCAGTTAGGAAAAGGAAAAGCCTAGTATACACATGTATAATCCATTTAATTTGGAATGCTTTTTGTAGTAAAGTATATCTGAAGCCAAAGCTTTTTTTTTTATTATTGAAGATGAAGTAGGGAATCATTCAAACGCATTCGTTTTTTTTTGTATTTCTTTATTTTGCCTTCTGTGTCCTATTTGATTTTTTCCCACTCTCTGTCCTGTAGACACAACAGGAAGCAAAAGAAAACTTTCCCTTAGTGCCCGTTCACATGAGCCTTGACATGAGTGATCTGAATGCATATCACATTCAGGTGGTGACAAGTGTTGTATAGACTGTATTAACCCCTTGACCGTCACACTAGTGCGTTACAACTAAATGCATTGGATGCAGTTACGGGGTGCTTGTAGTGCAGTCCTATTCACTTAAATGGGTTGCGTTTGGCAGGCATTACACCTGCCAAAAGAAACGGGGGTATAATTCCTCCTTGCTAGCTGCTGCATGTGTACACACCATTGCCTACTTCCTCTGTAGCTAAAGGGGGTAACAGTTGGGGACCAGGGAAAGCCCAGCTCAACAACAGGGATTTACTGCCCCCCCCACCCTACCGTTGGTGTGAACGAACCCTTACACAGTTATTATGGTAACAGATGTCCCATTGGAACAATGCCTCTCTGTTCCTGTTCTAGTGCATTTTGGACTCCCCTTCACCTTTAGTCCTGGTGACTATGATGACCATTAGGATGAATGTTCCCAGCAAGAACACAGACTGGAAAACCTGACCGATGTTCTAAATCCCAACCCACTCTATCCAAAACTAACCATAAATTCGGCTCAAAAAACGTTGGATACAATAGTAAGTTAGAAACTCTGTCAGGATTCTTTTTATTTTTTATTTTTTTTTGTCTGTTTTGGGGAGATTTTTACTTTATATCCTGTCTTGGAGACACAACAATAAGCAATCTCACAAAATGAAGGGGATATCCCTCCTTTTACAGTTGTTTCCAGTACAAATGACCCTTTAGGGAGATTTAGCCTTGTCTCCTGTTCTGCTGACGACTTTACCAGAACTAACATTTTATATTCCCCCTCATTGATTATTGGATTTTTCTACACAAGCATTAATGCTGTTGTGATGCAGTCCATTAAACATGCATGCAGCAGGAGAAATGTATCATCCCTATCATATCCCTTTTGAAACTCGCAGCTTCCAGTTTTAGAAGATGACCTTTCATTATGACACTTCCCTGTAATGTATGAGACAGGATAACAAGGTTATAGGAAGTGAAATCTGTCACGGGCAGTTTTGAGTGTCTACAGGCCTCAGCTAATTTTATTTCTAACAGTTTAATGATGGTTTCCTTGGTAAGCCGTGCTTACATATCTTTTAATAGCATGTTGCATGGTTTGATGCTAAATTATAGTATTGATGTCATCGATCCCACTGGGTTTTTTGTTTTTTAACAGTTTTTATTGAACAAATCAGCAGTACAAAATACATGCCAACAGGCATCGATCAATTTGCATGACAACAGCATTGACAATGACATTTGACCCTTTCGATGGGGCCACCCCTTAGACATAAACTAAACGAGATATAGGCCCAACATTTGGAAACTCAAAAAGAGTTGTATCGTTTCAACCAATATTATTCAACACGCTTTTCTCCCTATAGCTAACTGTATAAATTTGAGGATAGGTTATTAAGGGTGGGAAAGGGGGGATAAGGAAATAAATAAGGTGAAGGGGCTGGAGAGAAGGAGGGTGAATAAGAGGGCTAAAGAATAGGACAACCAGGTTGCTTAAACACCATCTTAAAAGCATTTACCGTAACAGTATAAGTTAGCCACACGCATCTGTCCATTTTGACCAAACTTTATCAAATTTCCTTGGGCATTGTCTGCTCTCATACATAATTCTATATAGGGGGTGGGACTGAGTTAACTGTTTTGTAGCTAAGAGGTGCGTGTAGGGGGTTACACAGATTTCCATCTCAAAAGAATTTCACTTCTTGCGTAAAAGAGAGTAACGGGTGGGCAGAGCTTAATATCGCTCTCCCGCTATGCCCTCTAGGTGACTCTGTAGAGAAAACAAGAGGGTCTAGAGGTACATTCCCCGTCGAGTTCCTTGTTCGGCTGTCGAGGAACTCGTCGAGCCAAATTTTCCCATTCCAGTCGAGCAAAAAGAAGACATGCTCTCTTTTTGGCTCGACGAGTTTCTCGACAGTTTTCTCGGCGAAAAGTGTACACACGACCGGTTTTCTCTGCAGAATACGTCTCCCATCAAGTTTCTTGATGTATTCTGCCGAGAAAACCGGTCGTGTGTACGCGGCCTTAGAAATTTGTTCATCTGAGAATTTTTTTCCACCCTAATCATTTGAATTTTCTTAGAACTGTGGTCAAAAACTAACATCAGTTTTGACCCCACTTTTGACTACAAAATTGAATAAACGTTCCTAATATGAAAAATTGAATAAAAATCTATCTAATGTATAGCCAGCTTTGGCTGCCTTTTTAGACTGGCCACTCGCCGCCATCTTTTTATCACAGTGGTAACCACTAAATTTGTGCTGCAATTGAGGATTTGTTGCAGCCCAAATACCCTAAAGCACTTTGAGATGGAGCATGCTGTCCTAACAAACCAGGACTACACAATGGGGTCAGAACTGTTCAAATTCAATTTGGCCTGCTGTGGTAGGATCTGTATAGTTGGGTATCAGTGAATGTCATATCAAAGTATGTAAAACTAATATATGTTGTGTTTTTTTTTTTTACATTATTCATGATTATTTAAAAAGATATAGCTGTTAGTTGCGGATTTTGCAGTCCGTCTTGTTCAATTCTCAAAAATGCTATGTATTCTGTACATACATACCAAATAGCCTATGGCCTTGTTTGTAAAAGTGTGAGAGGGATAACAGTTTCTTCTTTTCTTTTATTCGCTCACAATCACCTTAAAGCGGAGCCCCCCCCAAAAATAATTAAGTCATCAGCTACAAATACTGTAGCTGCTGACTTGTAATATTAGGACACTTACCTGTCTAGGAGCTGAGCCAATGAGGAGAGAGAGCCTCTGCACATAGCAGGATCGAGAGCAGGCTCAGGTAAGTATATGGGGGGGGGGGGGAGTGACGGCACGCAAAAGATTTTTTACCTTATTGCACTGAATGCATTAAGGTAAAGAACCTTCTGGCTTTTGAACCACTATAAGTTTTTCTGTGCATCGGGGCCAGTTTGAATTGCCAGATGCAGAGCTAATGTTACCAGCACTGCTAGAAACTATGCAGTTCAAAGGTGGATGTATTCTTCCCCTAGGCAAGCGGTGGCCTTTTAATGTGTCATAGCGACAATACAGTTTACCAGCTGTCTTGCCTTGTCTTTATATTAGAACAAAACATGCCTAAACAAATGTTGGCTACTTGGAAACTGTTTTGAATTGCATCTTTTTAGTTTAAATGTTTTCACATTGAAAATTCTGGTTGTAAAAGTCCTTTTCTTACCTTCAGATAATTTACAGTCACCAGTAGCTTTTCAGGGAGCCTTTCAAAGTTTTTTAGCGTTTTTGCAATAGCTTTAACCACTTGATACCCGCACGCCGTCATATGACGTCCAAAACGGCGACCTGTTATCCCGGGTGGATGTCATATGACGGCCTGGGCTTTGCGGGGGGATATCTTAATGATGCCTGCACCCAGAGGCATCATTGAGATATCATTTTTTAGCGGCAGCGATCGTGCGCACTCTAAAAATGATCATAGATCGTTCTTACAGGCGGCGGGAGGGGAAATGACTGTCGGAGGCCCGGGCGCGATGTAATGACATCACGCCCGGGTCCCGTAAGTAAAAAAAACGCAATTGCCCCTAGTTTGAATGAGATCTGTGAATTTTTTTTCACAATCTCATTCTTTCCAGCCTGGAGGAGAGATGTGAGGTCTTATTGACTCCGTATCTCTCCTTAAGGAGGACCTGTCGCAAACATTCCTATTACAAGGGATGTTTACATTCCTTGTAATAGCAATAAAAGCGATTGAAAAAAAAAAAATTGTAAAACAAAAGTGTAAAAAATAAATAATAATAATAAAAAATTCAAACCACACATGTGAGGTGTTGCCGCGTGCGTTAGAGCGTGTGCAACAATTCTAGCACTAGACCTCCTGTGTAACTCTAAACTGGTAACCTGTGAAAATGTTAGTGTCGCCTATGGAGATTTTTAAGTAACGAAGTTTGGCGCCATTCCATGAGTGTACGCAATTTTAAAGCGTGACATGTTAGGTATCTAGTTACTTGGCGTAACATCATCTTTCATATTTTACCAAAAAATTGGGCTAACGTTACTGTTTTGTTATCTTTTAATTTATGAGACCCTTTTTTTTTTTTACAAAAAAAAGCTGTTTGAAAAATTATTGCGCAAATACGGTGCAAGATAAAAAGTTGCAATGACCGCCATTTTATTCCCTAGGATGTCTGCTAAAAAACATATATAATGTTTTGGGGTTCTGAGTAATTTTCTAGCAAAAGAATGATGATTTGTACATGTAGGAGAGAGGTGCCAGAATAGGCCCGGGAAGGAGGTGGGTTTTAAAGCCCGTTATTGAAGTGGTTAATCAGCGTTTTTCAGTGTAGTTTTTTTTTTTTTTAATGGATAAAAAAAATGTGAAAAAACTTTTTTGAGCGTTTTTCAGCATTTTCCAGCGTTTTGCATTTTTTTTGCCTTTCCCCCGCCAAAAAACGGCACTTTGAACGCAAATTTCAGGCTTTCAGAAAAAAAGCCAATGAACTCCAAAGCTCATTAACACTAAAAAACGCCCAGGTGTGGATCGGCACATAGGCTAACATAGGGTTCAGTTTATGGGCTTTAAAAAAAAAAAACCAAAATGCCAATAAACTGCAGTTTATCAGCTTCAGTGTGCATGGAGCCTAAAGCCTTGTGTTTTTTTTTTTTTTTTGTTAAATCAGAAAAAGTTTATTGAAATAAACAACTGATATACAAACATGCATACTGCGTGTACAACAACTTACGGCAGTGTATATTGGGATATTGTAGGGAATTCAAAAAGATGAACAAGCATTTAGCATTTCATCAAGGAAAATAAGTCAGAGTAGCGATAACACCTGCAATGGTTACCAGATCGGTAAACAGGTTTCCATGTGTATCATATAATAAAAAAAAAAAAACAGAACAAAAGATTTTTTTTTTGTAAACAAACATGTCATACTTGCCTGCTCTGTGTAGTGGTTTTGCACGCAGCAGCCCTGATCCTCCTCTCCTCGGGTCCCATGCCACCTCTCCTGCCCCCTCCCTCTTTTCCGGGTGCCCCCACAGTAAACGGCTTGCTCTGGGGGCACCAAAGCAGGCACGCTCCTGACCCACAGCTCTGTGTGTTCATTTACACATGGAGCCGTGGCTCGGCCTCACCTCCTCTGCCTCCTGATTGGCTCACTGGCTGTGATTGACAGCAGTGGGAGCCAATGCCTCCCATTTCTGCCAAAAGCCAAACAGGAGTAAGAGTTCTTGGAGAGGCAAGGCTCTTGTGGACATCGCTGGATCAAGACAGGGCTCGGGTAAGTATTAGGGGGGCTGCTGCACAAAGAAAGTTTTCTACCTTCATGCATAGGTAAAAAAACCTTGTGCCTTTACAACCACTTTAAGACCGTTTACGACTTTGTTATAGGGCAGAGCTAGAGTCTCTGGTGGAAGAGTCTTCCTGTAGAAGTGCTGGACAGTTTGAAAGCAGAACTAAAGTATACATACTGAGTGCAGGCAGGTTCTTTATTGCAGTGTCTCGCAATCACTGTTTACTGAACCTCTTTTTGAGATTTGTTGTTTACAAGTTAAAATCATTTTTTTTTTTGCTAAAAAATTACTTGGAACCCCCAAATATTATGTATATTTTTTCAGACACCTTAGGGAACAAAATGGCAGTCATTGCAATACCTAATGTCACACTATATTTGCGCAGCGGTCTTATAAGCGAAATTTTTGGGGAAAAATACACTTTTTTGAATTTAAAAATAAGAGAACAAAAGTTTGCCCAATTTTTTTTATATTGTGAAAGATAATGTTATGCCGAGTAAATTGATACCCAAACAGTCATGCTTCAAAATTGCACCTGCTCATGGAATGGTGACAAACTTTGACATTTATAAATCTCCCTTGGTGACAAACTTTGACATTTATAAATCTCCCTTGGTAACGTTTAAAACTTTATAATAATTTTGTGTTGCAATGGAGGTCTAGTGCTAGAATTATTGCACTTACTCTAAGGATCACGGCGATACCTCATGTGTGTTTTTAAATACCGGTTTCATATGCGGGCGTGACTTGTGTATACTGACGCTTCTGCATGCAAGCTTTAACCCGTTCACTACCGAGTCGTTGTAAAATGACGTCGGCGGGAACCCTCCATCCCTCAGACTGGACGTCATACGACGTCCTTGCCTTCTCGGGCAGCTAGGGGCACGCGCCCCCAGCCGGATTGTTCAGGACCCGGTATGCGTGCCTGGCGGCCTTGATGTCTGCCGGGTACCTGCGATTGCCCCCAATCACGGCAGGACCATGTCCTGTCAGCAGTGAGGAGACAGTGTACTGGGAACACAGATCGATCTCCTCCCCTTGTGAGTCCCCTCCCCCCTACAGTTAGAACACACTTTAGGGAACATATTAACCCCTTCCCCTAGTGTTAACCCCTTCCCTGCCAGTCGCATTTACACAGTAATTAGTGCAGTTTTATAGCACTAATCGCTGTATAAATGTGAAAATGACCCAAAAATGTGTCAAGTGTCCGATATGTCTGCCACAATGTGGCCACCATTACTAGTAAAAAAAAAATGCCATAATTATATTCCCTATTTTGTAGATGCTAGAACTTTAGCGCAAACTGATCAAATACGCTTATTTTTTCATTTTAATTTTTTTTTGCCAAAAATATGTAGAAGAATACATATCGGCCTTAACCTGAGGAAAAAATTATAAAAAAAAAAAATATGATATTTATTAAATCAAAAAGTAAAAGATATTGGGGTCAATTCACAAAGAGAAACGTTATTGGTTTTCTTCAATTGTTAAATTAGCACTCCTTATTTAACGCTAGCAAACATGGTATTCACGAAAGCTATAATCGTTATTTAACATAGTCGTTATGGTTTTCAACTGACTCTTTATCCAATCGTTATGCTAACTACTCAGACGTTATTATTAAGATTTGGGACGTTAAAATAACTCTTAAGATCGTTAAATAATGCTGGAGAGATGCATTCTGGGAGCAGAAGGGGAGGAGAACAGCTGCATGTGGAAAAGAGCAGATGCAGAGAGAGAGAGACACAAGCAAGACACATGTGAAGATTGAGCACGTGATGTGCAAAACTTCTAGTGTGTGCTTTTCTAAAGCAATGTGTATTTCCTCATACAGAGAATAAATCCATGGGAGATGATAATCGGAATTTAGCTATCACCTGGGTTTCAGAAAAGTCATCCAAAATAGTATGTGAACGGAATACACGTTTATAAATATGAACAACATTCTAACATGTTCTTCTTCGCCTCTGGATAATTTTAAGTTCAAATAGAGCATGGTTCCATCTTGCCCAACACTACTAAAAACTTCACTACACTACAAAAATCGCCAAAAGCTTCCTCTAACAACAAAATATTGCCTGGGAAATGTCATAACGCCACTCTGAGGGAGGTGTTCATTTAACGATTGCTTAACGATCGATAACTGTCAAAAAAACTTTGTGAATGGCACTTCTGTACATATTTAACGATTTGACTCTTTAAAATAACGATTTGACTCTTTAAAATAACGATTTGACTCTTTAAAATAACGATTTGACTCTTTAAAATAACGATTTGACTCTTTAATAAGGATCCACACCTTAAAATATCGGTTCTGTGTAGTGAAACGTTATTTGATGATTTTTCAAAGCGTTAAATCGTTTAGTGAATTGAACTAGCTTCAATAACGTACAAAATCGTTAAAATAACACCCGCAATCTGAAAATAAAGCTTTGTAAATTGACCCCATTGTGTTTTTTTTTTTTCAAAATTGTCGCTCTTCTTTTGTTTATAGCGCAAGAAATAAAAACTGCAGAGGTGATCAAATACCACCAAAAGGAAGCTCTAAAAAGGCGTCAATTGTCATTCATAATGCGACAGTGCTGAAAACAAAAAATTGGTCTGGGCAGGAAGGGGGTTTAAGTGACCTGTATGGAAGTGGTTAAAAAAAAAAATTACTTTTTTTTTTTTACACTGTCCTTTAAAAAAATAAAAATAAAATTGGGTCAGCTGAAGAAAAACAGCCCCAAAGCAGGATGCTGCCACCACCATGCTTCACAGTGGGCATGGTTTTTGCGCCAAACATATCTTTTGGAATTATGGCCAAAAAGTTCAACCTTGATTTCATCAGACTATAACACATTTTCCCACATGCTTTTGGGAGACTTCAGATGTGTTTTTGCAAAAAGTAGCCAGGCTTGGATGTTTTGTTAATGGGAAAAGGCTTCCTTCTTGCCACGGGAGATTGTTGTCCATGTACCACACAGCCAGATATTCCTGCAGCTCCTTTAATGTTGCTGTAAGTCTCCTGGCAGCCTCCCTGACCATTTATTTTTTCGTCTTTTCATCAATTTTGGAGGGACGTGTAGACATATATCCACTCTATACTGCAGATTGCTTTTTATGTATATTGATGTCATAACTTGATGGGGAAAATCTATCGCAGTCACAGGGCTCAGCATGTGAATCATTGTATGTGACAGGAGGAATGTGAACTTCAAGGGAACACGTGGATCAGTGTTGTGTGTTCCAAGAATGATTTGATCAAACATAACATTGTTCAAGAGTCGCCTTGTGTTTTCACACCAATCAAATCTTCCTTGAAAGATAAAGTCAATGGAAGAAGGCATTTTGGGTGTGTTAGCGCTTGTGTTTTTTTTATTTAACTACACAACCAGTCCAGCTGGTAATCCAATGAATTAATAATAGGGAGGCAAGTCCTACTTTTATGGTTTGCTCCTGTAGCCTCCAACTACCTACATACAACATTGGTAAGTACCAAATTGTCCACTAGAAAACCAAAAATTTGATCAATTGCAGCTTACTGCTCCTTGGAGTGGTGGCTGCATTCCTTTTTCATTCTTCAAGCTTTTGCTTTATCAGGAAATTCTGCAAATAACAAACTTCCTGTGTCTGGGTGACTACGTCACTCCACCATTGTACTGTATCTATGGAGGGAGCCATTGTTGATACTAGGGCGATACCGAGTATTTGCGGGAGTACTTGTACTCCTGCAAATACCCCCGATACCTAAATAGAATACTCCCTCTTACCCCCCCCGCCGCCGTCGCATACCGTCGCGTTAACCCCCCTGCATTACAGCACGCATTTCAAGCTTTCGTTTGAATACTTGTAATGCCCGCTGCGCCATGTATAGACACTCCCCTTCTCGGGATTGGACGGATCTGTCCAATCCCGAGCAAGGGGGAGTGTCTATGCACGGATCCTTGTATAAACACTCCCCCTTGCTCGAGATTGGACGGATACATGGCGCAGCGGGCATTACAAGTATTCAAACGAAAGCTTGTAATGCGCGCTGTAATGCAGGGGGATTAACGCGGCGGTACGCGGCGGCATCATATCTACTACTACAGGTATGGGGGACATGGCTGCAATATGGGGGACAGCACATGGCTGCATCTGTGGGGGACATACATGGCTGCATCTGTGGGGGACATACATGGCTGCATCTGTGGGGGACATACATGGCTGCAATATGTGGGGGACATGGCTGCAATATGTGGGGATCATGGCTGCAATATGTGGGGGACATGGCTGCAATATGTGGGGGGCATGCATGGCTGCATCTGTGGGGGACATGGCTGCATATGTAGGGGACATGCATGGCTGCATCTGTGGGGGGACATGGCTGCATATGTAGGGGACATGCATGGCTGCAATATATGTGGGGGGACATGGCTGCAATATATGTGGGGGGACATGGCTGCATCTGTGGGGGGACATGGCTGCAATATGTGGGGGACATGGCTGCATTTGGGGACACATTTAAAAAAAGTATCGGTATTCGGTATCGGCAACTACTTAAAAAAGTATCGGTACTTGTACTCGGTCCTAAAAAAGTGGTATCGGGACAACCCTAGTTGACACCCTAGGCTGCACTAGTGATGAGTACTACAAGCCCGTTCGTATACAATATCTTTATCTCCATTATGTGGTGGGCAGGACAATGGTTGGTTAAAGTATAACCTAGGCAAAAGTTTTTTTTCGTTTTGGATAGAGTAGAGAGGGATTAGAACACCTGTCAGTTTTTATTGTTCTCTGTGCCCCCATTAGGGAAATTCACCCTCTATTTGTCATGGTTACGATTATCATTGAAAGTGAAAGTAAAAGAAAATCCCAAATTTTCGAGTGGTCCCCAGAAAAGTAATAGAGGGGAAATCTTCCAATGAGGACACTAGTTCTGGTGACTTGGGGGTCCCAGAGAGATTCCCTTTGAGGGGATTTCCTCTTACTGCTTTTTTTGGCTATAGGACAGGAAGTGAAGGTAAATCTCCCCAATGGTACACATATGGCAAAAATAGACCTTACAGGATTTATAACCCTTCCTTACTCTATCAGAAAGGAAAGAGAACAATGTTATGCCTATAGTTCTACTTTAACAGAAACTAGCTAGGAAAAAAAATACACTTCCTAGGAAGGGAGAACGACGCAGCATCTCTGACAAGATATTTTCTGTATTTGCTGAAAATGTTCTTTGCTGAAAATTAATGCAGCAACCACATCCAAGGACTGTAAGCAGCAATGTATTACATTTTTCTTTCCGGCTTTAGCTATCTTTTAATGCTATTCCCAGAACTACGGCAGAACAAGTAATAAAATACCGTTTATACTCGAGTATAAGCCAAGTTTTTCAGCCCTTTTTTTTAGAAAATACCCTTTTCGGCTTATACTCAAGTAGGTGTACCTGAGGGGCTGTGGGCGTCCATTTTTAAAACTCACAGCTTCCTCCTTGTCCCGTCCAGTTCTGTGATAGGCGTTTGACACTGTGTTCAGTGTTACGCCTATCACGGAACGTTCTTTCATTCTCGGGCTTGGTTTCCCAGCAGACACTGTGTTCCACCTATCGTGGATCTTCTCTTGTCAGAGGATGAAAGAACATCCGTGATAGACGGAACACTGAACACAGTGTCAAACGCCAATCACGGGACGGGACCAGGGGGTATCCTTGAGTTTTAAAAATGGACGCCCGCAGCGCAGCCTGTCAAATATATTAAGTACGCTGAAATGGGCACAGTGAGGTTGCAATGGGCACAGTGAGGTTGGGCACAGTGAGGTGTGCAAATGGGTCCAGTGAGGATGGGCACAGTGAGGCATGCAAATGGGCATTGTTGACCCTCTTTCCCACTTACAGTAGCTGCTCCATTTCTCACCCTAGGCTTATACTCGAGTCAATAAGTTTTCACAGTTTTTTGTGGTAAAATTAGGTGCCTCGGCTTATACTTAGGTCTGCTTATACTTGAGTTTATACGGTACATTTTGTGAATGAATATCAAAAAATAGATCATTTAATTATACTGTTTTGGTAAACACATGGCCAATTACCAACCTAGTTAGAAATGTGATAACATTATCACTTTATCAGCCTAGGTACAAGCTTTCCCTGCTGATTATCAGATTGTACAGCAATTACCCAGATATTAACTGCTTGCCGACCAGCCGCCGGCTCTGCTGGGCGAGATCACGTAGATCTACATCATCTCGCCGTTCAGCCAAAAGGGGCGTGCGCGTGCCTGGCGGGCAGGATCACCGCCGAGCACCCGCGATCGCTCGTTACAAAGCGAGAACCCGGGAGCTGTGTGTGTAAAATACCACCAAAAGGAAGCTCTATTTGTGGGAAAAAAAGGACGCCAATTTTGTTGGGGAGCCACGTCGCACGACCGCGCAATTGTTAGTTAAAACGACGCAGTGCCGAGTCGCGAAAAGTGGCCCTGTCATTGACCAGCAATATGGTCCGGGGGTTAAGTGGTTAAACAACTTACTGATCACTGTTTATATGTCATACTAGTGGAGTGTTCCTTATCTAACGTTCATACAGTAGGAAGATTTATCCTCCTTCATGAGCATGTCATTTTTAGCGATATGGTACTACATTATTTTAACTGACAATTGGGCGGTCATGCAACGATGTACCCAAATAAAATTGATGTCTTTTTTCCCCCCAAATAGAGCTTTCTTTTGGTGTTATTTGATCACCTCTGCAGTTTTAATTTTTTGCGCTATAAACAAAAAAAGACATACAATTTTGAAAAAAACAACTATATTTTTCACTTTCTGCTATAAAACATATCCAATTAAAAAGTGTAAAATCAAATTTCTTCATAAATTTGGACCAAAATGTATTCTGCTACATATATTTTTGGTAAAAAATCCTAATAAGTGTATATTGATTGGTTTGCACAAAAGTTATAGCGCCTACAAACTATGGGATATTTTTTTACTAATAATGGCACTGTAATCCCTCGTGGATTTGTCTCTACCTCCAATCTGTCATATTTAGGTCCGGAAAATGGAAGTTCTGCTGACTTCCTTCATTCCTTCATCCATCTAATTGTGTACAAGCATATATATATATATATATATATATATATATATATTGTGACGGTATGCGAGGTGAGATACTTGACCATAGATATATTTCACCGCGCATACGTTCTATTTTGAGAAGCTGAACCGGAATCCGGGCCGGGTTTTACAGCCTCTGGTGTTCCGGTCCGGATATTTGGGTCCACTGGAGTTCAATGTCAGGTGGACCTTAAAAACAACCAGGAAGAGATCAGAAGGGAGCTCTCTGGTTTTGGGACACTGAGGAGGGAACCTGAGTGTGAGGAGCTCTCTAAAGACATTGCAAGAAAAAGGTTTGCGTTGTTGTTTATTTTGTGGGTGGTGGGGACCAGCCCCACACTGTATAGAAAGGAGACCCTGATGTTTAGTTTAGCGCCGGACGGCAAGGATTTAAGTTTACTGTTTTGTTTATTTTAACCTGCAAACCTTTTGTAAAATAAGCCTGGCAGCTGCCAGACTTAAAAAGAAAGTGCCTGTTTACAGACTGTGTTTCAGAAAAGTGATCCCCACAAGCTAATCTCCCACACGTGGTGGAGAATGCGGGCAACTTTTCTGAAGATGGAGGAAATGTTAAAAGCCCTGCTACAGGCCAATGCAGCCCAGCGGGAAACCAACCGCCAAGTTGCAGAAGCTGCTGCAGCGCAACAGGCTGCCCTGCTACAGGCCAATGCAGTCCAGCAGGAAATCAACCGCCAAATCGCAGAGGCCGCTGCAGCACAACAGGAGATACACCGCCAAGTCGCAGAGGCCGCTGCAGCACAGCAGGCTGCGCAACAGGAGATGAACCGACAGTTTGCCGAAGCTCTGGTGGAACTGAAAAAGGGGTCCGCACCTCCTGTGGCAGCAGAACCAAAGATACTACGGGCCTCCTACCACCTGCAAAAGATGACACCAGCGGATGATGTTGAGGCATACATGGCGACTTTCGAGAGAGTCGCTGTCCGCGAAGGATGGCCAAAAGAGCAATGGGCGGGACTATTGGCCCCATTCCTAACTGGAGAACCCCATTCCTAACTGGAGAAGCCTATTTTGACCTATAATCAGATAAGGCATGAGACTCTCAAATCAGAGATACTCGCACGCTTGGGGGTCACCATGGCAGTTCAGGCCCAGCGCGTGCATCAGTGGTCCTACTCCAGCAACAAGCCACCACGATCACAAATGTTTGACCTGGTCCACCTCACCAGGAAGTGGTTGCAGCCAGAGACCCTGACCAGTCCGCAGATTGTGGAGCGTGTGGTAATGGACCGGTACCTACGTGCGCTTCCTGCTGCCCTGAGGAGGTGGGTCGGACAGGGAGACCCCAACACTGCAGCCCAAATGGTGGACCTAGTGGAGAAGTACAGTGCTACCGAGGACTTGGTAAACCCACCTACGCCCCACTTCGGTGTGTCTAGAGGTGCAAGATCTCCCAGTTCGGTTCGGGTAAGACTGTTCCGGGGTTCAAGAGCTTTGGGGAGAGAGTGGATAAGACTGTTGTTACAGCAGATGAGACTGTGGGTCCTAGACCTGGAGACTGGCCACAGAAGCCAGGAAGGTCTTTGGACGTTAAGAGGACTGGGGGTGGGGGGCAAATACGGTGTTTCTTTTCTCGTACATCACGGGACACAGAGCGGCATATTCATTACTATGTGGGTTATATGGAGTACCTTCAGGTGTGGACACTGGCAATCTCAAACAGGAAGTCCCCTCCCTATATAACCCCCTCCCCTAGAGGGAGTCCCTCAGTTTTTTCGCCAGTGTCTTAGGTGTTGGTCACGGAATAGCTTTGCTCCACATCCTTGGGATTAAGGGCGGGCTAACCGGATCTGTCCAAGGAGCCTCAGTGCCAAAGTGGACAGTACCCGGGCCCCAAGCCGTGGGGTTTTGCCTATAATGCTCCTCTTTGGAGGGCTGGACCCTGGGCCCAGGACTTGGAGTTTGTAAAAACCATAAGTTCCTGTTTGCCAGGGTGCTATATAGGTCCAGGACAGTGGGTACCTTCATAGGACCCAGGGCCTGAAGGTCTACTACGCTACCCACGGAGATGGGAGAAGATTGGATCAGTTTGCTGGACAAACATCCTGCAGCATGGAGCAGGTAAGGGGGAGCCTGCGGGACTTGGTTCGACAGCAGGCTCTCCGGGGTAACCTAAAAGGGGGGATAGCCTAAGTATGCTCTGCATGGGCAACCTTGTTCACTATGTCTAAAGAGAGACAGGATGACACCTTTTCCCCCCCATCACTAGGTTCCCCTGTCTAAATATGTGTGCTAGCTAAACCTGCTGTTTCTTCCTAGGGCTAGTAAGGATCCCTAGGGGCCTTTGGAGAGTCCTACCTGGCCGGGGGTTTGAATCTGCCGCCTGTTTCTGCGTTCCTGGATCTCCAGCAGCGCGGCTCCTCCATGTTCCTCCTGTTTCCGGCATACGCGCGCGCGCGCCTGTGCGTGCGCGCACGTCTTATGGACGTTTTTCGCGCCGTTCACACAGGAGGGCGGGGGGGGGGCGTGCCTGCGGCGTCATACAGGGGCGCGCCTTTTTGCGGTTATAGACAGCAGGCATTGTCAGTGCTCAGTCTGAGGCTGATTTTCAGAGGAGAGGACGCGCAGAGCGGCAGAACAGCAGAACATGACTCCGGTGGCGGAAGAGGGGTAGTACATGTGGACTTTGTTCCAATACCTTTTTGTTAAGCCAAGAAATACCCCTGTTTTGCAGCAGGTTTGGAGGCTGGCAAACTTAGTTTGGGGTCACTGTATGTTGTCAAAAGAAAATATTTAAAAAAAAAAAAAAAAAAAAAAAAGAACATACGGGATCCCATCAGTTTTTGGGCATTAGTGGTCTATTGTCCCCTAAACTCTGATTTTTGTACTCCTGCCCACTACAGTCTGTTGTGTGGGCGGAGTCCCTCGATTTTGTATTATGGCTTCCAAGGGTTCGGGGTCAAAGGGTACAAAAAAGACTAAAAAACAAAAGGGTTCCCTTTCTGATTCTGATATGCCGATACTTTCCCCGCAACTTATTAATTTAAGAAGCGCCTTGGATGAGCCATTAGGGGGATCTGGTGCGGAGGCTGGCCCAGATCAGCCCAGATCAGCCCAGCCCTGTGTTCATCACAGAGGAGATGCTAGCCGTATCCCTAGGGGGGCTAGAAGAGAGAATAGCAACATTGATCGCTAGAGCTATTCCTGGTAAGAAACGGGTTAGATCCCCATCACCAGGAGGTGTATCCTCAGATGCTGAGATTCTCTCTCCAGAGGAATTGGAATCACAGGAGGATCAACTAGACCTGAACCAAGAGGGTTCAGGGATTGAGGGATCTGCCTCTGAGGAACCATTTTCAGACTCCCAGACAGAAAGACTGTGGGTACAGTCTTTGACGGACATGGTCCGCTCGGCATTTAGTTTACCATTGCCAGAGCCTCAGGTTCCTCCGGTATCCTCTCTGGGCTCTTTGAAAGCTCCGTTAAACAACACAGTTTTTCCGGTCCATCCTCTCTTGGAGGAATTGATCTTTCGGGATTGGGTACGGCCGGACAGGATTTTTCTGCCACCGAAAAGGTTTGCGGTCATTTACCCCATGGAGGAAAAGTTCTCCAAGAGGTGGAGGCTCCCAGTAGTGGATGCAGCCATCTCATGTGTGAATAAATCACTAACTTGCCCGGTGGAAAAAAACATACACATGTTTAAAGATCCGGTTGATAAAAGATTAGAGACACTTTTAAAAGCATCCTTTGCTACGGCAGGAGCAGTGGTGCAGCCAGCGGTGGCTGCAATTGGAGTTTGTCAGGCATTAAAAGACCAGACAAAGGAAATGTTAAGGGACATGCCTACCCAACAAGCAGAAGAGTTTTCTGACATTCCCAGAGCTCTGTGTTTTGCGGTAGATGCTATAAAAGATTCCATCCAGCAGGCCTCTCGTTTATCACTATGTTTGGTGCACATGAGAAGGCTCTTATGGTTGAAGAACTGGGCGGCGGAGCCCCCATGCAAAAAGCTTCTGGCAGGGTTTCCCTTCCATGGAGGACGACTCTTCGGAGAGGATCTGGATAAATATATTCAGACTATTTCAAATGGCAAAAGTACCCTTTTACCGGTCAAAAAGACATTCCGGGCTCCTACATTTAAAAGGCAGCTCTTTCCTGTCTCGGGGCCCTCAAATTCCAGGCAGTATCGACGGCCGCCTGCACGATCCAACGTTAACAGTAGATCGCAGGGACAGACCCCTGGGGGTAAGAGGCCGTGGTATCGCAAGCCGTCAAAGACAGCCCCTAAGTCTGCCTTATGAAGGGGCGCCCCCACTCTTGCGGGTGGGGGGAAGGCTTCGTTTCTTCGCAGAAGTTTGGGAAGCCAAGATCCCCGACAAATGGGTCCGGGCATCTGTAACCACAGGTTACAGACTGGAGTTTCTAAGGTATCCTCCGCCTCATTTTCAAGAATCAAGGCTACCAAGGGATCCAGCGAGGAAGACCTCAATGCTGGCAGCTTTGGATCACCTGCTTTGCCAGGACGTAATTATAGAAGTGCCAGCCCAAGAGCAAGGCCTAGGTTTCTATTCCAACCTCTTTGTCATACCAAAGCCCAACGGCGATGTCAGGCCAATCTTGGACCTAAAGAGGTTAAACGGTTACCTAAGGGTTTGTTCCTTCCGGATGGAATCCATCCGGTCAGCAGCCGCCGCGCTTCAGAAGGACGATTTTCTGGCCTCCATAGACATAAAGGATGCTTACCTTCATGTACCAATCTTTCAGTCGCATCAAAGGTTTTTACGCTTCGCGGTGGGGCAGCGACACTTCCAATTCAGGGCGCTCCCCTTCGGGCTGGCCACGGCCCCCCGGGTATTCACGAAGATCCTAGCCCCAATTCTGGCCAATTTAAGGATCCAAGGGGTCACAGTCCTAGCATACTTGGACGACCTTTTAATCATAGATCACTCACGGCCGGGTCTGCAAAAGGCAGTAAACCTCACGGTTCAGTACCTCGAAGAATTCGGCTGGGTCCTGAACCGGGGAAAGTCAGCGTTCCAGCCTACAAAGCAGTTGGAATACCTCGGCATGAGGTTAGACACAGAACATCAAAAGGTGTTCCTGCCCCTTGTAAAGATCGAAGCTATCAAGGGGTTGGTTCAGTTGGTTCTAAACAAGAAAAGACCAACTATTCGCCTGTGTATGCGATTACTAGGCAAGCTAGTGGCCACATTCGAGGCAGTACCATACGCTCAGATCCACACTCGCGTCCTACAGGCAGCCATTCTAGCAGCCTGGGGCAAGAGGGCACATGCCTTAGAGTCCCCTTTGACGCTATCATCAAGGGTCCGACAAAGCCTGGCCTGGTGGTTGAACCCTCAGAATCTTCTAAAGGGAAAATCCTTCAGCCCTGTTGTCTGGAAGGTAGTTACCACAGACGCCAGCCTGGCAGGCTGGGGGGCGGTCTTCGAGGGGTTCTCCCGCCAGGGAACTTGGGTGAAAGCAGAGAGGCAGCTCCCATCAATATCTTGGAAATCAGAGCTGCCGCCTAGCCCTTCTGGCTTGGACCTCCAGATTAAAGGGGTTCCCGGTGAGAATCCAGTCAGACAATGCCACGGCGGTGGCATACATAAACCACCAAGGGGGAACCAGGAGCCAGGCCGCTCAGAGGGAGGTGAACTTGATTTTTCAATGGGCAGAGGTTCATGTACCCTGCATTTCAGCGATATTCATTCCCGGAGTGGACAACCTGCAGGCAGACTTCTTAAGTCGCCAGAGTCTGTTGCCAGGGGAGTGGTCTCTGCATCCCCAGGTCTTTCAGACAATCTGCCAGAGGTGGGGAATGCCGGACGTAGATATAATGGCATCCAGGTTCAACAAGAAACTAGACAGGTTCGTGTCTCGAACGAGGGATCCTATGGCCTGCGGAACCGACGCGTTGGTTTGCCCTTGGCATCAATTCAGACTTCTATATGCATTCCCTCCACTACAGTTACTCCCGCGCCTGTTGCGCAAGATCAGAGTGGAGAACAAACCAGTCATTCTAGTAGCTCCGGCTTGGCCCGGAGGACTTGGTACTCACTAGTCCTGAAGATGGCAGTGGGAGACCCTTGGACTCTCCCTCTACAACCAGACCTACTCTCACAAGGCCCGATCCTCCACCCTACATTACAGCGTCTAAATTTGACGGCCTGGAGGCTGAATCCCTGATTCTCAGGGATAGAGGCCTGTCTAGGAGGTAATTCCTACCCTGATTAGGGCTAGGAAGCCGGTCTCCAGGGTGATTTATTACAGGGTGTGGAGGAACTACGTAGGCTGGTGTGAATCCAAAAGATGGAATTCCCGCAAATATACTATTGATAGGGTGTTAAGTTTTCTCCAGCTAGGAGTGGATAAAGGCCTGGCACTAAGCACAATCAAGGGACAGATCTCAGCTCTGTCAGTGTGGTTTCAGAGGCCGCTGGCCACCCACTCGCTGGTAAAGACCTTCTTACAGGGGGTCTTGCGTATTAATCCTCCTGTCAAGTCACCAATTTGTCCATGGGACTTAAATCTTGTCCTGTCCACTCTACAGAAACAGCCTTTTGAGCCGTTGGCTGAGATTCCTTTACTCTTACTGACAAGAAAGTTGGTTTTCTTGGTCGCCATAGTTTCGGCCAGGAGAGTGTCAGAATTAGCAGCCTTATCGTGTAAGGAACCATATCTCGTTCTGCATAAGGACAGGGCAGTTCTCCGGCCCCATCCTTCCTTTCTACCAAAGGTTATATCCAAATTTCACTTGAACCAGGATTTGGTACTTCCATCCTTCTTTCCAAAACCTACATCTAGAAAGGAGGGGTTGCTGCATACCTTGGATATTGTCCGGGCCATGAAGGCCTATCTTAAAGCTACAGAAAAAGATCCGGAAAACAGATGTGTTATTCGTTCTACCAGATGGCCCCAAGAAGGGGCAGGCAGCTGCAAAATCCACCATCTCGAGATGGATTAGACAATTAATCATTCAAGCCTACGGGTTGAAGAGGTTGCCTCCTCCGTTGTCGGTAAAGGCCCATTCTACCAGGGCCATGGGCGCCTCTTGGGCAGCACACCATCAGATCTCTATGGCTCAGATATGCAAGGCGGCAACGTGGTCATCAGTCCACACGTTTACAAGGTTTTTATCAACTAGACGTGAGAAGAAATGCGGATGCTGCCTTTGGTCAGGCAGTACTACAGGCTGCAGTTTGAAATCCTCGGGATCAGAAACACCCTTGGTTATAAAAAAAAAAAAAAAAAAAAAAAAAGTTTTTTCTTGACTAAGTTGGAATTATTATTATGATTTGAGTTTATCTCTAAATTGAATCCTTCTTTGGAAGATGTCTCCCTCCCCTCATTAAAGCATTGCTTTCGGACATCCCACATAGTAATGAATATGCCGCTCTGTGTCCCGTGATGTACGAGAAAGAAAAAGGGATTTTTAAATACAGCTTACCTGTAAAATCCTTTTCTTGGAGTACATCACGGGACACAGAGCTCCCACCCCTCTTTTGGGTGACCATTTTGGGAGGCATACTGCTTGCTACAAAACTGAGGGACTCCCTCTAGGGGAGGGGGTTATATAGGGAGGGGACTTCCTGTTTGAGATTGCCAGTGTCCACACCTGAAGGTACTCCATATAACCCACATAGTAATGAATATGCCGCTCTGTGTCCCGTGATGTACTCCAAGAAAAGGATTTTACAGGTAAGCTGTATTTAAAAATCCCTTTTTTCGTTTCCATGCATTGGGCCATATTGCTGCAAACTGCCCTCTAAATGATGAACCTATGCAATGTGATTATGCTGATAGGAAAAGACACATTTCTCTGTTTGCACAGGTCGCATGTGTTGCGCTAGATCAGAGTCACCTTGAAAAACAGATGTGCGTTATTTTAGTAGATGGCAAGCCTCTCACAGCACTACTAGACTCTGGTAGCGTGGTGACCCTAGTTAGGAGTGCTTGTGTAGACCCCGAAAAACTACACCCCAGTAGTATTGGGGTAATTTGCATCCATGGGGACACTCGGGACTACCAGACAGCAGTGGTTGAGGTTGATACCCCCTGGGGCAGGGTAACACATTCAGTGGGGTGGTACCCTCACTGCTCCATGAAGCTTTAGTAGGGAGAGACTTTCCCCATTTTTGGAAGTTATGGGAGAATAAAGGGAGGCTCTGTAGATAGAGTTCCCCCTGCTGGGGAAACACGGGAACTCTCACCAGACCCGTTTTTCAAAAGGGAAAGGCAGGCTATTGGTGGGATCGAGGAAGCCGGAGATCCTCTTCCTTTCCCTGCCATGGTCGGGGAACCGGAAGACTTGGAAGCTAGCACCCAGCCTGAGGGTAACGAACAGGAAATCCCGCCTGACCCTGACATCGAGAGTAGCCAAAATGTGGTACCCGACTTGGAGGTCAGGAGGGAGGATTTCTGTACCGAGCAGCTGCGAGAGCCCACCCTCATGAGTGCCAGGGAAAATGTTAAGGTGTTGGATGGGGGAACCGGTGGATCCTAATTGGGTGGTGTCCTTCCCCTACATGGCGATTAAAAACAATTTATTATATCGAGTGATAAAACACGGAGAGGAAGAAGTAGAACAGCTGCTGGTTCCCAAACCCTTTTGCAGGGTGGTGCTAGACCTGGCTCATGGTCATGTAATGGGGGGACATCTCGGGGTCGAAAAAACCAAGGAGAGAATCACCCAAAGATTTTTCTGGCCCGGGTTGCATGCAGAGGTCAAGGAGTATTGCAAATCGTGCCCCGAGTGCCAAATGTCAGCACCGTCGCCCCATTTTCGCAGCCCCCTTGTCCCTCTACCAATAATTGAGGTTCCCTTTGAGAGGGTTGGCATGGACCTGGTCGGGCCGGTGGTGAAATCTGCCCGAGGTCACCAGCATATTCTGGTGATCCTGGACTATGCGACTCGCTATCCTGAGGCCATACCCTTGCGTAACACCTCCGCTAAGGCTATTGCCAAGGAATTGGTCCAGGTGTTTAGTCGAGTCGGGATCCCGAAAGAGATCTTGACCGATCAGGGCACCCTGTTCATGTCTAGGGTTACCAAGGAATTGTGTAGATTGTACAAAATCTCCCATCTCCGTACTTCTGTCTACCACCCCCAGACAGATGGTCTGGTCGAAAGGTTTAATAAAACATTGAAGAGTATGTTGAAAAAGGTGGTCGACAAGGATGGGAGAAACTGGGATTATTTGCTACCATATCTCATGTTTGCCATACGAGAGGTTCCACAGGCCTCCACAGGCTATTCCCCCTTTGAGCTCTTGTATGGTAGGCATCCCAGGGGCCTGCTAGATATTGCAAAAGAAACATGGGAAGGAGAGGTCAGCCCATATAGGAGCATCATAGAACATGTCTCCTTGATGCAGGACCGAATCGCTGCCGTCCTGCCCCTAGTACGGGAACATATGGAGCGAGCCCAGGAGGCCCAAAGGAGGGTCTATAACCGGGGTGCCAAGGTCCATACTTTCAGCCCGGGGGACAGAGTGCTGGTACTGGTTCCCACAGTAGAAAGTAAGTTTTTAGCTAAGTGGCAGGGTCCCTTTGAGGTTGTCGAAAGGGTGGGGGAGGTAAACTACAAAGTCTACCAGCCAGGCAAAAGGAAACCCCACCAAATTTACCATGTAAATCTCTTAAAGCCCTGGAAGGACCGAGAGACTTTACTGGCCACGTCCTCACCTCCAATAGACCGGATACCCGTGATACCTGACGTTCCCATCACGGATTCCCTGTCCGTAGCACAACAAAATGACGTTAGGGCATTTGTGCAGAAAAATAGAGACTTTTTCTCCCCCTTACCCGGACTGACCAACACGATCCAACATGACATAGTGACGGAACCAGGGGTTCGGGTAAATGTAAAACCCTATAGAATTCCAGAGGCCTGGCGAGAGGCGGTTGCGGAGGAAATAAAACAAATGTTAGAGTTGGATGTGATCGAAGAGTCCCACAGTGAGTGGTCAAGTCCCATAGTGCTGGTCCCAAAACCTGATGGCAGTATCAGGTTTTGTAATGACTTTAGAAAACTTAACAGTGTGTCCAAGTTTGACGCCTACCCGATGCCCCGGGTCGACGAACTTGTGGACAGGTTGGGACAGGCTCGCTACATAACGACCCTGGATCTAACGAAAGGTTATTGGCAAATACCGCTTACTGAATCAGCCAAGGAGAAGACTGCCTTTTCCACTCCTGAGGGCTCGTTTCAGTATAACCGGATGCCGTTTGGTCTGCATGGAGCCCCTGCATCATTCCAGCGAATGATGGACAAAACTTTGAGACCACATCGCTCGTATGCAGCGGCGTACTTGGACGATGTGGTCATCCACAGCCCAGATTAGGAATCGCACCTGCCCCGCGTACAAGCGGTGGTAGATTCCCTTAGGGAAGCACGTCTCACGGCCAATCCAAAAAAATGTGCCATAGGCCTGGAGGAGGCCAGATACCTTGGGTACATTATTGGCCGGGGAGTGGTCAAGCCGCAGACCAATAAGATTGAGGCAATTCAAAAATGGCCCCAACCAGTCAATAAAAACAAGTGAGGGCCTTCCTGGGCATTACGGGGTATTACAGAAGTTTCATACCCAATTTTGCCACCGTTGCTGCCCCCTTGACCGATTTGACGAAGGGTAGGGGGTCGGTCATGGTCAAGTGGAACCCCGAAGCGAGAGGAGGCATTTCAGAAGTTGAAACAGGCTCTTTGTATGGTACCCGTACTAGTAACCCCGGACTTTAGCCAGGAGTTTGTTGTACAGACGGACGCCTCTGAGGTGGGCCTAGGGGCCGTACTCTCACAGAACAGGGATGGTGAGGAGCACCCAGTGGTATACCTGAGCCGGAAGCTGAACAAGCACGAGAAAAATTATGCCATCGTAGAAAAGGAGTGTCTCGCCATTAAGTGGGCTTTAGACTCCCTGAGGTATTACCTACTGGGGAGGTCATTTAAGCTCGTCACAGACCATGCTCCCTTGAAGTGGATGTGTGATAACAGGGAGAAAAATGCTCGGGTGACAAGGTGGTTCCTGGCTTTACAGCCTTTTAAATTTACGGTGGAGCATAGGCCAGGAAAACTCCAAAATAATGCAGATGCTCTCTCCCGGGTACACTGTATGGTTGGGGCAAGTGCTCAGCCGCAGGGGCTTGAGCAGAGGGGGAGGATATGTGACGGTATGCGAGATGAGATACTTGACCATAGATATATTTCACTGCGCATACGTTCTATTTTGAGAAGCTGAACCGGAATCCGGGCCGGGTTTTACGGCCTCTGGTGTTCCGGTCCGGATATTTGGGTCCACTGGAGTTCAATGTCAGGTGGACCTTAACCACTTAAGGACCCCCGCACGCACATATACGGCCACAGAATGGCTCGTACAGGCACAAGGGCGTAAATTTACGTCCCCGCCTTCGTGCGGTTCGGGGGGTCCCCCTGCCTCTGGGAGCGATCGCCGACGAGCGGGCGGATGTCCGTGATTTCCGCCCCCCCCGCGATCGCTCCCAGCCAATGGGAGCGCGCTCCCATCGTGTCAGTTCCTCCTCCTGTGTTTACACAGGAAGGAGGAAATGATGTAATCTCTCATCGCAGCGCTGTTTCCCAGCGCTGCTGATGAGAGAAGACATCACAAGTAAGTGTGCACCAACACAACACTGACACACACTCACATAGGCAAATTAACCCCTTGTGATCGCCCCCCCCACCCCCCTGTCACAGTGTCACTGAATGCAGTGATCTAAATCACTGCATTTAGTGTCAGTGTGACAGGCAGTGCAAAAAACAGTTAGTGTTAGGTTCAGGATAGCCCCCCCACCCCCCCTAATAAAGTTTTAAACCCCTGATCACTGCCCTAGTTAACCCTTTCACTCCCTATTGCCAGCGTCACTAAGCGATCATTTTTCTGATCGCTGTATTAGTGTCGCTGTTCCCGCTAGGTAGCTATTTTTTTTTTTATTGCGATTTTTTTTTTTACTAAAGACATGTGGCTGAATTAATTTTGGCCTAAATGTTTTACTAAAATTTAGTTTATTTGATTTTTTTTATAACAAAAAGCAAAAAAATTGTGTTTTTTTTTCAAAATTGTGGCTCTATTTTAGTTTATAGCGCAAAAAATAAAAATCGCAGAGGCGATCAAATACCACCGAAAGAAAGCTCTATTTGTGGGAAGAAAAGGACGCAAATTTTGTTTGGGAGCCACGTCGCACGACCGCGCAATTGTCTGTTAAAGCGACGCAGCGCCGAATTGTAAAAACACCTTGGGTCATTTAGCAGCGTATGTGTCCGGGTCTTAAGTGGTTAAAAACAACCAGGAAGAGATCAGAAGGGAGCTCTCTGGGTTTGGGACACTGAGGAGGGAACCTGAGTGTGAGGAGCTCTCTAAAGACATTGCAAGAAAAAGGTTTGCGTTGTTGTTTATTTTGTGGGTGGTGGGGACCAGCCCCACACTGTATAGATAGGAGACCCTGATGTTTAGTTTAGCGCCGGACGGCAAGGATTTAAGTTTACTGTTTTGTTTATTTTAACCTGCAAACCTTTTGTAAAATAAACCTGGCAGCTGCCAGACTTAAAAAGAAAGTGCCTGTTTACAGACTGTTTTTCAGAAAAGTGATCCCCACAAGCTAATCTCCCACAATATATATATATATATATATATATATATATATATATATATATATATATATACACACACACACACAGTGGGGATCGAAAGTTTGGGCACCACAGGTAAAAATTTGTATTAATGTGCATAACGAAGCCAAGGAAAGATGGAAAAATCTCCAAAAGGCATCAAATTACAGATTAGACATTCTTATAATATGTCAAAAAAAGTTAGATTTATTTCCATCATTTATAATTTCAAGATTACAGAAAACAAAAAAAATGGCGCCTGCAAAAGTTTGGGCACCCTGCAGAGTTTATATATTGTACTGCCCCCTTTGGCAAGTATCACAGGTTGTAAACGCTTTTTGTAGCCAGCCAAGAATCTTTCAATTCTTGTTTGAGGTATCTTTGCCCATTCTTCCTTACAAAAGTCTTCCAGTTCTTTGAGATTTCTGGGCTGTCTGTCACACACTGCTCTTTTAAGGTCTATCCATAGATTTTCAATTATGTTGGGGTCAGGAGATTGTGAAGGCCATGGCAAAACCTTCAATTTACGCCTCTTGATGTAATCCCTCATGGATTTTGAGGTGTGTTTAGGATCATTATCCATTTGTAGAAGCCATCTTATCTTCTCTTTAACTTCAGCTTTTTCACAGATGGCATCAAGTTACAATCCAAAATTTGCTGAAATTTTATTGAATCCATTTTTCCTTCTACTTGTGAAATGTTCCCTGTGCCACTGGCTGCAATACAACCCCAAAGCATGAGTTATCCACCCCCATGCTTAACAGTTGGACAGAGGTTATTTTCATTAAATTCTGTGCCCTTTCTTTTCTAAACGCACCTTTGCTCATTCCGGACAAAAAGTTATATTTTAACCTCATCGGTCCACAGAACTTGTTTCCAAAATACATCAGGCTTGTCTATATGTTCATTTGCAA